>CM060709.1:307251856-307801856 GCA_030686995.1 Artemisia argyi
TTGATTATGAGAAAGGTACACCACAAAAGGCTCCTACGCCCCAAGTACTAGCAATACAAGGGGGTAGAATTAACAAGCCAAATGCGAACAAGAAGAAGGGTAAAGGAAAGAAGAAGGCTGATAAGAATAAGCAGGTTATGGCTTATCAACCACCTCAACCTAAGAAGAACCCTCCTATCAAGAATAATCCAAAGAAGGATCAAGGATGCCATTACTACAAGGTGATGGGCCACTGGAAGAGGAATTGTCCTCTTTATCTCGATGACTTGCGAAACAATAAGGTTAAGAAGACTGGGCACATGGGCGCCAGCACTTCAGGTAACTTATTTGTCATTGAATTATTTACTTTATCTCGTAAAAAAAATTCCTGGGTATATGATACTGGATGTGGTATTAATATTTGTAATACACTGCAGGGGTTTAGAGAGGAAAGGAGACTAGCTTATGGGGAGCAATTTCTGCATGTGGGAAATGGAGCACAAGCAGCGGTTGAAGCCATAGGAATGTTTGATTTAGTTTTACCTTCGGGTTTAGTACTTTGTTTAAACAATTGTCATTATGCACCTTCTATAATTAGAGGTGTTGTTTCCTTTTCATGTTTGTTGGATCTTGGTTTTTCTCATACTATTGATGGCAATAAAATTTCTGTTTCTTTAAATGATGTATTTTATTTTAATGCTGTTGCTGTGAATGGTGTGTTTGAAATTGATATGAATAATTGTATGACTTCCAACAATAATAATAATTCGATGTACAGCATAAGTAAGAGAATGAAGTATGACTTGAATTCGTCTTACCTTTGGCACTGTAGACTTGCCCATATAGGCAAGACTCGCATGCAAAAGCTGCAACGTGAAGGGCTTTTGAATAATATCAATGATGAGTCATTTGATAAATGCAAATCTTGTATTTCTGGGAAGATGACGAAGAAACCTTTTCATAGTAATATGGAAAGAGCTTCGGATCTACTTGGTTTAATACACACGGATGTGTGTGGACCACTTAGACATGTGTCAAGGAGAGGTGCTGTCTACTTCTTAACTTTTACGGATGATTTCAGCCGTTATGGTTATGTTTATTTACTTAAACATAAACATGAGGTGTTTGAAACATTTAAAGTTTTCAAAGCAGAAGTAGAATTGCAATTGGGAAAGAAGATTAAAGCTCTTCGTTCTGATCGAGGTGGTGAATACCTTAGTCAAGATTTTAAAGATTTCTTAACTGAGAATGGAATTGTCCAGAATCTCACATCTCCATATACTCCACAACAAAATGGTGTATCTGAGAGAAGGAATCGTACATTGTTGGACATGGTTCGATCAATGTATAATCTTACTAACCTTCCTTTGTCTTTTTGGGATCATGCTCTTGAATCAGCTGTTCGTATTTTGAATATGGTTCCCACCAAGAAGGTTGATAAGACACCATATGAGATATGGACTGGAAAAGCTCCGAACTTGTCTTATTTAAAGGTCTGGGGTTGTGAGGCGTATGTTAAACGTGACTCACAGGATAAACTCCAACAAAGATCTGTAAAATGCATTTTTGTAGGATACCCTAAGGAAACTATGGGTTACTACTTTTACTACCCACCTGAGAACAAAGTGTTTGTTGCTAGATATGGTGATTTTCTTGAAAGTGAATTTGTGGTTCAAGAAATCAGTGGGAGAGTATATGATTTAGAAGATGATCTAAATAATGCATTGCCTTCAGAAAACACTAGCACACTTCCTATAGAACCGGAAAGTCTGGGTCCTCCACCGGAAGTTGAAGTAATTCCCATTCGCAGATCTTCGAGATCTGTGAAAGCTCCTGACCGTCTATATCTTAATGTAGAGGTCGATCAGCATACACTAGGGGATCTTAATGAACCTACTAGTTATAGAGCTGCCATTAATAGCCCTCAAAAAGCTAAATGGAAAGCTGCTATGGATGGGGAAATACAATCCATGCATGACAATGAAGTCTGGGAAGAAGTTGACTTACCTCCTGGTGCCAAGGTAGTTGGGAGTAAGTGGCTTTACAAAATCAAGACTGACATGGATGGATATGCACACATTTATAAGGCTCGTCTAGTTGCTAAAGGTTTTACTCAAACTTTTGGAATTGATTACGAGGAGACATTTTCTCCTGTAGCAGACATAAGAGCTATAAGAATTCTCATAGCTATAGCAGCGTACTATGACTATGAGATTTGGCAAATGGATGTGAAAACCGCTTTCTTAAATGGTAATCTAGATGAAGACATCTATATGGCACAACCAGAAGGGTTTGAAAATCCAGATTTCCCAAATCGTGTTTGCAAGCTTAAGAGATCCATTTATGGATTAAAGCAAGCATCACGACAATGGAACAAGAGGTTTGATGCTGAAATTAAAAAGTTTGGATTCACTCAAAATCTTGATGAGCCATGTGTGTATCACAAAGCTAGTGGGAGTGATAATGTAATTTTCCTAATTCTATATGTTGATGACATATTGATCATGGGAAAAGACATTTCAAGTTTGCAAGCAGTAAAGGCATATCTTGGAAAGTGCTTTTCTATGAAAGATTTAGGAGAAGCTGCATACATTCTGGGAATCAAAATCTATAGAGATAGATCAAGGCGGTTAATTGGATTAAGTCAAAGTGCTTACATTGACAAAATATTGAAAAGATTCAATATGCAAAATTCCAAGAAGGGATATTTGCCGATGGAAGTAAAACATAGCTTATGTAATGAGTATTGTGCTTCAACACCTGATGAGGTGACTCGCATGAGTAAAGTTCCTTATGCTTCGGCTGTAGGATCTATTATGTATGCGGTTAAGTGCACAAGGCCAGATGTGGCGTTTGCTCAAAATATTACCAGTCAATTTCAACAGAATCCAGGTGAAAAACATTGGATTGCTGTTAAACATATTCTTAAGTATTTGAGGAATACAAAAGATATGTTTTTGGTATATGGTGGAAATCCATCTGCAGAACTTTGTGTTACAGGTTTCTGTGATGCATCCTTTCAAAGTAATAAAGATGATTTGAAGTCTCAGACGGGTTATGTCTTTGTTATCAATGGAGGAGCTGTAGATTGGAAGAGCAAGAAGCAGAGTACAATTGCGATGTCTGCAACAGAAGCTGAATACATTGCTGCTTCGGAAGCTGCTATGGAGGCTGTTTGGATTAGGAAATTCGTTTCTGGGCTTGGTGTTATGCCTTCAATTGAATTACCTATTAATATGTATTGTGACAATTCTGCTGCAATCATATTTGCCAATGAACCTGGAGTCATGAGAGGCACCAGACATTTTCTACGGAAGTATCACTTTGTTCGTGAAAAGGTTGACGAAGGTGAAATAAATCTGTTGAAGGTTCATACAGATGATAACTTAGCTGATCCGTTCACTAAGGCTTTGGCAAAAGAGAAGCTTAATGAATTAGCCAATGGAATTGGACTTAAATTAGCTAGTAGTTTCATGCATAACTGTGATTAGTATTTGGATAAAGGATATTGTAAACAATTATTATTTTAATGAAATAAAGTATGTTGGTATGTTTATTTCTATTTGTTAATTATTGTTGTCCTATTTTTGCATGTTTAAATCCATGAATAAGAGTTATTCTAAATTGTCCGTTGTCAGTTAATAATATGGGAATATTATTAAATTAAGACAAATCTGAAGTTGATATAATATAATTAAGTATATTGATGCGTAGTCATGTCATTTCAGATGATATTCGATGATACTGAATATAGGACTTATCCCAACTATATAATGTTACTTTATGGATCTTGTCATTAAGTAAATCATAAGAAGTTATCCTTAGACTTGAGATACAAGATAACGGTCATGAATGTAGTACATTTTTGTGGAACAACTTAACGCTATACGTAACTGGTAGTCATAAGGGTTGTTTTCGGAAGTGTTACAAAGTTTGTGTGTTTTGCTTGTAGTCAATAAAGAATTTGTTCCTTCAAATTAATTTTTGGAGTTTAATACTGCTGGGCCCCTCGTAGGGTTGTCAAGGTGTTTGCGTGGCCATGCCCAAGGTCTTTTATGAAAGGTTCAAAAGATTTGGTAATCTTGTCAATTTCTAAAAACGAGAAACAGAATGGTTAATTAAGGAATGACCTAGATCCATATCCTTATTAACGTGGTATTAGAAACAAATGGATAATAATAATGAGAAATCATTAAAAGGTTTTCCAGGAGCCTTACTCAAGTTGTACTAGAGGCATCGACGTGTTGCAAGACGCTAATCGATGTGATCACACTATTATGATATGTCTAAGTGGGAGCTTTTGGTTTTATAGACAAAATAATAATAGTTGTGTGTTAGGATCGAACTTGAGATCACGGGATTGCACACAATACGTATGAAGAGAAAATGTAATAATTATTTATAAAATGTTATAATTAATTATTAAACACAAAACAATTAAATAATAATTAGTATTATTGATTAATGACTAATTAATTATTAAACGAAGATTAGGAAACTAATTACTAGACATTACATGGAAACAAGAGAAGGTTCCGGAACCCCCTCTTGGGCTTCCAAACCGATCGGCCAAGGAGGCAAACCCACCTCCTTTGTGCCTTGAGCTCCAAGTAAAGTCTAGTATATAAGCAAACCCAAGGTGAAGAGTTTTCTCATAACTTGTACACACACAACTTGAGGTTTTCTTCTCTTCTCTTTTCTTTGGTCGATCCAAAACCGAACACCCCTAAGGGTTTCGTTTTTCATATATCAACAAAGGGTTTTGTGTTATTACTTGCATAAACGTTTTCTTGAATTAGTACGTGTGTACAAGAACGTGAATCAAACACACTATTGTTTGATTTTTAGATTGAATTACAAAACGGTAAGGGGTAATTCATATAATCCTTATAAACCCTAATTAGGGTTAATTGGTTCCGGAAGATTGCATTGATTCTTGTTCGGGCTAGAATCACTACGGTATGTTTACTATTTAAATTAATGATTAATTAATTACATGTTATTCGATCTATTATAATTGCTTCCGCTTATGCTCACTTTGATGTTCTTGGTTTATTAATATGATTGTCATGATATAATAATTCCAACAAGAACTAGATACAATTTAACATGAACAACAAGTTGATAACCAAAACAAAAATAGATCACCCCCCCCCCCCCCCCCCCCCCCCCACCAAACTGTTTTATAATATTTAAACCTTGCTGCTGTGTCTAATTTGTCATCTCGGCCTAGCAAAGTGTATAATATGAGGCATGCCATAATGAAAGATTTGTCAATTTTCAGGATACATAAACCTTTTTGAGCGAGTACGTATCATCTGATCCTTTGGATATAATGTTTTTACTGCTCCCGCTTGCCTCATAAGCTCTGCCATATCAGAATTAGAGGTATGAGAGACTCAAAGAGATGTAACTAAACTCCATTTTCTACACAATAAAAAAACTTACCTTGTTTTCTTTCAAGCTCTTTGGCAAGTTCTTCTTTCCATCTTCTTTGTCTCTCCGCGAAGCTTGCACTATATAAGAAAGATATAAGGCTATGTTTGGCACAAAGCTTTTTGGAGTTTTTTTGGGCAATGAGCGGTGAACAATAAGCTTTTTTATTTTTAGTGTTCGTTTGGCATGAGAGCTGTGGGCTTTGCTAATTTTTAGGAACGCTCATTTTCCCAATGTTTTTTTATGAAGCTATGAGCTTTTTTGGCTACTGCTCACAGCTCACTACTACTGCTCACTGCTACAGCTCACTATAGAAGAAATATATATGTTTCCACTTCATATTTACAAGCACAAATAAAAAGCTCTTACTTTGAAGTTTGAACAAATGAAGTAAGCAATAACTTAATCATTAACAAAATAACATCTATTAATTTTTATACTTCTAATTTTTTTAGTCGTATAATTATGTTAGCCCGTTTGTATTTTATATGGGCTAAGGCCCGAGTGTCATTTGTCAGTGTTACATTATATATTATGTATTGTTCGGTCATTAGCAATGAGATACGAAACATTCTGGTATCTTACAAACTTTGTTGAAGTTGCTTACAAATCATGATAGAGATTTTGTATCGGCTCATTCGGCTTCCAAAGAGTGAAAGAGGTACTAGTTTCTTCCTTGGTGGGCAAGACTAATGTAATCCTAACAAATGTCACTCGAGCCTTTAGCCTATACAAAATACAAACTGGCTAATATAATTATACGACTAACAAAAAATAGATCGTTGTCCCACAAATCTGGAATATCATGGCTTATATACATAGTTCATAAGCCAAATGTTAACATAGGATCAACCTTAACTTTTAAATCTCACTATTTTCACTACGCATGAACACATATAATTGTAAACTTGCGTGATTTATATTGACGATGTTTTATTGCGTTACATGTTCTTCGAATATAGCTACGTTATATTACGTGTCAAAATATCTTCCTGTGTACGTTAATGACTACAAGTCTACAACTACACCAATACATGATCCAATATATCTTCCTGTGTAAAAAGAAATTGTATTTTGCATATCACTCAAGGACCACTCTTTCTTAAATTGATGGCAATCAATGATGGATTTTCTAAACAATTCAACATTCCTTTGTACGTACGCATGCAACAAGATGTGGTGTTTCACATATAGGATTAAAAGATGATGAATTGTTATTAATGATAATAATAGTACATGTAAACCTTGCGAATTGGCTTAAAATCAAGGTAACACAACACACAACAACGCAATAATGAATCATAAACATGCATGTCATATTTGCATTAAGGAAAAACAAGTAATTGCATCATATACACACTAACCTGTGACTAAGATGAAACAGCAACTGAGAGAGAAAAAAAGATCGATGCCACAAAAGATGAATACGTGATATATATTAGGGTTTTTATTAGGATGGGTAGGGGGTATTTTAGTCATAAATATATCCACAGCTCTTGTAAATTAGCCACAGCTTCATTAGGAAGCATTGGGAAATTAACATTCCTAAAAAATAGCTACAGCTCATTGCTCTTTTGCCAAACAAACATCAAAAATAAAAAAGCTTATTCTCACCGCTCATTGTCCCAAAAAGCTTCAAAAAAGCTTCGTGCCAAACATGCCCTAAGTCTTCAAAAGAGGTGATAGGAGATAAAAGAAAAGTGGGATGAGTCTATCCCACATTGATGAATGGGCAAACTTATGATGTGTTTATAATTAAGAACGTAGACACTTGGTTATATTACCTTTGAAATGTTGCAGAAAAGGTAAACAACTAATACTCAAGACCGATTAGATTCGATATCTTTCTTGTGTGTTTACTTGTTGTCCTTTCTACCACATTATTATGCGTGAGTTTTTGTCTTTATTTTTTATTTCTCTTGAAAGCTATGATTTACATTTTCGTTTATGTTTTTCTTTGAAATTGTCCCATCCACAAATGACACACTTTCGATCTTCATGGAAGATGAGATTCAAACTCTTTCATGTTAAGGGTGATCACGGTCAAAAAACGGACCGGACCGGCCAAGACCGGACCGGACCGAAGACCGAGTTTTGGAAAAACCATAAACCGAGACCAGACTGAATGTGGTCGGTCCGGTCTCGGTCCGGTCCGGTCCAAATACGCTAAATATCCGGTTTGTAAGCCGGACCGGATTGATCCAGACTGAGACCGAAATAAGGAAAAACCCCGGACCGAGACCAGATCGTTGGTCCTTCGATTGGTCCGGTTTTCAGTCGGTCCGGTCTAAACGGTACGATGACTCACCCTTATTTCATGTAAGTTGGCAAACTGATGTTTCTGATACTATTTGGTGAGTTTTTGTCATCTACTTCATCTTTACTTCTTTGAATATAATATTATCGTTTATTTTTTTCTTTGTAACTGTTCTCATGTAGTATGAATAATTTCCATGCAACACGGTCGTAATCTTAACTATTTGTGATGCACCATGGTGTTTGCTTGGGATAATTCGCCTTTGTATCTTCAAATTAAGATAACGTCCAAGTTAAATATCTGTATAATATAGAGATGTGTTAGAAATGATTTTCCCCCTTTTAAACTTATGTAGTACCATTAATACGATACATTTAATATAGAAGTTAAGAACTAGATAATGCGACATAGTAAAGATAGAGTTAAGATATCTTTGTACCACTTAAAATATACTAATAAGCATTTTCATTTACTGTTGATTGTTATGAAAATTCTCATTGTTCAAGCGATTAACAGATCAAATAAACAGAATTTCAAAACTCGGTATCTTTTATATAATAAAAGAATTAAATCATTTCGGAGTGTTTTTGCAAAACCCTTCTTATTGAAAAAAAAATTAGACCAATAGCAGATCTCAATTTTGCCACGTAGGCGAAATCGAGCAATATGATTGGTCAATAGAAAGTCAAAATTAAATTGATTTTGGTCAAACTTAATAAATTTGGTAGAGAAATTTGGTTAAGAAAAAAAAATGCATAAAAATATATGTGTCAAATTTATGAAAACAAAAACTTAAAAAAAGAGGAAGTAATTAATAAAAATTTAGTGGTTGACTTTTAAATAAATTATATAGAGCTAAGTGTAAAATTACAAGTTTCCATGTTTTTTTAATAACTATAGAAAATACACAAATAACCCCTTACACTTTATACCATTTATACTTTATAATATTAAGTTTGTTTAAAATTACATGAGTATTAGTCTTAGTTTTTAGACTTTCATCCATTAAAATTACAAAATTTAGTAAATATGAAAATTAATTTTAATATTGTTAGTTTTAGACTTTCATCCATTAGAATATTTTTTTAAATAAGGACTCGTGTTACTCTATTTAAAAGTTTAATTTATGCGTACACGGGTTTAAATATTAAATACATCTAAATTATTAGTAACGGGAATATAAATATCAAATGGTAAGCACGAGTTACTGTGATATGAAAATAAATATACGCGATTCTACTTATAATAACGACTCATGAAATTGTTATTTAAAATTTATATATGAATATCCATAAAAACATTTTTAAAACTTTACGGAGCATATTTTAACTTAATTAACGCTCATTATGTGCTAGTAAACTCACACATTTTGTACAACATGATATTAATAGTTAAAGTTAAACAATAACATCAACATCAACCTCAGCCTGTCTGTCAGTTAAAAACGTTATACAAAGCTAATTTATTCATTTTGACAAGTGATATGCTCTATTAGGCTGCACCTTCTATTTTTTATTACTTTAGCAGAAAGTGTATTGTGCACGTTGTTAAGTCCGAAAGAAATGAAGAAAAAAAGTGTACGTTTTGTGCCAATAGTTTGAGTATTAGCTTCTTTCAGGATGTTTTATATACCAGTTGGTCCTTATCTGTTGTTTATTCGAACTTGAAACATTAAGAGACTGGGAATACAAGTTCATCACCAAGTATGCTGAAGTAGGAACCATAAAAACCCCCGAAACTACACCTGATGCATCAACTACGGATTTACTTTGAAGGTTACTTAGAACATATATTTGATATAATAATTTGCTTATATGGTATATGTGTTTATTGAATTTTAAAATCAAGTTTTCTCTTGAATTTTCATATACTTAAATGGTTAACTCACATAATCCCAAGTTAACGTTATATAAATGCTTTTGTCTCAGGCAATGATATGTGTTGCATTAACTTTATTCCAAAGTTGCAACAAAAAAACAAATCTCACAAGTATTTGATGAGTTAATTGCTTTTGAATTTGTTGTAATATATAATAATGATGAACTAGAAAGAGATGTAACTAATGTGTTTCAGTCACTTGAAAATCTGCTGCGAAAAGAATGCGCCGGTTTACTAAAGTAGGACTTGCTTATGTTATTGGAGTTTGGGACTGTTATTTTCTACTAATTATATAAGTTTTTAAAGGGTTTTGGGACCGTCTTAATAGTTAGATTCAATGGTGATTAGAGCATCCACTATGGTGGTTTATGAAAAGGTCTATAAAAAGATGAAGAAGTCTAAAAATTTATAAACCATAATGGATGTATATTTCAAGCCTATGTGACATGAATAGGTCTAGAATTTTGAAGAGGTCCAAAATTTAAGTATTAGTTAAATGTTAAGTGTACTTTATGGTATGAAAAGGTTTATGAATAGGTTTATCAATAATAGAAATGGGTTTATAATTTGAAAAGGTTTATAAATTTATAAAGTTTTAAATATATAAACCTTTTTATAGGTTTATCATAGTGGATGCCATTAGGATTGTTTTAATGGCCGTCTTAATAGTTATTAAAGGGTTTTTATGACAGTTTTAATTGCAGAATTCAAGGTGTTTGAGACTGTTTTTAATAGCTGAATTGATGGGTGCTTGAAACTGCTTTGATAGCTTAATTCAAGGGTGTTTGAGACTATTTCAATTGCTAATTTTATAGGTGTTTGGAATTGTAAAAATAGCCGAATACATGGGTGCTGCGACTGTTTTTAATAGGCATTGTTATTGCAAAATAAATTTGACTTATACTAAATTAATAGATGCAAAGTTCAAAACATTTTAAGATAATATATTCGGTATTAAATACATGATAAAATTTTTATGTCAAAACCCCGTGCGTGCACGGTTATTATAACTAGTTTGACATATGGTAATAAATATATAATGAGTGTGATCGTGACACAGAACTCAATATTTGATATCATGTACAAAGTAGTTCCTAAAAATACTGAGATATTACTTGTAGCGACTTTGGATGATCACTTCCAAAGTTTCAATATGTAAATCCAAACAACCTGTAATCTAAGCTAATAAAGTATCTCTTTATTGATATCATATAACATACATATATAGACTATAAACACATTAGAATAAAAAAAGAAATTGTAAAAAATGCAAAGTCTGTAAGGTAGTGTTTTTATTAAAATAACTTTTTTTTGTTAACTTTATTTCGTATACTATAAAATACGGAGTAAATGTTTTTACCATAAAATACCTGGCTGTCCCACACATGTGAAATATCATGCTTAAAGGTTAACATAAGATCAACCTTAACTTTTAAGTCTCGCTATTTTCACTACGTATGAACACATATAATTGTAAACTTGCGTCATTTATATTGACGATGTTTTATTGGGTTACATGTTCTTCGAATATAGCTCCGTTATATTACGTGTCAAGATGGAGCTAGTGTAAATGCAATATTAAGTCTTCAAAAGAGGTGGTAGGAGATAAAAGAAAAGTTGGATGAGTCTATCCCACATTGATGAATAGGGAAACTTATGATATGTTTATAACTAAGAACATAGACACTTATTTATATCTTATTTAAAATGTTGCATAAATGCTAGTTAGTTGTGGATGTGGAAGATCGATTAGATATATTTCTTTCTTCCAGGTTCTGTCATTTCTACGACATTATGGGTGAGTTTTTGCCATCTTCCTTTATTTTTATTCGATATCTTTCTTCCATGTTCACAAGTTCGTCCTTTCTTCGACATTGTGGGTGAGTTTTTGTCATTTTGCTTTATCTTTATTTCTCTTAAGAGAGATGATTTACATTTTCGTTGCAGAGTGTGAAACTGATTGTGACACCGGGAACTCAATATTTGACATCTATGTACAAAGTAGTTCCTCAAAATACTGAGATATTACTTGTAGCGACTTTGGATGATCACTTCCAAAGTTCCAGTATGCAAATCCAAACAGCCTGTAATCTAAGCTAATAAAGTATCTCTTTATTGATATCACATACTGTATAACATAACAGAGATTATAAACACATTAGAATAAAAAAAGAAAATGTAAAAATTGTGTATTATATATCAGGCCGACCACGCTAACTTAATACAAAAGGTGGTGCTTGCTCATATGCCTTCACCATTCATAGAACTAGATACAATTTAACATGAAAACAAGTCAACAACCAAAACAAAAATAGATCACAACCGCCCCCCAACCAAACTGTTTTATGATAGTTACACCTTGCTGCTGTCTCTTGGTCAACTCGGCCGAGCAAAGTGTATAATGTACGAGGCATGCCATAATGAAAGATTTGTCAATTGCCAGGATACATAAACCTTTTTGAGCGAGTACGTATCAGCTGATCCTTTGGAGATGATGTTTTTACTACTCCCGCTTGCCTCATAAGCTCTGCCATCAGAATTAGAGGTATGAGACTCTAAAATATACAATCAAACTCCATTTTCTACAGTAAATAAAAATTAAAAAAATATATATATACCTCGTTTTCTTTCAAGCTCTTCGGCAAGTTCTTCTTTCCATCTTCTTTGTCTTTCAGCGAAGCTTGCACTATAAATAAATTATATAAGTTTCCACTTCATATTGATACACACAAATAAAAAGCTCTTACTTTGAACAAATGAAGTAAGTAATAACTTAATCAGTATATGTAGTACAAACCTTGGACTCATGGCCTCTTTCTGAGAATCAAGATTGTTCTCTTTCAGTTGACCATTCTGAGGTGACCGACATTCAAGTGGATTTTGATCATTTGCACCACCAATGTTTGAATGTCGCTCCGATTTATTACCAGGGCTACTAATATAGGAAACATCAACAGCTGAAGATAGCCTCTTTCTGAAAAGCCTATTAGGCGATTTGCTTTTAGGAGGTAATAAGTTCGGGTTGTTTAATAAATTTTCCTTGTTTTCAATCACGACAGGAGATATAGCTGGATTCATTGAGTTGTAAAACTCTTCATATAGAGGCGTTTGCATCTTCTTCAGATCTAAAGCCTGTATATAACAACACATGATCAATGATTTTTATACCTTACATATTATACAGAATTATATTTAAATTTGATTTAACTTCAAACCATTTTCTTATCGATGGGTCAATTTGGTTTAATGGGTCAAACGGGTAAAATAATATCAGTTTGCTAGAATAGCAGCAAGTCATATGGGTTAAAAGTTTACCAAAGTGTAGTTTTTAAGCATAAAAAACTTCTTAAATGATGTATTAAGAAAATAGATTATAGTGGTAATTTTATTAAACACACTAATTGTGGGTCAACCCAACCAGCCCGTTTTGACCCGTCAAACATACTAGAAAACAACCCATTACCCCGCCCGCGACAAGCCCACAATCTTGCCACAAACTAGTTACTATTATTTGCTCTAGAGTTTGGGGGAAAAAGTCCACCTTTTCATCAAGGAAGGCTCTAATCTTTATTTCTGTAACCTCTTCTTCCTCATCCATTCCTGAAGCCCCATTAGGAAAGGTGAAACCGTTATCTCCATTGTCTAATGGGCTCTCGGTAGTCATTTCAGAAACTTGATCCGGAAACAAGTTAGTTGCACTCTTGCCCAGTTCTGGACTTGCATCAAACTGACATGCACTCTTGTCCAGTTCTGGACTTCCATCAAACTGACAGGGCCAGTCATCATCCGGTTCCATCATGGGATTAAAGCTCTGTATCCATTGAGATAATAAATACCATGTTATAGCACTGAGATAAATTATCTTAAAAAGAATGACATATGTACTTTTGATACCTTATTGACATCGTTAGAAACTAAAGTACAATCAAGCTTCATAGATGTGCCAGCCATGAGATCATCATCATCCATTTGACACATGTCATCATCGTATCTGCTTGAACCCCACATAGGTGCTCCACAAGATTTATCAGGGTATATAGTTGAGCACCTCACACTATTAATCCCATGAGCATCCACCATACCACCGCCTCTGTTAATCTCCGGGCTAATGCTGCATCAACAATCACCTTTTCATTAATTATTGCTAAAACTAAACATGGTAAAATGGGAGGGTTGGACACATTGGGTAACGGGTCAAAAGTTATATCATTATACGAGTTGGGTTGACCAAAACATGTTTTGTAAAGTTTTCTTTTAGATTTTTATAGATAACGAGGGTGTCAAATATGTTACAGTGTTATATTATTTCAGCAATAACCTTTTCTTAAAAACATAATGATTTAGAAGGTTTTATGTATTTAAAATACACTTTATGCGATTTTCTACCCATTCCGTCTCATTTTTAGCTAGACTTCTTAAATTTAACCAAACCATAACCACAATTGACCCATCCATAGGTTAGGTCAAACTTGACACCATTAGCAAAAACTGAAATAAATAATTAACAAGGTGATGAAGAAGATTCTTACGGATTCTTAGGTTCCATCCTAGATGTTGGTATTTGATTCTCAGGTGTGACCTGTTTATCAAGAATGTGTTATCATTAGTTGAAGAATGATTAAAGTATTTATTAATTGTAAAGAGCTAAATCAAGGAGACTTCATGCAAGAATCCTGACCATAACTGATGCACGAAAGACAGGATGAGTCTCATTATACTCCGCGGTAACAAAAGGATGCTGCAGGAAATCAGAAAGATAATTAACAAGAAAGAAAGATAAATTTTCCTTCCAGATAGGCTTCCTTAACATTTTTCTCATTCTATGTACGAGGTGAAGCTTGTAACGGAGAATTACCTGTAGCAACTCTGATGCATCAGGCCTGAGATTCGGTTCCCTGTCAGCACATTTGCCATTTGAGGGTAAGAATTATGAATAACATGCAGGGAATATTATGAATAACACAAACAGCACATTAACTCATGACAATGAGAAGTTGTTACAAAAGGATGAACAACGTAATAGCTACATCTTTTAAGAATAACTAAATATAGGAAGAAAAACAAACTCTTACCCTTCGAGGCATTTTAGTAGAAAATCCTTTGCCTCGGCAGAAAGATGGTCTGGTATAGGTGGATGAGCTTTTGTTGTCCCTATATGAAAGAGAGCAGCAACCTGAACAACAACCATAATTTAGTACGCCTGTGCTACAGATAAAAGAAAAAGGGGGAAATCACGACTGATTATGACCTACTAATAGAGCAGAATCAGTAACATCCCAGTGTGAGACACAAGCAAAATTAGAGGTGGCAAGACAGCTGGGTCATGCTTTACGGGAACAAAAAGGATAGCTGGGTGGAAAGTTCTAGTACATATTAATACGGTCCAGGCTGGGTTGACCTGCGCTATCACTTTTTTGGCTATGTTCAGAATTTTTCTTTGAATTTTATATGCAGTAATTATGATTACAAAAACATTAATTATCTTTAAATAAAGCCATTTAAAAGGCCGTGTACGTGTACAGCAAAACTAGACTTTGGGCAATCTGTAATCCGTTTGACCAATCTCCCTTTTTATCTTTGAGACTTTGACGCATTTGAGATAAAAACACATCCTAAATCAACTCATTCAAAAGTGTATAAGTCAAAACTGCCATCACTGGCATTACAGAGATGTAAACATGTTACCTCCTGATATTGTTGGCTCCATGGAGGTTTTCCAGTTGCCATCTCAATTACAGTACATCCAACACTCCATATATCAGCAGAGCTACAAAAACAAACAATACGGCAACTCAGTCCATATACTAAACAATGCAAAGAAATAGCATGAGTTGTATGATTGCACTAACAAGCTATGGCCAGTCTGGACTATAACTTCAGGAGCCATCCAATACGGGGTACCCTTCATTGACTTTGCACCAGTCATTGTAGCCTAAAAAAATGGCACACAAGTTATAAAAAAAGAACTAATTTAAAAAGATAGAACCCTAAACAGGATAGAGATCAATATACAATATTCATGGACATAGTATGCATACCAGCTCTACAACTTTCTTGGAGGCCCCAAAATCAGCAAGCTTTATGCGTCCTTTATTGTCAACAAGAATATTCGCCCCCTGCAAGAGCATTATCATGTAAAATTCTATACATGTTGAATGTTATTTCCACGTGCATACATCGATAAATAGACTTTGCAAAAAAAGAATATACCTTAATGTCTCTGTGCATAATACCATTTTTGTGGAGATACTCCAGCCCTAGTAATATTTGCTTTGTGTACATTCTTATCACCTGTTTTATGTACAATAAGAGATGAGCTTCAAGATCCAAACATTAGTGTTTTAAGAGGAATTTTGCTCGCTGATTGCCTAATTCAAAACATTTTCGCCAATTGAGATTCTAGAGTATAATAACACTAACTTACAGATTCAGGAAAGGAACCAAATTTTCCGAGGAGTGACGAGATGGATCCACCTGGAACAAATTCCAGGAAGATATTTAACGACTCTTCCTCTCTAGCTGTTCCTAGGTACCTCTGTAACCACATGAAAAAAGGATTAGTACTGATACGATAGGAAGCAAATAGAAGATGATTATATATTATAGACACTTACAACAATGTTTGGGTGCGAAAGATTCTTTAATAGCTTCACTTCTTCTTCTAGCTCCCGAATGTGAGCCTATCATCCATAAGTACACTCTTTTAATCTAAATAATCTTTGAATACACTTTAATATGAAGCTCTTGTTCATTACATTGCATCAAACTACAATAATCTAAACTGCAAGTCACACACACTGGAGCTTAGTCACAACAAAGTTACTAGATATAAGAATTTCCATCTCTTTTCTAAAAACAAATCGTAAGTATCTCCTTAAGCTAAGCAAGATGTGTCCATTGTATTATCTGCTTATGAGACTTCATTTACCGGTTAATGAGGAAGGAAAGTGATCCACGTATAATATGACCCATTTAGACGGATCAGTACTCGTATCCACCAAAAAAAATAAAAAATAACCCTGATTCGAAACACCTTTTTAGCACTAACCCACCTACCCAAAACGAACATTTTATGCACCGGTACTTGTCTGTTGTAAAACTAAATGTCAATTAGTCTTTGTTTGGCTATTCAATTTTTAAGCTTTACGTCCTTATACGTTAAGAATACAAGTCTTTTATACGGTCTCATGATATACTAATTGGATTGTGAATTACTTAATTATAATAAATCAGACGACATCACTAGCCGATCCAAATCTGATCCTGTACCTACCCTAAATTAAGCTAAGAACCATTCATATAATCAACCAAACATCCAATGAATATTCAAAATTTACGAGAATCGAGACACACCTGCGTTTTATCCTTGGAAGCCACATTCACAACAACCGAAACCTGCATACCAAACACACACCAAATCAGCAAAAATCAATACATATAATGCATACATTTACACGCCAATTGCGCGTAAAATCGACCTGTTTAACCGCAAGCAACTCCCCGGAATCCAAATTCATCCCCATATAAACCCTTCCAAACGCGCCACACCCAATCAACTCCCCTTTCCGCCACCTAATCTGCGACCCGGCTTCCTCATTCTTCTTCTTACTCTTCTCAGCTCGTGGCGGAGGTAACGCCTGAACATTCGCTTTACTAAAAAGCCCGATCTTGGACTTACGTATACTCGACCCTATCTTTTCGACAAATCCACCGAAAGAATTACCGACAGCACCGTCATCGTGGTTCGGTTTGAAGACGAGGGATCGGCGAACCGAGCCGAGGAAATCTTGCATCTTGAATGTTGGTTAATTGGAGTGATTAGGGTTTGAAATTGGGCATGAAATTAGGGTTTGGTGTGATTTGAAAGAGAGAGAGAGAAAAAAAAGAGCCGTTGGGGAGATTTTTGAAAAAATGGGAATAAAGAAATAGGGGAAATTTAGGTTTACGTTGTGGGGTTTTTATTTATTTATAGGATTTATGGGATATTCGTTTTGTAAAGTTTTTACTTTTTTTGAGTTAGAAGTGGGGAGTGTTGGAGTGATTAATGGGATTGAATCTGGTCAAACTTATGTGTTTGACTCAGGAAATGGTTTGTAGTTTGTAGTTTTGTACTTGGTTGGGGTAATTTGGAATTTAAACTCCAAAGATGTGTTTGGGTTGTACATATGGAGCCAATTAAATGTTGTGCCCACGCGTTGCGGTGGCGAGTACCCGTGTAATTATATTTTCTGGCGATAATCTTTTCAAAGTACCTTTTTTACGATGGCACAGCATCAAGTATTTAGAAAAAGAATGTACAACGAATGTAGCGTTAAAGCTGATAGCAAGGTCTTTTGCTTTTATAGAAGGGGAAAAAAATGTCCAATATGGATTATTAATTAGAAATTATCTTGATTTCCTGCTTCTGCATTCAATAACATAATTATTAAAAAAAAAAAAAAAAAAAAAAAAAAAAAAAAAAAAAAGTCCAATGGTTTTTAATGGGTCGTTACATGTTTTTGAAAATAGGTTGTTGTTACAAGTCCAAACAATTTAAGATAATTAATCAACTTTTTTGAAATGGGTTGATGTTACAATTCTAAACAATTTAAGACAATTAATTATGTGTATGTAAGCTATTGACTATCCTTTTATAGTAAGTGTGTAGGATTTTTTTTTTTTTTTAAGATTTCCTCTTATCAAAAGTCCTAAATTCATTGTAAAGTAGAATAGATATAGATGAAGTAGCTTAAACTCCTTATGTAGGTGAGTAGTTTTATTTTAGAGGACACCCCATATATAGAGGTGGAAACGAATCAAGCCGAGCCCGAGCCAGCCCGAGTTTGAGCTCGGCTCGTTTATCTATACTACATATAAAGAGTGTATGATCAAACCTTAAAAAGTGAAATTTTGAAAGTCAAAGATGAGATAAATGCATAGTGTATTTAATACTGCTATTAAAACACCCCATAAATTAAAAGTACAATAATTTATTCACATTGTACAACCAATTAAAAGCATATATACCAAACTAAAAACAACCAATTAAAACACCCCTTAATAAAAAGTACAATAAAATTTTCACGACGTACAATTTAAACAAGCTATAACATAATTTAAAATATAAAATAATTAAACACACTAATTAATGTTATTTTAAAACACCCTAAAATGAAAAGTATATGTTATTATACACATTATACAAATTAATAAAACACACAAAGCTTTATACAAGTTAACAAGTTGATTGTACATATATTTTTTTTGGGTAAAGGGGAGTAATCCTGCACCCGGTAAAATACATTAATCAAAAACGTTTAAGTACAATGGAAGAGAGTGAGTCTCTCATCGAAGTCCCTAAGGACACTACCACTACCACTATATAAGAATGACATGCCATTCTTATAACTACCAGATCTAAATACAACTAACGATGACTAGTAATAAAAATACAATACATCACAACTCAAATAAAATTGAAGTCTTCTTAGTCATCCTAGCGATCCAGATCATAAACATGCGAACATCCAGCTTCAACAAATTGCGTCTTCTATTAGTATTATGCAAAGCATAATCTAATAACCTAATACGAGTGCAATCCGTAGCAAATGAGATTTGAAGCATAAACATGGTCTAAGCGACCCTAACTTCCAGCACATGATAACTTGAACCAATCTTCAAAACAATCCGAAAGAAACTGATCATGAAAACAAACAGGCTCAAGTCCAATGGCACCACACCTTCCATGATCACACGAAGACTGAACTAAGTAATTAAAAATCAAACACCAGCCCTTTATACTCTATTGATCACAAAGAACACTATGACATGAGTAACATACCAATAAGCTGCCAAAAGCAACCATGATCATAATGCAAGTAGATGGTATCATAACTGCCATAGACAAACACAAGGGTTATTAGCATACGCAGCAAACCCTAACATCCTAAGAAACTTGTAGCATCGATCCCATGATTAAGTAAGAGTGGTAACATGATTAGAACGATGAACAAGGATCCCTAAACTTGTCAATCAGCACCAACAATAACAAGACCGAGTAGTATAACTTGAGTGAACAACAGGTCTTGAGTCGAAAAGGATTTTTGAACAAGGTACCCTCACAAACTTGTCTACCATCTCTCTCATAACCCCATAACACAATCACTAACATCATCGAATAGACTTCCAAGCAGAAACCATTACCCCAACAACCAACCTGCCGGCAAAACCAACCCTAGAAAGGGTTATGAACCATTAAGATACAGGTCGAATATAACAAAACCCAAAAGTTTTGTTTAAGCATTCAAAGATTCCACCATAGCCACAAAAGCAGCCACAAACAACCAGATCGCACCATGATATATATAATCGATTAATAATAAACCGACATCAAATAGCGAACATGAAGCAATCACCGATCATCAAACCAATCACAATCACGAACAAATCAAAACCGATAAATATAAAACCCTAAAAAGGGTTTCGTACATGATAGAACCCTAAAAATCGCAAAGAACGACTTAGGGATCAGTTTTAATTACCAGATCGTATCAAATCAACGGATCGACTTAATAAAGGAATTAAACCGACATGACTGAAGCCCAGGGAACATATACGATCGACCAAAATACCAAACCCTAAAACAGTTAATATCAAGCAATGACCACTATAGTTATTTAGGGTTTCGGCAAAACAATCAAAGCCACATGCACAAACACATCGTATGATAATACACAACCCTTGAACGATTGCATACAAACAAACAATCAAAAATCGTTTGATGTAGAGAGGCGTTTTAGGATTGAGATTGAAAAATAAAGAATATGGCGGCTGTATAAAAAGGGGGACGATTTGAAGGATATGTAGATTAAAAACCGACTCCTATCCCTAACAATCAAATCAATCGTTTTATCAATTAACCCAGCGAAGAATTAAAGGAAAAACGTTAAGATTTAGGCCGGAAATTGTTAGGGATAGGGCTGCCGGAATTCGCCCCCTAGAGAGAGAATATTTTCGGTACATATATTTTTGAAAATTGGACCGGACCAACGGGTTCAACCAGGAACCGGTGTCGCCACCGGTTCGGCTAACTAATTAAAGCCATACGAAAACATATATTTCAAAATGAAACAATTAATACACATCGAAAACCGGGTTAACCCAGGACGCTTCAAACTCGGCGGGTTGACCTGGTTTAATTTGACCTGTTTTCGACCCAACCCGTCACGTTGATTCGGTTTAAATCGAGCCGTTTCTTTGACCAGAACTGTTCAACCGGTTGAACCACTCGGGTCGAACCAGGTTTCAAAACATTATGTTTAATCCCCAAGTCTTCAAACTTTTATTATTTTTCGTTTATAACCCATAAACATTTTTTTATCACTAAACGATTTGTCGCTATAAAATCCCGTTGCTATGCACGGGTACTCGTCTAGTATATATAAAGCTCGGGCTCGGGCTCAAGCTCGTTTCGAGCCTCATATTTTGAGCTCGAGCCGGGCTCGTGAAAATATTCAAAAGCTCGAACACGGCTTGGGCTTGACTAACTTATATAACATGTTAACTGAAATAAAGCTCGAAAGCTCATTAATCACATTAGGCTCGAGCTCATTTATTTTTTTAAGCTCGTATATGCATAGAAAATATATATACGAATATATTTTTAGGGCTCGCGAGCATAATCGAGTTTTATATATAAAGCTCTGGCTCGAGCTCGATTATTAAATGAGCCCAAATTTAGGCTCGAACTTAGGCTCAGCTCGTTTGATTTTTATCATTTTCTTTGATTTTTATGTGTGAACTAAACAAGTAAGTGGTTTTAATCATACCACATTTGAACTTTATGGGAATAAAAATTCCAAAATTTTATTTTCTAAAAACCAAACGCCCCAATGTAATCTTAAGCTAGTTTATAAGTTGTGTGTTCGGTTAGAGAGGGTACGAGTGAATTCTCTTCATTCATTAAAATCTCAAACATGTTGTCTTCTCATCATACATTATCTTCATTACCTGTCACTCACTCATCATTTCATGTAATACTACACACCATTTACTTGTACTCAATATTTAGTTCAATAAGTCGTTCAAACCCGTGCAATGCATACGGATTGTATAAAATTGTTCATTATGTAATGTTTAAATCTCGGTCCCTTACCTTGATGCTTACAGCTCAACTTCTTTTCCAGTGATGTCAAGAATCTACAAATTACTGCTTTCTCTTTTTCTTCTTCTTGGTCTCTTCTATCTAAATGGCATCACGGCTACACGACAGAAAGCGATTCTGCCCACTCCACTGAAAAAGGGGGCCGCTTTCTTCCCCTCAAAAATGCCAGTATCATCGTAAATTTTTGAAGTATATATATGATAGTGCATCTAATTAAAACGTGTGTTGTAATGTTTAACTAAATAGTTATAAAAAAAAAGGTACGAAAAAATTTAAAAGAATAAGAGAAGATAAAAGTACATCAAATTATCAATAGACTAATTTTGTTGTTTATGTCGTTGCCAAATATGTTCCATAATATTTCATTGAAGACTAACGTGTGTTTCTTATCGCATAGTTCTTTGGCTTTACGTCGTTGTACTTCGCACCTCTCGACCCAAATATGTTGTATATTTGGTTGCGGACTAATATACAACTCGTTGAATTCACTTATCGCAAACTTTTAATCTTTCAAGATCATGCTATGCAATATGATGCAAGTATACATTATTCTTCATAGCTTGTTGACAGTGTAAGCACACAACAATTGTTGTATAATTCCCCAACATCCTTGGAGAACACTAAAAGCTCGTTCGAATTCCTTTCGTGCACCTTCTTGTCGCCTTTTAAATAAGCCATGTTTCTTGTCTTGTGCCACTATATTATGATTTGAAAAAAGTTGTCCACTGTGGGTAAATCCCGTCAGCTAGGTAATACCCATTTTCATATGTAACTCCCTTAAATTCAAACGGAGCCACAGGGGCAATATCATCAAGAAGGTCATCAAATAACGGGGAAGTGTCTAAAACGTTAACATCGTTATTCGCAACCGCTACCCCGAAAAATGCAAGCCAAATCCAAAAATCCTACGGCGCAACATCCTGAAGCATTATACTTGGGTATTTTATCACCTCTTTTAAATTGCCCGTGTCATGATTTCGGGCAGTTTTTCTATTCCTAATGCATACAATCAATGCTTTCAAGCATTTTTGAAAACTCATGAACCCTCTTATGTGTTACATAAAAATTTTGAATATCGTTAAAGTCGGGTTTCCTTATCAGGCATGTAAAAATCAATAATGCACTAACTACAAGGGGTGACCCAACGGTAAGAATACCGACCTTCCAAAGAGGAGGTCAAGGGTTCGAATCCAACGGGGATAAAATTAATCCCTTTGTGGCCACGGAGGTTCACCCATGCCAAATCCGGGCTATCAAAAAAGGTAGTCACCCTGGGATTAGTCGGCTCGCAATGTCGAGTCGGAAACTCATGTTACAAAAAAAAAAAAAAAAAAAAAAAAAAAAAAAAAATGCACTTAGTAAAATGATTAGACAATCACGTGCACAATGTTTACCCATTTGTAGATATTTATCAAATGCACCAGGTGTTGTGCCGTATGTCAATAAGCTTATAGCGGAAGTGCATTTCATAATTACGCTGAAATTCATTTGACATGTAGCATCGGGCCGGACTTCAAAGCTTTCAAATGGTCGGGAAGATGATTAGAAGTATGAGTTTCAATACTCCTCGCTATTTCTAAATATATTTTGCTGCTCATACGATATCGACGTCTAAAATACGTCACCAGATATTTTGGATCATCAACAAAATAGTCGGCCAACAAACGTGCTTCAGCAACATCCCATTCACGGTATATCGTATTACGGGGTATGAGAAGTTTGAGCTTGTTGTTGTTGCAATGATTGGTGATAATGATACACTTGCATCATAAAGAAAATGTCACTTTCATCATCGACACAATATAACCATTATGGTTTTTAGGGCCCGTTTGGTTTGTTGATGGATTTAGATTAGGATTAGAATTTGGGATTAGTATGAAAGAAATTGAGGAAAGAGAAAATATATAATAAAATAAATAAATTATTTTTTATACATTATTTATATAAATTTAATTACAAATTAATTATACTTAGGAGCCGTTTGGTATGAGTGTTTCGTAATCAAACTATGACATTCATACCCATTATAATTGTTTGTTTCAAGATTTAAGAATCAAACTATGAATCTACACCCATAGATTCATACCACATCAAATAGGTGACTTTTCTTCATTCCTGTGGGACCATTTGCTTTTTCTTATCACACACCATAACACATATTTTAAAAAATCATATGGGCCCACCAAATTAATGCAAATTGCAAGCTTTGTACTTTGAATTAGAATAAAAAATGAGGCCTAACAAATGATTATACCTTTATTTTAACAAACATCAACAATCACAATGATATATTTTATTCCAATCCAACCTTCTATCAAATACATACCGATTGTGATTCCGAATAGCAAACCAAACACACCCTTAATTATAGTGAGAGGTGAGAGATAGAGAAAAAGAAAAATGAGACCAACGTCTTTTTCATAAAAGACACCTTCATAGTGAGTTTTTGAGCAAAGTATTGTTTATGGGCATCAACCCCAATTTTTAAATCCAAATCTTAAAACAAACACCATTTTTCACTTTGATACTCAA
This sequence comes from Artemisia argyi, assembly GCA_030686995.1. Taxonomy (NCBI): domain Eukaryota; kingdom Viridiplantae; phylum Streptophyta; class Magnoliopsida; order Asterales; family Asteraceae; genus Artemisia; species Artemisia argyi. The sequence goes on from CM060709.1 coordinate 307,276,081, forward strand.
ATCCTAAACCTACACCCCTCAGCCAAATGGGCCCTTAAATCCTATTCCAATATAGAGTCCAATAAACCTACACCCCTCAACAAATCTGTTTCGTCAAATTAAGAGAAAAATTCTAGTACTAAGAGATGCAATTCCTTAAAAAAAAAAGGAGGTTTATATGAGATGGAAAGCTACAAATACTTAGTTTTCAAAGACAACCAATTAACAACTTTAGTTTAGAAGTTGAAATATACTATGTCATATGGCTAGAAAGGTACCGATATCTAGTTTCCATAAAGGAGAAAGTGGAACTTTTAGTAATTTTGTATAAATGGTTATGTTCATTTTACTATTGGTGAAATGGTCAAACGTTTAAATTTGTGTAACGCAAAGTAGCCAACTAAAAAATATTGTAGAATGTACATACAAATTTTCATCAATTGAAAGATAATTTTATGCTTATTGCAATTCCTATAACTACTTTGCTTAAAAGTCAACGGTTTTTCCAAAAAAGAAAGGTGAAATTGTATCTTTTGTTCTGTTAAAAAAGATGAATGACTATAGTTAGCCTATTTGTCTTGAACCTTTTATAATCTCTTAATAAATTCAGTTATTTTAGTCCTTAGAGGAGTGGGTGTGGTCTCACCACAGAGCCTCGTGGTCCGACGTGGAGCTCGTTGTAGCTCGCCACGGTACCACCACCCCCTCGCCACAGCTCGCCGTCAGACTCCTCCTCGTCTGCACGACGAGCTAATTCGTCTGACAAATTGTCATGTTTATTTCCTTTTTTTTCAGATCTAAATTATCAATTGAGTGAACAAAGTAACAGGATTTTAATGGAGTTTATGTGTGGGTTTAAGTGTGTGTGGTGTGTGTACATGAAGAAGAAGATGATAAGAAAAACTATTCATGTATTTTTTTCCTCTCTTTTTTGGCCAGCAAACACGTGCTACCATACTGTCTTTTTTTTTTTTTAGTCGGAGTGTACATTGAAGCAATTTGATATAAATGAAATGTGTGCATAAGAAAGAAGCTTAATTGTGCAATCTTTTGGTTGCCCATACAGTGGGGTTTGTTCATACTTTTTTTTTTCTATAAAAAAATTATTTGTATTAATTTGAATGTAATATATTTTTATTTATAATGAGATAGAATTTAGTTTATTTGGAAATTTTAATAAAAAAATAAAGTTGTAAGTGGTGGGCCCCAAATAAGTAAGTTGAGATTAGTTATGATTGAGGAGGGGTTAGTTGTGAAGAGGTGTTGGGGTGATGTGCCACCCGTGGACCCCAAATGAGGAGGTGAATGCTCATCACCACACCCGCTCCTCTTAGAAGCATGGCAAAATAATTCAATCTACGTGGCATATAAAGTATATAAAACTACCCTTTTATAGAATGACGATTTAATTATCGTCGTGATGGTATGATAATATGATATGTAACGGTTTATGAGATATTTAGTTTTAAAACAAAGGATGAAAGTAATTTTAATTTTTTTTAATTTTTTTTTTTTTTTTTTTTTTTTTTTTTTTTTTTTTTTTGATGAAAAAACAGATACCTATTAGGTCTTTAGGGGCCGTTTGATTTGTTGCTAGGAATCACAATAGGTATCAATTTTGAAATAGATTGAAAGAAAATATGATAGATAATGTATATGAAAGTATTAAATGTTGTTTGTTTTTAAATTGTTAAATATTGGATTTGAAGTTTATATATTATTATAAAATTTGAAAAGGTAATAAATAAGGGTAGTGGCAGCCATGCCGTTGAGGCAGCGGTTTGGGTAGGCGGTGTTTTTCAGCGGCAAAATTCCCTGCTGCGGTTTGGAGAAAGATATCCGTTTGAAATGCGAACGTTGGGGAAAAAAAAATAGACGTTGGGGGAGCGTGGCTGTGGAACAAAAAAAAAAAAAAAAAAAAAAAAATCTATAAATACCAAACACAATACAAAAAAACTACACTTATTCAAATACACACACCATACAAATTACTACTAAATCCTTTACATTTCACACAATGTTGTCATCATCTTCTTCATCCGATGAGTTATATTTCCTTCCCACGACTTTTCAACAAAATCAATCCACGGGTAGTACTCTATCAACCTTTTTAGCCATGTACGATTCGATTGAGGACACGGCAACCTCTACCGAACCACGAGCGTCTGTCACCCATTTTCGTGAAAAAGCTTTACAAAATCTAAAGGATGACTATTTCGTTGAACAACCAAAGTTTGCCCACCATATTTTTCGAGATAGGTTTCGTATGAATAAAAGGTTGTTTTTAAGAATTGTTGGTGATATTGAAGCGAGATTCGAATGGTTTCAAGAGGGCGTTGATGCGAGGGGGCAAAAAGTTTCACGGCTTTACATAAATGCACATCGGCCATTCGGCAACTCGCAACGGGTGAACCTCCGGATAGATTTGATGACTATTTAAACATGGCACGAAGAACGTCAGGTTATCATTCTTTTTTTATTTAATGTTGTCGTTATATTTTTTTTATTAATGTTGTCGTTATATTTTTTTTATTAATGTTGTCGTTATATTTTTTTAACAGGAGAATGCCTTGATCATTTTTGTAATGCGGTTATTGAATTATATGGTCGAGAGTTTTTACGTAGGCCGACATCTCATGACATTGCACGCTTATACGAGGCACATGAAGAACAACATCACATTCCTGGAATGCTTGGTAGCATTGATTGTACACATTTCGTTTGGCGAAATTGTCCTAGACATTTGAAAGGCCAATATAAGCGAGGTGATCACCAATACCCGACTATTATGCTTGAATCCATCGCTTCGTACGATTTGTGGATTTGGCATTCCTTTTTTGGTCCTCCCGGTACAAACAACGATATCAATGTTTTGAATCAGTCTCCGTTGTATCTTACGGAGCGAAATGAAACGACGCCAAACAATTCATTTTCTGTAAATGGACGTCTTTACAAACGTGGATATTATCTTACCGATGGAATCTATCCTACATATTCTACGTTTGTTAAAGCATGTCCTCTCCGTCCTATGACGGTTGAAAAGATTCGACAAATCGTTAATACTTGTATCATATTGTGCAATATGATTTTAAAAGACGACGAGATGGCAATATCACCGGTTCATATAATGGATCCGCCGGTCGCGCCAGTATATGACGATAGTGTACTACCGGAGTTACTCGACGAACAAATCCATTATCGTCTCCAATATGATCTTACGGAGCACGTTGAGGCTCAAAACTTAGCATACCTCGATGACTAGTTATTTCTTTTTTTTTTTTTTTTTACGTATTATGTAATTTTCTATTAATTATGTTTTTTTTTCAAGTATTATGTATTTTTATTTTAATTATTAATGAAATATTATGTTTTTATTAAATTATTTATTTATGAAGAAAAAAAATTGGTGGTTTGGGAGGTATGAAAAAAGTATGGTTGCCACTAAAAAAGGGTTGGGAGGTATGAAAAAAGTGTGAGTGAGGTGGAATGATATTATTGGTTGGTTGAGAGGTATGGATTTTTTGGGAGGTATGGTTGCCACCACCCTAATTAAAAGTATGGTTTAGAAGTTTACACGTATGAACCATATGCACAAAAGTCAATATAAATAGGAGAATTGTCATAAATCTTGAGATGCTTGTCGGAAATACATGAGATGCATGTGGGTATGATCAAAGATCACATCTAAGGAAATTCATCACTGTTTTATAACCGAAAGCTTCAAAGAAACAAGGGCATGGATACACCTACCCACCGGGTAGTTTACCTTGATGAGGTAGCATTTATTCATTGAGAGAAAAGGAATAAAAGCATTAATTGTGTTTTTATTCCTTTCATGCCACATATTATAATCAAGTATTATTTGTGTTTTTAGTCGCTGAGTAGTTTACTCACTGAGTAGGTTAAGTTTTCTCCGTTTTTAAAGGAAGGAAAATATCTTTTCTAGGGCCTTACTCTTAAGTCAAAATATAGCTATACAAAACTACAAGTATTAAAGCTTCATAAATTGTTGGACCCTATGCCACTGCTCCTATGTCACGCCATGCGAGCTGGGCCTGCCTGCACCACAATAAATGAAATACATTGAAGCCTATTTCACCCCAACCTATCTTCGTCGACCATTTTTTTAACCCACGTGAACAAATACGAAGTACATGTTTGTTACATGGGTTTTGATTTAAGAGATTGTTTAACAAGTGCCCTTATAGCATCACTTACACTTTGTTCTCGAGTTTCTTTTAAAAGAAAAAAAAAAAGAAAAAGAAAAGAAAGGAAATGATTAAGAAAGAAAGTTACAAAGTTTATTTACGTTCTCGAGTTTCATCCAAAGCAAAAGAAAGCAATTGAAACATAATTATTTTTAATATTATATATTTGAAAAAGAGCTACAAATTTACTTATTTAACCCTTCAAGCTCGTACATGATGCATATGATTTAGGGCCCCGTTTGGTTTGTAGCCGGGTTTAGGATTTGAATTTGGATTTAGATTTGTATTTGGTTTTGAAATAAAGATGTGTTTGTTTTGTTAGTAGGTTTGGAATATGATAAAAATATAATGAATTATGGACCCACATAAAAACAATATAAAAATAATAAAAGTGAAGATATTGACTAGCATGTACTGACTTTTGGTACCAATTTAAAAAAAACAAAAGTATTGTCAGTAAACCAAGGAGTGAGGCTAGGATTTGTGTACTACCAGATATAAAGGCATCATAGCCAATTTCAAACCCCACCCCTGCATACCAAACGATTATAATTACTTTGATGGTATTCCTTGAAGTCAAAATCCTCTTACCAAACACACCCTTAATATTCTTTTTTTGAACGAAGTATGATTTGATGCTAACATAATTTGGTTGCCATTTATTGGCCCAAGACCAACATCATATTAAAGTAGGGTTCAAAGAAACAGAGCAATGCATCCTGGCCGGTATTCTATCGGAACAGTAAAAAACAACAACAATAATTTTCTATTTCAAAGCATTTAAAAAGGAAAAAGTTTAAGATGACAACAGAGATCAATGAGACATGAGAAGGAAAAACGAAGCTTAACATGACAAGAAGACAAGTAGCGTTCTGAAAAGAAAGAAAGAAGAAGAATACACCTATGTGAAAAATAAGGGCAAGATAGTCTTTGTGCAAAAAAATAAGAACATTCAGTCACTTTCCCCTCAAATCCGCCCAAATATGGGCAGGAAGTTTCACTTCAAAATTTCCATCCACTTTCCCTTCTAAATCATTTCTTTTCCTTACTAAAGTAACTCAAGAACACAAAAAGTAGTCATTTTCCTCTCATTTACTTTCTTTTCCTTTCAAATATAAACTCAAGAACGCAGCGCTAAGGTGCATTAATTTACTAGAACTTTTTTTTTTTAAATCGAAAAATGCATTTAATACATATTAATTGATCTTATACTTTATCTTAATTAGTTCTGATTTTGTAATTAATAAAGTTAAAGTTTCTTTATTTAATTATGCATAAAGTACAATGTTTTTAATGCATCAAAAGAATATATGTGTAATTTTAAAAATTTTCAAAGATATATATATGTAAATGACCCCTAATTTATTTTAAGCAAGCAAGGCGGTTTTATGAATTATGTCAGTTACTTTTCACTCGATCATTTGTCTTCACTAACAAAATACACACTCACACTCTCTCCTACATAACACAGCCACCATTGCCTCCTTAAACCACAACTAACCATACACCAATAACCAAATACAACGTCCTTATACGATCATCATGACAATATTCATGCAATACCATGCTATATTATTTTTCCTTACGTGCTTGATGTCACTTTATTTTTATTATAGTTTTAAATCTCGGAGATCCTCACTTCCAACCAATTGGCCTATAGTTGGTATGGCCCCTAGCATGTTTTGGCATTTCCATTGTATTCATGATTATACCACAAATCTTTTGAAACAAAATGGTGGTACATTCGTGTACAAAGGTCCTTGGTTTGCTAACGTAGACCTCCTGTTCACAAGTGATCCGGATAATTTTAACTATGTATCATCCACCAACTTCCATAATTACCCGAAAGGTCCACAGTTCAGAGAGATTTTCGATATCCTTGGTGATGGTATCTTTAATTGTGATTCCGAGTTATGGGAGTTGCACCGTAAGACAACCATATCACTCTTCAAAGACGATGAATTCTTGAAGCTTGTAGAGAAGACTATGTGGAACAACGTGGAGAAAAAGCTTATGCCGGTTCTTGAGTACATGTCAGAACGAGGATCCAGGATTAATTTGGAAAATATCTTCCAGAGGCTAACTTTTGATGGTATCATGAATTTACTCCTAGATTATGATCCGAAAACCTTAAGTGTTGAACTTCCTCACTATAAATTGGAAGTAGCCATCGCCAAGGGTGAAGAGAGTCTCTTTAACCGACATTTCCTCCCAAAATATTGTTGGAAATTCCTAAAGCTACTTAAAACTGGAAACGAGAAACATCTTTTTAATGCTTTCAAGTTAAGTGATGAGGTTTTTTACAAGTTTATATATGAAAAGCAAGAGAAGGTAACAAAGGCAAATGAAGTTAAGAAAGAACAAGTAGAGGATCAAAGCCTGCTAACAGGATTTATGAGGGAATACAAGGATCAAACTGGTAGTTTTGGTAACTTTGAAAAATTTATCAAAGACACTTTATTTAATCTTTTGATTGCAGGGAGAGATACGACAAGTTCAGCTCTTACTTTTTTCTTTTATCTCCTTGCAAAAAACCCTTCAGCAGAAAGTAAGATCCTTGAAGAGATTCACAAACAATTAGGAATAAAAGAGGGTGACAAATGGAAACCATTTGGTACAAAAGAGCTCGAAAACTTGGCTTATCTTCATGGAGCATTATGTGAGGCATTAAGGCTATTCCCTCCGGTGGCGATAAACCACAAAGTTCCACTTGAAGCGGATACCTTGCCAAGTGGTCACCGAGTCAATCCAGGCACCAAAATTTTACTACATTCATATGCAATGAGTGATGATTTGCACACTCAATAAATTTATTTGCACACTCTAATTAATGATGCTTTGACAATTATACCCTTACAGGATGACAATGAATAAAAGTAATATAAGGATATAAATGTCAAAATACCATAAATAAGAGTGTGCAAATAAATTTGAAGAGTGTGCAAATCATCACTCATATGCAATGGGACGAATGGAGTCCATATGGGGACAAGACTGTTTGGAATTCAAGCCCGAGCGATGGCTCTCAAAACAAGGAGGACTCAAGCACATACCATCTTACAAGTTTACAGCTTTTCATGCCGGGCCAAGAACTTGCTTAGGTAGGAAAATGTCGTTAATTCAAATGAAATTTGTGGCTGCTACAGTTGTTTACAACTACAAGGTGGAATTGATGATGGGAGGTCTTCCCATTACCCCGCAGGCTTCAGTAATCCTCCAAATGAAGCATGGTTTGATGGTCAAAGTGACGAAAAGAAATGATATCAAACTACGTTAATTTAATTCATCAGTTTGGAATTCCATCCTTACCATTACAATTATAGATTTATATCTAATGACATCTTGTATTCTTGTGTTGTTTTAAAAAATTTGATTCGAGTATGATGACTATTTAAAATTTCATTTCTCTTGTATGTATGACATCTTGATATAAAAAAATTGAGAGTCTCGATCTAGTCATTTCTATATTTTAGGGGTTATTTTGTGTTCTATATATGATGCTCCAACAAGAGTTAATATACATGTTTGAGTTTCATGTGATGCAATATATATTTGATAACTAGTTGAATAATGAGATTATACAAGTAGAAACAGCTAATTATCTCTTCGTTCACTCTAAACTAGCAAGCGATTTTAGGCTATGTTTGGCAAAAGTAGCTGTGAGCAGTAGCAGTGAGCAGTAGCCAAAAAAGCTCACAGCTTCATAAAGAAGCATTGGGAAAATGAGCTTTCCTAAAAAATAGCGAAGCCCACACCTCTCATGCCAAACGAACACTAAAAATCAAAAAGCGCATTGTTCACCGCTCATTGCCCAAAAAAGCTCCAAAAAGCTTTGTGCCAAACATAGCCTTATTACTGCTGGTTTCTGGTGGAACCTAAGTAGAGGTGCAAATTTGTGCCTAAAATCAAAAAAATTGACTAATTTGTAAAAGATTTTGACACATTTAGCTCCATTCTTTTTCTGAAATGGGTGCATATTACCCATCTAAAAGTTAAATGGGCACATATTTTCTCTCAATTGGAGAATATTACAATTGTTTTTTAAAGAAAAACTTATAGATATAACATATTTATTTATTTTTTAAATATAAATGAGGTGTTACGTTTGAGGAATTTATTCAGCGTTTTGAGTCTTTTCTAAAGCGATTCGTATAACATGCGCCCTTTTAGATCGTGCCTGTTTGGGCCTTAGCCCGTTTGAACCGTGGCCCATGCCTGCCCGTTTTGGCACCTCTAAACCTAAGCAATCAATCACATACTCACATATATATGACCTGATTGATTTACTTAAATGGGCGTATCTTCGATTCTCTCCAATCCCGATCAACGAGGGTGATGGCGCTGCCCAAACCACATTGTGGGAAATATAGTCATAGAAATAAATGTTAGTCGACCCATTAGTATATCGGGCCTAAGCCCGCTTCTAGATTTATCTTTGAATCCTATGTAGTATGTACGCTTGATAATAATTCATTCACTGACTTACCAATTAACATGGTATCATTTTGTTTGTGATTTGGTTGTTGTTGGTCAAGCTTGTGTTTTCATGTTCCGTCTCATTATCAACATGCAGACATCTTCACCAAGGGTCTACCTTCTGCTTTGTTTGAAGAATTTCGTACCAATTTGAGCGTTTGGTGTCCTCCCGCTCCAACTGCTGGAGAGTGTTAGTCGACCCATTAGTATATCAGGTCTAAGCCCGCTTCTAAAATTATCTTTGTATCATATTTATTGTATTGTACGCTTGATAATAATTTATTCACCGATTTACCAATTAACAATAAAGGGTGCTTCGAATTAAAAGACGCCAAGGTATAAGACCCCTTCATGAAATATATTCAAAAATAAAATCTCTTAATTGTATTGTTCATAGGTTAAGATCATTGGTAGTTAAGTTTTTTCAATACAAATATCTACATTAATTTCTTTAGAAACAAAGTTTCATCAAACTAGGTGTTTGTTTTAGATCGGCTTATAATGGCTTATATAAAAAAAAAAAGAGTTGATACTTCCATCACATTTTTTGATACAAATATCACAACTGTGCATTGCAGTATTGTACGATACAATACTGTAATGCACAAATTATGATGCAAGCATTAAAAAATGTGGTGGGATCCCATATCAAAAATAAGCTTATTAAGGTAATGTCGCTCCGACCCGGTTACATAAATTTGACCCGGTCCAAATCAGAACAAAGTTCGTCGACCAGAAGGGTCAATCAAGTAGTGACTCGTGTCTAAATTCTATAAACAAAAATTAATCAGACACAGATTGCCCCATTATTTTCTTACGTCACCCAAACGTCACTATCATCCATCCTATTACTTTCAAGATAATAATTCTACAACAACTTTTGCTTCCATTTTCCAACTTCTTTGTACAAAATAAATTTATAAAAAAAGTTTTTTAAAAAAGAGCAGAGGATGGGTGGAGGGTTTGATATGGAATCATTGGTGGATGCAACAGCAGGTGCAATAGGATCATTAGCAAGTACCACTATTTTGTACCCTTTAGATACTTGTAAAACCAAGTATCAAGCTGAATTACGTACTCCCCATCTCAGAAAATACAAGTACTCTCTTCTTTCACTTTTCTTTTTACTTATGCTTTTGTTGGTTGCTGTGATCTCTAAGTTGCCTTTAGTTTTAGAATTTTGGGTTGTTCGCCTGTGGTAATTATTTTTATGTAAGTAATTTGATCACTAGGATGGCTGTCACAAAAGCGATTAGTGCTGGTAATTTTAGTGTTATCAACTATTTTTAGGTGATTGTGTTTTACTAGAGACCAACTGCCTTATACAAGTTTAGCTTAAGATGAGTTAGGAGGTGCGGAGTGCACACTCGTTATAGTTAGCTTGATACCGCCACAACAAGGACGTGGGGGTCAAGGGGGTCGCGCCCCCTTGCAGGGTTGGCCTCGCGGGGTTTGGGGCAGTGCCCCAAAACCTAAACGATTTTTATGAATCATTGTTAACAGGATTTCTTGCCTAAACCCAACCGACGTGTCTTTTACTAGCCAACACAATGGTTGGTAAATAACCGAAATTAACCGAATTTCGGTTGGTGGTTTTGCAGAACATAACAAAAACAATACTAACGTTTCTGATTGATTTCTCGTGCCTCAGATTTCAATTGCCAATCTGTCATATCCGTTTCATGAACTCGAGGCATATAGGGTCGAAATACTTTAATTTGAAAGTGATTACACGATTCAGAAGATTATAAACCATTCACACACCAGTATATTTCCTACAATTTGTAGGATGTCAATCAACAGGAATATTAAATAGAATGTAAACCCTTTAAAATGTTCAGAATTAGTAAAATTGCGAGTGCTTGTTTAAAAATGTTTATGCTTTTTAACAAGCATATTAATCTGTTAACAAGTTCTGTAACGGAAGTACACAACATATTAATCTGTTAACAAGTGGTTGGATATGCTTCAGCTGTGACGGAACACAGTAATCGGATAACAAGTTTTTTGAGTGTTAGGCAATTCTGCTTATGTAAGAATTTAATAGGAATATAATCACCACAAAGATAGTCTAGTGTTTAGGCATTCGGATGTCTTCACAAGAGGGCTTAGGTTCTAACATCGCAAGGTAAACATCTTGGGGGTGGCCACGGAAAGGGTTCGGAAAAAGTCACGGGGATACCCCGGTTAGGCTGCTTACATTTGAGTCAAAGACTCGCCTTCCGCGAGTTATTATTAGAATTTGATAAGCTGATTAGATAAACAGCTCCAAAACTGCTTGTTCAAAATTGTAAAATTTTGCAGCCAATTGAGCAGATTTTTATTGGCAATTTTTTTTTTTAAACGATGGCAACCCCAAACACTCTATAGGAAACTGCTTATCTGTTTACTTTAGAAGGAATAAGCATTTAAATTAAACAATCACAAACACCCCCTCAACTACTATCTGATGCATTGAAATGGAATAAGGAAATCAGCAATTATAATAAGCAATCCCAAACAACCTCCTGTATGATAAGTATAGTGAATAACAAAGTTTGTTATTTCTAAATGCATAAATGAATTGCTAAGCATCTACTAAGATTTACCCTTTTATGTATGTTTATCGTTAGTAACTATTCCAACCCTAACGTTGATTGGAATTCACAACTGAGACTATTTATGGGTTGTCCTTTTGATCGATTACATTTAGCCAGCGGCCGGAAGTACTGATTTTGAGGTTGCAGATAGACGTATAACAAGCTTTAGCTAAAGGGGCTAAGTATTTTTATTAACTAGTTTAGTTTTAATGCTGATTTCAGATATGAATCCTGCAATGTATATGTAGATTTTCCTACTATGCAAATATCATCTTACTCCAAAATTTCGTGTAGGAACCTTTCTGATGTTCTCTGGGAAGCGATTCGAAAACGTCAAGTTCTATCTTTGTTTCAAGGGCTGGGGACAAAGAACCTGCAGTCGTTTATTTCATCCTTCATATACTTCTATGGATATAGCTTCTTTAGAAAGATGTACATAGAGAAGTCTGGATATAAGTCTATTGGAACCAGAGCCAACTTGCTTATTGCTGCTGTTGCTGGTGCTTGTACCGTTGCAATCACCCAGGTCAGTAAATGGTTATAGTTATATATCAGTTCTTTTTAGCCGAGATGACGATTAATCATTAAATCCAGATGCTGAAAATGAGCAGACTTAACGGGTTGGGCAGTGAATCAAAATGGGTATTTTGTTGGTACATATCAAAGTTGACCATGTTTTATCGAAAATACATGATGGTCATCTTTCGACTTGTTTGACACTTTCCTAGTTAAGTATTTTTTTTTATTTGACCCATTGGGGATAAAACATAACCCAAATTGACTAGTTAATTTTGGGGTGTTTCTCAGCCTTTGGATACAGCTGCATCAAGGATGCAAACAAGTGACTTTGGCAAGTCCAAAGGGTTATGGAAGAGCCTCTGTGAGGATTCGTGGGAAGAGGCGTTTGATGGACTCGGCATATCGATTCTACTTACGATTAATCCTGCAATTCAGGTAATTCATAATCTTCTTTAGCCGTGGTGAAAAACTAAATTAAATGAAGATCAGTAACTATATCAGATTTGGAAAGTAGTGTGTTTGACCTCAAAAGTCAGAATATACCCTCGTCTATTATATGTTACATACTCCCTTCAAAAGGTGCAAGTTTGCATTGTATAAGTGATGATCACCAAGAAAAAAACGACATACTTGATGAAGGATGATATTTGTAACGAAAAATAACTATACATGTTTGTTTGTTGGTTGCAGTACACTGCATTTGATCAATTGAAACAACGACTACTGGATGGACAGATAGGTAACCCACAGTCACTTTCTGCACTAAATGCGTTTATGTTAGGGGCAGCTTCAAAGTGTGCTGCTACTTGCTTGACTTACCCCGCTATCAGGTAAACCTTTTGATTTTTTAAGGTCAAAATATACTTCCTAATTCAAATTTGATATCAGTCATGTTACTTTTATGTAAGACTTTAGGAGTAAATTAAATGAAAGGGTAACCAACTGGGGTCAAACTTTTCTTTTTTGTGTAACCAATTTTTCAATTGGCTATCATAGTTTCAAATACTTTTATCGAATGTAACTACTAAGTTAACCGGCGTCCACATGCCATGTTTGAAAAAAGTCGACACGGTCAAAGTCAAAGCTACTAAAAATGTGAGCTGACACCCAACTAACATACGGATTACATTGAATTCAGTATGTTAAGTTTTTATTGTATAATAGAAAGTTGGATAACCTGGCCTTGAAATTTGACCAAGTTTGGTTACATTTAATGGAATTAGCGCTTAAGAGAATGCAATTATCCGCTTTCAATATATAGTTGGCCTATGCACATGTTTGATCTCCAAAGTTAAGTTGCAAGTATATGAAAGTAAATCTGAACTATGTACTACGAACAGATGCAAGGTAATGATTCAGGCTGCTGAATCAAGTGACGATGAAGACGATGAATCAGAAGTAAAATCACGAAAGACGGTTTCAGGGGCACTATCTGCAATATGGAGAAAGGAAGGGTTGCTAGGATTCTTCAAAGGTTTAAGAGCCCAAATCCTAAAAACCGTGCTAAGCTCAGCATTGCTTCTAATGATTAAGGAAAAGATCACAAAGAGCACATGGGTATTGTTTCTGGCAATAAAAAGATTCATGTTTTTAAGCAGAAGCAAGTTAAAAAGCTCTTAAAGATTCTTGTTTCTTCATGTGTAACTAATAAGGACCAAATGTGGTCGAGTTAATTAAGATTTTTTATTGCTTTAAACTGTGGTTAAAATATAATTATGTTTAATTAGTGTTATTGTTATGCAAGATTTTACTATCAGTTGAATGTTTATAAATAAATATTTACGTTATTTACAATCAAAGTCTGAAACTTTATAAAATAATTTAGGGTTTTGTTAACAACCTATGGGTTGTGATTAAGTTTACCATAATTAAAAATAAATATAAGAATTATGTCATTGTTTTTTACGTTTCAGTCATTACTTAAATTCGATTTTGGCTTGTATAGTCAACGTTTTAAACATATCCACTTTATTTCATTTCCACCATTCATAAAAAAGAAATCAATTGTTGAGATTAAAAGTATTTTAATATTTCATCTATTTTTTATAATTTAAATATCCCTTAAACCGTTAATCGTTAAGCGAAAATAATTACATCATCGCGACCAGCATTTAATTATCTTTCTATAGACGGACACTTTGATATACTTTCGACAAAAAAAGTTTTTTCGGTTTTTTCACCTTTTTTTTCGTTACCGAAAAAATCATTTGATATGTAATATCACATGCGATATGATATTAGTGTAATATCACATGTGATTTTTTCGGTAACGAAAAAAAAGTGAAAAAAACAGTATTTTTTTGTCGAAAATATATCAAAATTAAATGATTATCGTAACGGTATATTTTTTCCCTTAACAATTAACGGTTTGAAAAATACTGTGATATTTAGAATAAAAAATGAAAAATGAGTTTTTTAAATTTGAGAGATTAGTCCACAAAGTTTGGTCAAATCAAAAACCTCAGCCCGAAACCCCAAAAAAGCAAAAACATACATACGCTTTCAAAACACTCAAACACACACAAACTAAGTCCCAGATGACAATGGAGATCAGCGGGTCAGATTACAATGGTCGTGAATACAAGAACCCAGATGAGATGTGGAAACAAGAAACTGGTGATGACCAAAAGAAGAGAGATTGGTATGGTAATGCTGTTGCTTATTGGCAAGTAAGTTTTAAGGCCCTTTTTTTTTTTTTTTTTTTTTTTTTTTTTTTAATATTTTTGGCTATATAAATTACGGGTCACTACTCGAGTTCGTAGAAAGTCTATATACTGTGAGATTGTTAGTTTTGATGAACAAAAGTTTACCCGTTTTAACATAGCCGTATACGAGGGTGTGCGAGGTGTACATGGCCTCAAAATGTGCATTTCCTTATATATTTTACTAGTATATAATGATGAAAAGATGTTTTACGAGTTAAAAATACTTTTTTGATGGTGAACTAGTTGTTTTTTTTTTTTTTTTTTAATGTGACATAGTTTGATAAATAAATGTTTAAATATCGTTTATATGCTTGTTCATCAAAAGTAATTTTACTTGTTTTAGTAACAATTTTTAAATGTTAGTTATGTTAATAAGAAACGTTTTATGTTGGAGAACAAGTTTTTGATAATGTAACATAATTCAGTGAAACGTTTGATTATTATGCTATCCATTTTATGATTGTTCATTAAAACGGTCCCCTTTTAGGCTTTATACGATTTGGGACTTTTTACAGGATTCCCCAATAAAATAAACCGTAAAGATTAAAAAAGGAATAATTTTGTTATTGCTGTCGTGCGTGTGATTAGGGTGTGGAGGCATCAAACGATGGTGTGTTGGGTGGATATGGACATGTGAATGAGCCTGATATCAAGGCTAGTGAGAGTTTTCTAAAAACTCTTTTGAAAGAGTTTTTTCATGATAATGGTGGTAAAAATCAGCACCTTGTTGCTATTGGTTAGTTCTCTTTAACTTTTTAGTTTATCTATCGATATTGTTTTGGTAATTATATATTGTTAGTGGATATGTTGATCCATCTCCCGAAGAACATTTGATGTCTACTAATTGTTCTAATTAGGGGTGTTTGTGATTGGTTATTTGAATTACCTTTACTAAAGGCAAATAAGCTGTTTTTAGTGTTTGGACGACGAAAAGAGCTTATGTTGATCTACATTTTTAGGGTGAATTAAGGTGTTTTTGTTGACAAATAGCTGCTGTCTATATCATTATTCTTACGCGTAGGTTGAAAAGCTATTTCCTATAAGCTGATTATTGTCTGCTCCTATTAGTTTTCTTGTCCCTGAATACCCCTTCTTTGTTCAGGTTAGAATTATGTTCATTAACGATTCTTACTGTTGGCAAATACTGCTTCAGATTGTGGTTCTGGTATCGGGAGGGTGACCAAGAATCTTCTTATAAGATACTTCAACGAGGTAGATATCCTTAGAAAAATATTTAAGTTAAAAAATATTGTGAACACATCTTTCTCTCAAGTCACTTGAAATTGATTGCTTATAGGTTGACATTCTTGAGCCTGTGTCACATTTCTTGGAGGCTGCTCGAGAGAATCTGTCTCCTGAAAATCTGTCGGTCTCGGAAGATCACAAAGCTGCCAACTTTTACTGTACCCCACTGCAGGTACTGATAAATGTAGCGTAAAGTGTATGTGCTGGTCAAATCTTGACTATTATGCCCTGAATACCGATGCTACTGTAATTTGTTGTTAAGCACAATTGTGCTAAATCCATTGCCTTGTCATTAATTTGTACATGTGACGATAAGCTTTAAAAATGGTTTGTTTTGGAAATGTCGTAGGAGTTCACTCCAGATGCAGGAAGGTATGATGTCATATGGATCCAATGGTGCATTGGGCAACTTGCTGATGATGACTTTGTGTCGTTTTTCAACAGAGCAAAGGTAAATATTACATACTTGTTGTATTTGCTACTTTTCCTATATATTTTTGCAGTATGAGAGGTCAATATTTTGACCCATTTACCTAAAAATTTATTAACTTTCTGTTTTATTTCTATACCGACTTGTATTGTACATATTAAGAGGTTGACTAACAGTCAAATAGTTGCATTGAAAATGCCCCTAATAAAAATGAAAAAAAATATTTTTTATCTGATGAATCCTGCAATCCCACTTTAAACAGATTTCTTTTGGAAGGTTATAAGTCAACAGATTGTTTCGTTGTTTATATATGCATTTACCATCACCTTCAGTTGAATTGCACTTGTATATTGACACATGCATTTATGTATAGGCTGGTCTTAAACCTGGTGGATTTTTTGTTTTGAAAGAAAACCTTGCAAGATCTGGTAAGAAGTCTTCATTTTATGTCCATTATCATTTTCTCATTTTTTGATACATGCAATAGAAAGTCCATGATGCATTTACTTTTCTTAATTATTTGAATGCTATACGTAAAAGCTGCATTTACGATGGCGACGAATGTTGCACTTGTGAGCTGTGTAGTTCATCTGTTTTCTTGGTCTTGTTAATGCAAAAATACTTTAAAGCTGCACTTGTTGTAGAGACTATATACGAGACCTGAGTGTTGACATGATTCAGGATTTAAGCTGGATAATGAAGATAAGACCATTGCAAGGTCACACAAGTATTTCAATGAACTCTTTAGACAGTGTGGTCTCCACATCCACAATATGAAGGTAATTAGTTCCAATTCTTGTTTTCGAGAAGTTCATATGTCCATGAAAATGACAATGCACTTCAGTTTTTTTTTTTGGTTCAAAAATCGTATACAAACCACTATACTTTCAATGCTGATGTAGCTAAATAGTGTTGCATATCTTTTGTTATGCATCAGGACCAGGAAGGATTTCCAGATGGACTATTGCCTGTGAAGATGTATGCGTTATCGACAGAGGCACCAAAAAGAACACTAAGACCAAAGCGACAGTGTGTTAGACCTGGCCTTATCAAATAAAGGTGTTGGTAATAACTAGCAGTTGCAATGGGTAGCTGTCAAATTTGGACTTAATAAATTTCCACTTCTGAATCATTACTAACACCAACAGATTTTAGATGAATTGAGGAGGTGATCGAGGCATTTATAATACCTTTTTATCTTTTTACCTGTCAGTTCAGGAGTATGCTAAGAAACTCGATACCTGAATTGTTATTGTGTCCGTGGTCCTTAAAAGGCACTGTGAAATCAACGCATGATCATGCCTTGTATCAATTACGTCACCTGCATGATAAATCACGTATTCACGTGTGATCTAACACTAATTTGAAAAATTCTAACATTTAACACATGCAGATGCAGTAATGAATTATGATGTATATTTGGTATGTATAAAGAGTAATGATGTAGCTATGTGTGATTGGTAGCTTTTGCTACAATTTCTCCTTCTTCCTTTTGATTAGCCCAATCACACATAAACACATCATTGTGTGGATTTTTTTTGTGTAAAACTTATGCGGATGTAGCATTACTCATGTATAAATTACCTTCTTCATATTTGTAAGTTACTAGTATTTTTTTACCATTGTTATATGTTTATACATAATCTTCTTACTTATCTTCTCATCCACACAATCATACAACATGTGTCATGCACTAATTCTCTCTCTTAATTTAAGTCATGCAAGTAGGAAGATTTTTTTTTTTTTATATTTAGACACGTGTTTTTATGAATCTTTTTCTTGAAAACGAATTTGAGTCGATTTTGATCATTTGAGTACCAAATTTTGACAAATTTTGACTTTTATTAGACAATCATGTTGCTCAAATCTAACACGTGGCGAAACGAGTTTTCCCATAAATCCAAATTAGTTTTTCACAAATTTTTTTAAATGCTCTTGATTTAGTGTTTTTTCTTTATTATATACAGTACAAGACTGGCTTTAATACCAAAAACAGACACTGAATTTACAGTTCCTTTTTTCTTTTCTAAATTTATTTTTATTTGACCTATAAAGTCAACACAAAATCTATCATATTTCTTTACCACATCAGCACCTAAAAAAAACAGGCCTATCAAAAGGGAGGTGATTTGCACACTCCCAAAATTGATTGGGACACTCAAATTATGAGTGTTTTGACATTTATACCCTTACAGGGTGAAAATAAATAAAAATGATGTGAGGGTATAAATGTCAGAACACTCATAATTTGAGTGTCCCAATCAATTGTGGGAGTGTGCAAATCACCTCCCCAAAAGCCCAAAAAAACACCAAAAAAGGCAAAGACAACATAGTACAGTACATGTTTTCAACACACACAAACACAAACACCATCGTGTGTTTTAACTTTAACTCACACTCACCCACCAATCATAACAAAACCAACATCAGCAGCAAGTACACTAACACACAAAGTACAAAACATAGCACACATATAGCAGCAGCCATGGAAATAAGTGGGTCAGATGGAATGGGTCGTGAGTTTAAGAGCCCAGATGAGATGTGGAAACAAGAAACTGGTGATGAGCAAAAGAAGGGTGACTGGTATCGAAATGGTGTTGGTTACTGGCAAGTGAGTTACTACTTTTTTTTAGAAATATTTTTGAGTTTATAAAATATGGGTTATGACTAGATTAAAAATCCCAGAAAAACCCATGTCATAGAATTTTTTAAAGGTGTTTTGGTAAATAGTTTTTACCCTTTTTGGTTATATTTTTTTATAATCTTTTTGAGTATATAAAATATGGGTTAGGATTAGATTCAAAATCCCCGGAAAACCCTTTAAAAGGTGTTGTTTGATGAACAGAAGTTTAACTGTTTTGATAAATAGTTTTCACCTTTTTAGTATGAGTTGTTTCTAAAATATTTTTAAGTTTGTAAAATATGGTTTGTGATTAGTGAAAAGATCCCAGAAAGACCCATGTCGTAGAAAGTCTAAAAAGAGTTGTTTTGATATAACTTTTTGATTATAATCATGTCGATGAATAGACGGTTTGGCGAAAAATGGTCGTTTTGGAACAAAAGTATACCTATTTTGATAATTGGTTTTACATGTTTTAGTTATGTTGATGGAGAAAGAGCAAGGTTGGATCAAGTGGTTAACGCCCTTGCCTCTGGAGACAGAGGTCAAGGGTTCGATCCTCATCCCTTGCAAGGCAGGAGGTCCTTTTCTACCTTACCTTTGGTAGAGATGTTTTACAGGTTAGAAATAGTTTTTTGATGATGGATAAGTTGTTTTTAATGTAACATAATTTGATGCGTAAAGGTGTAAAAGTTTTGGTCTATCAAAGGTCCTGAACTTTTTATGTTTGTTCATCAAAACATCCCTTTTTAGGTTTACTCGTTCTGATAAACAATCTTTAGATGTTAAGTACGATGATGAAGAGATATTCAACTTTTTGTTGACGAACAAGTTGTTTTTAACTTAACAAAATATTAAATTTGTTCATAAGACGCCCGTCTTATATTTGTTCGTCAACATGTTCCTTTGTTAGATTTTTTTACAGGATTTTGACCCAATAAAATAAACCATAAAGAGTTTAAAAAGTAATGATTGTGTTATTTTGTGGTGAGTGTGATTAGGGAGTAGAGGCATCAGATGATGGTGTGCTTGGTGGATATGCACAAGTGAATGAGCCTGATATTATTGCTAGTGAAGGTTTTTTGAATTCTCTTTTGAAGGAGTTTTTTCCTAACAGCGGTAAAAATCAGCATCTTGTTGCTCTTGGTTAGTTCTCTTTAACTTTTTCTTTTTCCTTTTGAAGTTATGTATCAAGTATTATTGTGTTTGGGATAGTTGATATAGCTGTTATCTTGGGGTGTTTGGTATTACTGCGGTTTATCAAGTACAGCTAGGCAGTTTGAGTGTTTTGATGAAGAGAAGTGCTTATGAGTTATGACTGTGTTCTTATTTTAGATTGGAAAAAAGGTGTTTTTAATCAACAATTTTGAATGTGCTTATTATGAATTGATTTTTTTTTTTTTTTTTTGGCGGGCTGAAGATTACAAGTTTACTCTTTGGGTCATTTCCGATAAGCTGATTATCATCTGCTTCTATTTGTATTCTTGTCTCCCCTATTAATCTCAAGTTAGAATTTATGTTCATTAAGATTCTTACTGCTGTATCATACTGCTTCAGATTGTGGTTCTGGTATCGGGAGAGTGACTAAGAATCTTCTTATCCGATACTTTAATGAGGTAATGACTTTCTTACTTTTCGTACATCATAAAGATGTTAGAATATTATTTATGTAAGAAAATTATGAACACGTCTTTGTCACAAGTAACTTGAATATAATTGCTTCTAGGTTGACCTTCTTGAGCCTGTGTCACATTTCTTAGAGGCTGCTCGTGAGAATCTGTCTCCCGGAAATCTGTCGGTCTCGGAAGACCACAAAGCTGCCAACTTTTACTGTACCCCACTGCAGGTACTGATAAATGTTACTGTAAAGTGTAGGTGGTGTTCAATTTTTGACTAATAGGCCTCTGATGCTAATGCATGTTGTTGTTGAGCAATCTATTGTGCTAAATCCATTGCCTTCTCACTGAATTTGTACAGCCATGACAATAAACTCTTGAAATGGTTTGTTAAAAATGTCGCAGGAATTCACTCCAGATGCCGGAAGGTATGATGTCATATGGATCCAATGGTGCATCGGGCATCTTGCTGATGATGACTTTGTGTCATTTTTCGAAAGAGCAAAGGTAAATGTTGCTGTACATACTTATATATCATTATATCCTACTTCACCTTTCATTTTTTAGTATGCGAGGTCATCTAGAGGCCACAATTTTTACCCATTTTCGTATAAGTTGATTAACTTTTGGTTTTATATTGATAACAATAATGACTTCTTTATTTATTTATTCTTTTATCTTGGAAGGCAGTAAATATAA
Organism: Artemisia argyi; assembly: GCA_030686995.1. Classification (NCBI taxonomy): domain Eukaryota; kingdom Viridiplantae; phylum Streptophyta; class Magnoliopsida; order Asterales; family Asteraceae; genus Artemisia; species Artemisia argyi. Next base: position 307,297,157 of record CM060709.1, read on the forward strand.
CCACTTGTTTTGTACAGTACAACACAAGTCCTTGTGGTATGATTCTGAAGTTTTAAGTCAAAATTGTATTTTAAATTCGCAGTGCGTCCGTGTGTGTCACTTTTAATTTTTAGAGTTTCTTAATTCAAATTCGAACCAATGGGTAAAACAGTAAGTCTAGATCAAATTTGGTTTGAGTTTACCTTTTAGTCCGTTCATCACAAGTACAAAATTCCGTTCATCACAAGTACTAATAGTCAAACAGTTGCATTGAAAGTGCCTCTAACAAAATTGAGAAAATACGTAGCATCTGATCAAACATAACTCTTTCGGGAAGGCTATCACTTTATATATTGTTTTGTTGTTATATATGAATTGACAAACACCATTGGTTGTTATATATGAATTGCACTTATGCTGACACATACATTTATGTGTAGGCTGGTCTTAAACCTGGTGGTTTCTTCGTTTTGAAAGAAAACCTTGCAAGATCTGGTAAGAAGTCTCTTTATTATCCATCCATATCTGGCGTTTCCTCATTTCTAATACATGCAATAGAAAGTCCCTGATGCATTTACTTATCTTAGTTATTTGAATGCAATTATACGTAAAAGCTGCATTTATGATCGAAATGAAAGTTTTACTTGTGACCTGTGTGGTTCCATCTGTTTCCTGGTCTTCTTAATGCAATTGTACTTGAAAGTTGAACTTATATTAGATTTTTTGAGACCTGAGTTTTGACATGATACAGGATTTATTTTGGATAATGAAGATAAGAGCATCACAAGGTCAGGCGTCTACTTCAAGAAACTCTTTGATCGGTGTGGTCTCCACATACACGATATGAAGGTAATTAATTTCACCTATTGTCATCTCGAAAGTTCATATGACCATGAAGATTGCAATGTTTTCGACTGGGGCAAATTACAATGAATAACAATGTACTTTCAGTTTTTTTGTGCATAAGTCGAAAACATTGTTAAAGAAAAATGAATAACAATGTTTTCTTTCAGTTTTTTTGTGCACAAGTGCATAACCATATATAAACCACTGTACTTTTAATGCTGATGTGGCTAAATAGTGTTGTATTTCTTTTTTATAAGCATCAGGACCAGGAGGGATTTCCGATTGGACTGTTCCCTGTGAGAATGTATGCGTTATTGACAGAGGCACCAAAAAGAGTCAAATCCTCAAGACCAAAACGTCAGACTAATAGACCTGGCATTATCAGATGAAGAGTTGTTGCTACACAGGCTCTAGTTTAGGGTCTTTCTTTTCTTTATGTAACGTAGGAGTGGTCTCTTGGTGTAACGTTTGTGAATGTTGCAATGTTGTTTTTTGTGTAACATTTGTTGGATCGAACTGATCAATAAACAAATTCGTGATTAAGAACGTCATAAATATCGTTTATGATTTTGATTGTGGAATTTTATATAAACAACAGACTCGCACGACATTCCTAATTCTACACCTATGTCCCAAGTGGGACTTAGAACCCCGACAATTAAGGTGGGAAATAACATTTTGAGCAACATTGTTATCAGGATGTAAACGAGTCAAATCGAGTTGAACTTTGGCAGGCTTCGACTCGATAATATTATGTTTGGCCCGAGTTCGACTCGATACTTTGACGAGCCTTAATGAGGGAAGCTTGAGCTCGGCTCAAGAAAGCAAGAATTCAGCTCGAAAAGCTTTATTTATTTGTAATTATGTGTTTTTTAAACTACAAAAATTTTAATTTAAGAAAAAATTTGAATTCGGCCCGACCTCGACTCGAAAAGCTCGATACATTTATAATAATTATTCACACTTAGTTTATTTACATAAAATCCCTTTAACTAATACAAATTATATAAAAATATATGTATCACTTAAGAACTCGACAATAACTCGAGTCAAGCTTATACAAGGTTGAGCTCGACCCAATAAACATTTCGAGCTCTTTTCTTAGGCTCGAGCTTGGGTCCATAAAGCTCGGTTCAAACAAGCTCAAGTCGAGTTCGAGCCACCCCTAATTGTTATTTGGTAAATAGTAGTAGGTTTATGAGTACAAAGACGTATTGTTATACTCGGCGTAAGATTATAAACATGCGATTACAATTCTTCAAAGTCAATAGAATTTTGAGTATAGCAATGGCATTTTAGAGTAGATTTTTGAAGGTATTCGTGTAAGGAAATAATACCTTGGACTGTGCTTTCTCACTTTGTTATCATATAAGGAAATAACCCGTACTAGTACACCTTCATACAAGAACATTTGTATCTCAAAATTGTTTCCTAAAATTCGTTACCTAAAAGAAGAAAAAACCTTAAGCGGTTAAGCCCACCCGAGCTCAACATACTCCGATTCAGAACAATGCCGCAAAAACATAATTTCACTCGTAAAGAGAAAGATCATCAAAAAAATAAGTCCCTATGACCTATAATCACCTCATAATGGAAATGCATCTTCATATAAGTGATTCGTTCTATATAAGATTACATTTGGATCACTAATATGTGTTTCTTAACCTAAGGTTTCACCGTCGGCCCCTTCCTCTTCCTCTTCCTCCTCCACCGCCTCTTCTACCGCCACCACCTCTTCCACCGCCTCCACCTCTTCCTTCTCCTCTCCCTCTGCCACCTCCCCGGCCTCTACCACCTCCGCGACCCCGTCCCTGGAACCCACTATTTGACTTCAGCCCCAGTGACTGTATACCCCTTCTTTTTTCACGTGGGTTGTCATCTTCATCACTATAATCATCGGCCTCATACTTCGCTTTGCCTCTAGATATAAATGAAATTTCTCGCGATCCTCCTGGGCCTGCTTTAACCTTGTTGAAACCATTTGAGCTTTTACTGTTTGATAGAGCTTTTACCCTCTCTTCAAGTGGCAGAGCATCCTCTCTGGCAAGTGATTTACGGTTATTAAATGCTTCAGCATGCCTCTCATCCTTCACTTCATATAATCTGCACATTGTTAGATAAGGAAAATTTATGTAAGGTGTCCAAAGGAGCATGAATATAGGTTAGAGGTAACAATAAAAAACACTTGGTGTTTGTACAATTGGGATTGACCAGATCACCAGAAACAAAGTGTCAAAAGTTTTGAATGAAAAATAAGCCCTTTAGAATAAGCACATAAAGAATGTAGGATTTGATCATGTTACCTTGGAGCTCGACTTTTCTTTCCATCTTTGCTTTTACCGTTTGCAGGTTCATCATCTGATGACTGATCGTCTTCTGCATCAGAATCACTTTGATAATCGTCTTCCACAGTAGGCACAAAATGTTCCTTCACCAAAGACTTTTGCGCTGGTGCCGCTAAAGGATGCAGAGCCCGATACTCGAGTGAGTTTTCATCAACCTCAAAGGCCTGAAAACATTATCGGGCAAACACGAGTCACTAAGTGTTACAAGAAAGAAAGACATAAATGACTTTATATAAAGTGTCCAACCAAAATATATCCCATACCTCCTTCTTGAAAAGATCTTCAAACCGTGGATCTTGTAGAACTTCAGAGGTGAGTCCCCTCTTTTTCTTCGATGGTTTCTTGGCATCAACGGTCTCTATATCTTTTTTGTTGGCTTCAAATTCCTCGTCTTCTAGAAGACGTTGTGCAAGATTACGGTTGACCTTAGGCAGTTTCCTCTTAATCTGCAAGAGAAAGGATAATCCCAAAGTCAGACCCGTTAATCATTAGTCACTTAAGAAAACAGCCACAGAGATACTAACCGTAATTCGGGTGCTTCGTTCCTCCTCCTCCTTCTCTCGTTTTCGTTTCTCTATATACTCTTCATATACAATTGGATTAGCCGCTGCCTGTGCCTGCAAATAATATTCAATACATTTGTTTTACAAAACATTAGCAATTACCCTGATAACATTATATTTTTCTACCTGGACAAAATAAAATATGAAAAATCACCTTTTTATAGAGTCGGAAATCTATAAAGAACCCATGCATGTAGGCTCGTAGAAGATTTGTACCAATTAAATTCGTCAAATTTAACTTCTCAAGCTCCTCTTTTGTCAAAAATTTGTAATCATCATAAATAGAACTCTGTTGCTCCTCCTCCATCTCTTCCTGCATATATATAATGAAAAGATGTGACATTTACAATAAGATTGAAAATCTGAACACACTTTAGGTGCAAATTTTACTGTAATCGACTAATCGGTTACAACTTTTACTTACTGTTAAATTTTCAAGGTATGAACACCACTTTGGAGCGGGTCCCAAGGCTGGTAAGAAATAAGAAGGAATCTGACTGGTATCCAGAGCCAATAGCATCAGTCCACTTTCACGAAACACACACATATCATTAATTGCGCCAGCTGTTGGTTCAATACTGGTCAATCCATCCCCCTGAAAGCAATAAAAACGGTTGAGCCTTGAGGACAACAATAAATAATTTTGGTGTTTTTTCTTTTATAAACGAATAAAGAAAACGAAGTATGATATGTGTTCAGCATAATAATGAGCTATGGAATAAAAACTTACAGTTTCTGGATCCCAAATCCGAACAATATGTTTGTCAGTAGTAATTAGCATTGGTCGCTCGGAGTTGAGAGTTTTATGCCATTTGATATTTATTATAGGGCTTCCATACCTGTAATGTTATGGTAGGTTGCAGTGATTAGTTCAGAAGTAAATAAATAAGAGTTTAACATACTGTTATTATCGTAACAGAATGAATTGGTTATTTACATGTGATCTTTTACTCGAAGAGGAGTTGATGAGCGTAAGTCATATATCATCACCTGTAAATTAGAAGAAAAAAGACTAGTGAAGTTGTTGATTTCTTTAAGCGAATTAGCCTATCAGACAACTACTCGTGTTTGACTTGATATTACATGATGCCAATTACAGAAAAGATAATGATGTCTGCATACCTTTCCACCACTACTTCCAACAGCCATGTGAAAGCCACCATCTCCATCGAACTCTACAGCAGTAACCTCCTATATAATACAAGTATATGGTAGACAGTTATCCTCTGCTTGAAAACATTAAAAACAACAGATGCACTAAAAAAACAAAAAATAAAAAATAATAATAATAAAGAATGCATTGCAATAATACTCTACAGAAATAATCACTCTAATATCTGAAGACAGTGAACGCATAACTTTAATTAATACTATTTATCTGATTCGCTATTATTGACAGATGTGATCAAACGTTCATCAAGACGAAAATAAATATTGGCTCCTATAACTCATTTTTTATTGATAGGAGATATATCCCAACCTTTAACAAATAAAGGAGTTAACAAGTTTAATCGCAAGTTTTTAAATACAAAAATAAATCTGCCTTGTTATATGAAAACAAGCATGCTCATAAAAACTGTTAGGAAAAGGGTAATGAACATTTAAACAAGAATCTCCACCTCATCAGCAGATACATCGAGCCTGGCAACAGAAGATTTTATTCGCATGTCAAAGCATTCGACAGCCCCATCTTCACCACCACCAGCAACTAGTCCATGATACTTGCTGATATTGAACACGAAAACAGTGTTATCTACAGCTGGAGCAAAAACTCGTGTGCATGTAATGCAAACAAACAAGTGGCAACTTTATTGGTGAAGTCAAACTAACCTTCTGGAGACTACATTTAAAGCTGGTGATTGTGTATTGAGAGAAGCTAAGAAACGTCCCTGCATAAAGAAGTACAATTAGCACTCCAACTATAGATACTTCTACGCACACACAAAAAGTATAATATAGAGAACGTTGACAATGAACCTGCTCCAAGTTTATTCTGTATAGTTCTGGAGAAGAGGCTGCACATAGCAAGTCACACGACCAGCTATCATATATCATATCCCTTCCCATCCTGCTCATAGAAAAAAGATCAGAAATTGATTTTATATATAGGCACACAAACGCACAAATATAATTAACTACATATAACAAAAGCGTAGCAAAGTAGGCACGGTAATGTTTGTACTCCCTTAGTTACAAAATAAATGCAACATTTGACTAGACACGTGGTTTGACGCTAATGTTAATCGGTCAAATATCTAAAACACCCCTAAAAATGATGAAAAGAAGATATGGTGGACCAAAGACCTATGTCAATCTTCTGCAATAATAGCATAGTGGTACATAGAAAGTATACCCAAAACTAAATCGTGACATTTCTTATGGGACAAAGGATCATATGTGCAAATAAGCACGGATACAGTGCAAATTAACGAGAAACAGACAATTGCTTAGATAGAATTATGTATTAATAGAGACAGTTAAGAACCTTGGAATGCGTAAACTGTAATGACTTCCATACTTAGCATGCAGATTAACAGAACGATCGGCACAAAGGAATGCAAGCTTTGAATAATCATCACCCAACACCTGTTTGAGTATCAGCAAAAGAGTGAGACGCTACCGGTAGTGGACTTCGTCAGGTTATTAAATGGATTCATAAAAAAGATGACCCGAAACACGAGTAAACTCTCAGTGTTCACGTCAAATGAAAAACACACCGGTGGGAACAAGTTTGCAAAAACAATGTTTCTTGGGCAGTGAGTGGATTATAACAAAAGAGATGCAGAACATTTAGAACTTAAGGGAAAAAAAATACCTCGAAAGTGATAATCTCCGATATTAAATGCCTCTCAAACTTCAACGATAATTCCCTTAACTCGTATACTTTGACTTGTGGAGGGTAGATGCCTAATGAACTCAACAATCAGCAAGTTTGACAAGACAATCCTACCAGATATGCTTAGCAGATATCTTAACAAAACAAATACAGCAAGTTCGCAATAACCTGAAGCAATAAGGAATTCGCCATCCGGGGTAGCTTTAATTCTAGTTGTAGCGGTTTCAAATCTCAAATCCTGGATCAAATCCACCCTTTCCATATAACCTATACAAAATAAAACAAACTTCTTTTAAGACAGAAGCACAGACAGCAGTTCTTGCAACAAATTGTCAATCACGTTATAAGGGGGCGTTTGTCTGAGCTTATTTAATGAGCTCATGAGCTTATCAAAATTGAGCTTTTAACTTATATAAGTTCATACGGCGCTCTAGTGAATTCGCTCATGAGCCATAAAAAATGAGTTTATGAGCTTATCAAAGTTTCAATAAGCCAACTTTTTTCAGCTTATGTGTTTACCAAGTTGAGCTTATGACCTAATTATGCTATAAGCTCAGCTTGATAACCTCATAAGCAAAAAATATAAATATAGATAAAAAAAGGGTTTATGAGCTTTTCTAAATTTACATAAGCTCGTAAGCCCACAATGTAAGCTAAAACAAAATACTCCCCAAATAAGCCAAGACCTACACCCCCTAGAACAATGTACGTCTATGTAAGGATCGGTAACAGCAGTACAGCATCCAGTGTAAATAACACAAATTGTAAACGAAAACAATGTACAAAGTTCATACTTTTATCTTTACGAAGAGCCCGAATCTTTTTCGGCGGAATCCAAGTAGCCGACGACTTATGCTCCCCAATTAGCGTATACATCATCACTCCATTTATCGAGGTCGATTTCAAGTATTTTCCTTGGAACGCCATCTTAACAACCCAAAACCTGTTATACATGATATCCACAAAACTATAATCAATAACAAGAACACCAATATAACAAAAACCCTAAACTTCAATAACCCAATACTAGAAAAAGTACAAACTTCAACAATTAAAGGGTCTTTGGAATTGCTTATTTTTCTGCTTAAAAATAAGCACTTTTTTAAACAGTGTTTGGATTTGCTTAATATCAATCAAATTCTTTAATTTAAACATCAAATAACTAATACTAATATGAAATAAGCAGCTTCTTATGAGCTTATTTGATTTCAAAATAAGCCAAAAAAAAATCCGGGCTTATAAAATAAGCTAAAACAAACACCCACTTATAAAAAAAACTGTATTTTTGCTTATTATTAAGCAAAAAATAAGCAATCCCAAACACCCAATTACTTATATAATTCTTTTTATGTTAATGTATGCTAAATTGACTTACGGTTGGTGTTCGCCGGAAAAAATGAGCGGCGGTGCAGTGTGAAGGAACCCTAGAAGGTGATTTTGTTTTGGTGGCAAAAACCTTTGTGTTGTGTTCACGGTTAACTAAAACCCTAAAACGGTAAAATGAAAAAATATAATTAGTATAAAATATAATTATAATTTCCACATATAAATAAGTGTCTAAAGAAAAAGAAAAAAATGTTTAAGATTGCATCCATGGTCCTTGAAACTCTTTTATAGCACCAATGATTCCCATCTTGAGAAAGAATAACCCCGATGGTCCCTCGTTTAGACGGACGTTAAATGCTACCGTTAAAGGTCCTCGTCTGACTTGAACATAAGGATAAAGCTGTCATTTTACATCCTAAGTTTGTATTATCATCATACCCGCACACAAAACAAAAGAAAAGACATCTTCTCTTTTTTCTACTACATCATTTACCTCTGTCTAATTTTACTCAGATTTATTTTTTTTACACCATCATCACAACCATCAATTTCTCAACTGATGATATGTGTGCATTTTTGGGGTCTGTGTGATTGGATCTAGGTTTGATTTGAGTTTGAAATTCTTATTAGGGGTGTTCATGGGGCGGCATCGTTTGAAATGTAACTATCCATTGTGGGGCGAGTAGTTCAATTTACTATCCGAAATCGAACCGTACCAGGTGGGTAGTTGGACATACGGATACCCGAAATGAGCGTTTACTCGCGGTTAACCTTTTTAACCAATTAGTCGAATCAAACCAGATGCATAATATAATCTAGAATGTAAGATGCTATTGTGGTAAATTTAAATAACATTGAAAATATTAAATCATATTAAAGTTGTTCCGCTACAATAATAACATTAGGTAGGGATTTGGAATTTCAATATGAGAAGTGGTTTGAGGGTTTGTACTTTTGTTTGGTAGCTATAATAATTGATAAAAAAAAAAATAATAATAAAATGTTGAAGAAGGAGTGTAATAAAACACGTATACCTCAGGTGTCTCGCACATGGAGGACTTAAAGAGCATATTTAACGAACATTAGCAATAAGGATGAATGGTGTTGCAAGGTTTTAAAATAAGGATCATTCATGCCAAAAAAAGATCATGAACCAATGTAGGAATTCGAGGTAAACCACAGGGAAGAACGATGTAATTTCTCATAAAAAAGTATAACTTAGTATAAAACGGGTACAAAAGTATTACATAAAATTATCTGAAAAATTGATATTAAATTTAGGATAAAATCTAATATTAATAAGTTTGCATATGGACCAAAAGTGAAACTTGCAAAAAAAATGACAAATATACCCTCGTGTGGGTGACACATGAGTACGGGTGTTCAAAAAATTCAAAAAACCGACGAACTGAGCCAATTTGCTCAATCCGAAACCGCAAAAAACCGATAACCGAAGAAACCGAAACCGAGAAAACCCGAAACAGGAAAAATCCGCTTATCACGGTTCGGTTTCGGTTTTTACTTTCAATTATCCGCGGTTGAGAAATTGATGGTTGTGATGATGGTGTAAAAAAAATATGAGTAAAATAAGCATAATTTTCTAATAAATTTCCGTTTTACCTTTTTTGTGCTCAAGCTTACCAAGAACTTAAGTTTATAATCTTTTTGAGAAGATAAGTTAATTTAAAAGTAAACGCCGTTTGGATAAGAAAATTATGAAAGTATTTACATATTTACATTGTGTTCTCAAATGTGTTTTGAAGAATGAAAGTGAAAGGAAGTGAGTGAAACTAAAAAAAAACCTTGTTCATGAGTTTTTAAAATGAGCTAAAGCAAAGAAAAATGAGAGGAAATATTGACACTATCTTATGTCTTTTTCTATAAAAGTTTTATCTCATATTTAGGATGAAAAAAAATAAAATAAATAAATAAAAATAATCCTTGTTTATGGAGTTCAACTTGTTTTATAGGGTATAATAGTAAATTCACAAAAATCAATGATATAGTAAGCTACGATCTTATTGCAATTTCTTTCCTTTGATTTAAGCTCTAGAACTAAAAAAAGTATATCAACCTTTGTTTCCTATCCTCTCTCTTTGTTTACATTTCTTTTCTTTTACTTTACATTCCACTTAAAAAAAAAAAAAAAAAAAAAAAAAAAAAAACGGAGTGTTAATGTCCTATAAGCCCCAAAAGCTAAATATTACTTCGAATAACTTTTGAGAAAAATAAACTTCATTTTCATTTTTATGGGCATTTCTGTTACATTCCAAAACTGAGTTTTAAGCATTTATTTACTAAAGTGCCATTGAATATGTTTGACCATGACTTTTATTAGTCGGGAGACTCAATATGATATGTTAGTTAACGGTAAAGTTAAGTTGTAGTCAAACCCGATAGTCAAACTAATAATCAAAGTATGTGTAATATGGTTATAAAAAATATGATGTCTCACAATTATGAATAAATAGTGCTTGAGGGACCAAAGATGTTAAATGGTAAAAGTATATGTGATATGTTTTATAACAATTATGTGGTCAAATTATAAGCAAAAGGACTTGAGGGACCAAGTGTGCCAATTAAGCAAACTATAACAACTGATAACCAAATCCTTTAAAACATTCTACACATTTATGGGGTTGTATGGTGTTTTGTATGTATACCGTGAGATGAGGAGGAAAAGGAGGGAAGACCAAGCTTGGAGGATCTAGTTATTGAAGAGTTAGGGGGTGTTTCTTTTTTTATATGAGGAGGATATATGTGGGTCTCACGTCTAATTTAACCTCTTATTTGGGAGGATGTCCATTTTTTTGCCTTGGGGATATAGATGAAGTAAGAGAAATATGTGAGCGCAAGCACAAAAAAAATATTATTATATACCCTTCCCTCCCCATATATAAAAAAGAAACACACCCTTAGTGTTTTTATGTAGAGGGTTAAGCCCTAGAAATGCTCTCTCACAAGTAAATAATCCTTATCTTAACTTGAATTGATTAATTTGAAGAGTTAAGGTTCATAAGCAAGTTTAGGGATTTGGGTAATTGTGTTTTTAAAGCAAGAATTAAGGTGTTTATAAGTATGGGTTAAGGTCAATTTATGAACTAAGTGTATATGGGTGAATTTGGAATATGATCATGTAAATGATAAATAGGGGTTTGGTTATGTAAATTATATGTGTTAACATGTTGTGACAATTATGGATTAGGAGTGAAGCAAGAAGAGGATGATGTTCTTGGTATTTTCGCTTGAAACGAGGCAAGTAAAATGATGATAACATGATTTTATATTGATTATAACATATATGTATTATGTATGTCTTATGTTAAAGTAATAGAAGACTTGAGTTATGTTGTTTTGGATTAAGGTTTTACAAGAAGCTAGTTTGGAATGGCTAGCCAATTTTGTATTAGCTTAGTGGAACTAGATAAGGTATGTGATGACTTAGTGTATTGTGATGAATAGGGCTAAAGTGACGATTTTGTGTCATAGTGTAAGTTGATGGTTATGTATTCAAGTAGAAATTAATGTTTAGATGTATGCGATGCTATATGTTAATTGATATATAATAGTATGTTATACTCGTTTTACTTACTAAGCGTTTCGCTTACTGTTATAGTTGTTGATGTTTTGTGTAGGTCGTTAATGAGGAAAGTAAGGTCTTGGAATAAAGACCTATGGCTAAGAGGTAGAAGGTTTGAAAGTGATTCGATATATGCTTAGGAGCTTAGTAGATACCGAGCTCAATTGATGTTGACTCCCTAAGTGTCATAAATGGTTTATTATTGTAATTGTCAAAGTGTTTCAAGTGATATGAAATGTGTTTTGAAGAGTTCAAGTGCTGGTCTTGTTTATTAGAAATGGTTTTGAAAGATATGTAAGAATTGTGTACACAAACGGGTCAAAATGGGTGTTTGACAAAACACACGTACGCTTTTAAAATATATGTTTATGGGTCATTGAGACTTAGTATAATTATGAAAATGGTGTATTGTGATGTTAATGTGAATTCTGGAAGTCTGTGTGAAGTATCGGGTCATGGTGGTCTTGTTTATGGTAAAAAAGACAAGTTAAAATATTGTGTAGGTCGAAAGACATTGAGCCTATTTTACCGGGGAAACCCTTTGCCAAACAAAAGAAAAGAAAGGCATTTTGTTGCGGCTGTGAGGCTTTTGAGGCCTCTAGCCATGGTTGTGCGCGACTAAATGCAGTTCAGATTTTTATAAATTTCAAAAAATCACATCTTTTAATCTGTAAGTTGTTACATGTCGTGTTTCCTGTCGTTTTAAAGGTATTTAAGTCTAGTTTATTTTAAAAATACTTTCGAGAGTTAGTTTGTTATAGATTTTATCACTTTATAAAAGAGTAACAGCAGGTCCGTTATAGTCAAGTCATTTCCGCAAAAAGTTTTAATTTTCAGTCAAATCTGGAAATGAGTGTTTCAATTTCGGCTCACAAGCTTCTTAGAAGATCATGCTTATGCTTTTAAAAAATAGACTACTTATAGACAAAACTTATCAGAGAATGGTAGAGGTAGATGGTGACTTTTCAATCAAAAAGGTCGTTGGATAGCATTTTAACATTGAACCAAAAACTTATTTTTTCAAGTGACTTGAAGATGGTCTTTGAGTATATAACTTGAGTATTTTACTTATAACAACAAATATATTATAACATAAAAATAGTTCAAAAAGATATTTAAAGTGTACTTTGCGAGGTTTTTTTTTTTTTTTTTCTTCAAAAAACCATGTGTTATAAAAAACTTCTTTGAATAACTTATTTCATTGTGGATACTCTTATAAGACAAATGGACAAGCCATAATATAAACATTTCTATACAACTATAACAATTTTACTTTCGGTAACAAACTAACAGTAACTCATAACTTCTTGATTTAAGACATGATCATCTCACTACTACATTTCTTAAACGAGACTTGTCAAGTTGATGCAGATTTAGTCTTCGGATGACTAGTTTAGCTGGTCAAAATGTTGACAAGTTATTACACTAGACAAAAATGTAGATACAAACTTGCACAAAGATTGAAAGTAAATGTTGACAAGTTATTATACTAGACAAAAATGTAGATACAAACTTGCACAAAGATCCGAAGTGTGTTTTGCTTACACGGCTACTTGTTGACATGTTATCATTTTTTCTTGGCTTTTTAAGTGCATATTTACGTAAAATGATAAAATGAGAATGAAAAATAGAAATACTAAACGAATGATAGTAAACACGCCATACATATCGTCACGGAGATTGTCTCGATGCCTAAACCTCATTACTAGTTTTGTGTCTAATTTAATCTGTATTAACTTATTAAATTGTGAGAAATGAAGCATGTTGTTGAAACTAATTAGTATTGTCACATGTTTTAATACTTCTCACTAAATATCTAATCATATGTTATTTTAATTGTTTATTATAGAGTCAGCTTGATAAATTTTGAATATTTAACAGAAGTTCAATGACCAGTAAACATTCTTGAGAAATGGCAAAAGTGGTTCATAAGATGTTTAATTTTTGTCAAAAACGGTCCCTGTGTTTCATTTGTTTTGCGAAAATAGTCTTTGAAAATTGGGCTAATTGCTTAATAATGTATCATAGTTGTCATGATTTCCTTCTATATGTATTGAACATTTTTTTTTTTTTTTTTTTTTTTTTTTTTTTTTTTTTTTTTTATGCACTAAACTTGATTTTGGTTTTTTTATGTATTTTATGACTATTTTGCCCTTTATTTTATTAACCTGAGAGGGGCAAGATGGCTATAAAATACACAAAAATATACAAAAAAATGCAAGTTTAGTATATAGAATAGCAAATGAAATTGTTCGATACATATAAAAGAAAATCATAATAACTATTATACATTTAGAGGCCATTATCCATTGAAAATATGCAGTAAAGGTTCTTCACCATTAATAAATAAATAAATGGTTCTTGCGGTTTTTGTCAAACGTGGTCCCTGAATTCTATATTATTTGCAAAAAGTCCTTGAAAATTGCAAAAAAAAAAGCCCCTAAATTTAACATACGATTACGAAAACATTCTCTGTGTTAAATCTAAGAATTTTTGTGTAAGAAAAAATTACACGAGTCTCCCTTTTTTTTAGTTATGATGCAAAAATAGTCCCTGAAAAATTATAAAAAAACACCCCTAGCCATTACTTGCGTTTATTTTAATAGTCCATTAATTAAATCTAAACCCAGTGCATCATTTCTCGCAAAGGAGCGCGGGTGAAAAAAACCTCGTTGAACACGTGGTGCATCCCGTTTGATTGTTTGAAGAATTCCGGTCCATTTAATGTATTTGAGCCTCATAGGAAAATTGGTCATAAGTCATAACATGCATAACCCTGTGTAGTTGTGTGTATTGTTGAGCTTAATAGTAGGCAAGGCAGCTAACCATGGGCTTTGAAACATATTTATCAACTTATATAGCGATTTACTCAAAAGATATTTGGCTGAAACTCAAAAGATACCCAAGTAATCCGTTGCTTTTGGTTTTTGAGGGCGTTTACAGTTGGTGTCAAAATTATCCATCTCGGGATGTAAAACAAGTATGGGGTCAATCTGCCACTAATGATTCATTGATTATCTATTCATTTATATCAATTTTTATTTTATTTTTATTTATTTTTTATTTTTTACTGTATATATTTTTTTAATAGCAGTTTTACACAATATCCAACTGCACACATGTCTCAAGACTAAAGAACTTTTGGTAATGTCATTCGGTTATAACACATTTCTCTCCTGATTTTTCTCCATATTTCAACCGCCATCTAGTCCTACCTTTCATGATCACACCATTGCCACCTCCATTCTCAAGCTGAAGTAGATGCTCGCAGTCAACATGGCTGCAATTAGTTGTTTAGCATTGTCGGTCTCATTTACGAAAGTGTGGGACTGCAACACACTACCCATCCAACACTCTTGAGAATACTCTAGTGTCATGCTAGCAAGCTCATAATCTTTCTTGATTGTCTTTGGAACACTCTGCACTGACAATTAAATGTCTTAATATAAACCATGTCATGGGTATATATACTAAGAAAGCAATATTACAATTACCTCAAGGATCCACCCACTATATTTCACATTGTTAACATGATGATTAACATCTAAATCGCTCCATCTTGGCTAAGTGTTTATGCGGTCAAAAAACAAAGAAGGTCGCACGTGTAAGAACAGAAAGATAAAACTACATGCATGCAACATTTTACAAGCAAATAAATTTTGGACCAACCGTTAAGCCATTGCTAACATGGTGAGTAATGTTCTCATCTCGTTTTGACAAATTTATAGCATCGTGTTTGACAATTGGGGGTGTATTCACAAGGTGTTGATCTATTTCAGCTCGGACTTCATTTGGGATTTTGGATGTCCTTCTTGTCTCTTTATTCATCATCACCCATACACTACAAAATACGAGTATTGAAAGAGATATACCACCATGAATAATTATGGTACAATCAAAGTTTTCTGTTTTCATGCAGTTACATGTTTTTTACCACGAAGCTCTTAATAATATTTCGCTTGTTGTAGAATCAGAAACCACCCAATTGCAATACATACCAATCTTTCCATAGGCAGCTTTCCATGTATCGATTTGAACAACATCACCCCTGTAGTAGATTTAATTTGAGCAAGCCAATTAAGATACACTAATGTATAACTAACAAGCTCAATAAGACAAGTTATCGACGGTTTTACTAAGGATATGTGATTTGTACACTACCAAAGTTATATGGTACATTACAGATTTTTTTGGTACAACAAGAACCATGGGTTAAATGGAGAAAAATAATTTGTACCACACTGGATAACGGTCCACTTCCACTTGCGTCTTCACCACAACCCATATTAGGTTCTTTTTGTACATCTCTGGCGTTAAACCATAGCCATCACGTAAGATCCCAACTGTTTTCAAGTGATTAAGGGATGTTTCCTATAAAATCAACTTAAAATTGTGAACTAAAGCATGCATACTACAATTATAGATTTAAAAGTGCTTCCATACCTGCAAATGATTTAAAAGTGTTTCTATAGAAGCCTTTCGATCCGGTCCAATTTCATATGATCTAATATAAATATTTTGTCTATAGACAAAACCATCGTTCACCATCGTGCCTAAATCAAGACGTGAAACCGTGTTTGCTTCAGTTTTCTTGTGGTCAAGCATCATCATGGGTTTCATGCTCCAATGAGTACCACTAACTCTTGAAGCATGTACCTTTGCAAGACTTTTAACCTGCGAACAATGATAAGAAGCAAAATTTGTCTTGATTGTTCCATGAACATCCTTGGACGTCCCTCGAAGATTACCAGATTTCGTATGTTTTGATGATGGATTAATATATAAAGATGCATTGGCAGCCATAGTACGCAACTACGTTACAGTTGGTAACAAAGTTGTAAAAGTGGAGTTATAATACAAGTTTGGAGTTGCAATACATGTTGCTTCCCTTCTTTGACTATTTATAGAATTATAGATAACGCATTTCCTAATTTCTTTATCTGATTCTCATTTCCTATACTTTCCAACTTATAGATTTGCCATAGGCTAAGTAAACTACATTGGTAGGTATAATTATATCGTCCATGCGAAACTAAACAATGTCGATTATTGTCCATGTGAAGCTAAAAGTGTACTAGCTAGTCTATCTCTATAATTAATGGCTTTTTCTATGTGATATTCATATAACCAACACTTAGTTAGGTTCTTTTGTTTGGCAATCTACGTTGTCAAAAGCACTGACGGAACTTCATAGGGGCAAGGGAGGGTTTTGGCCCTCCCAAAATTTTTACCCATTATATTGTAGTGTATTTGATATTTTCACTACATGTTTGGAGTTCTGTATTATTATTTATTATTATTATTATTATTATTATTATTATTTAAGAGCTATGACTTAATTTGAACATTGACATTATATATGTCTGTTTTTCTCTTTTATTACGTGACTACATGGATGGTTTTTTACGAATTTGAAGAACTAGGTTCTAAACTTCGATCCCCCTAATAAATACGTTAAAGTTCCGCCACTGGTCAAAAGTTGTGCTAAATATTCAACTGACGGGGTGCCATCTGTTATAAGCTTATTTGGGGTACAAATATTATGAGTCATTTATTTTTTTTAGAACGACAATTTTTTCACACCTATGACCTATCTCACAAATGACTCTAGTGAGGCTTGAACCCATAACATCTAAGTTTGTGAGCAACTCATATACCACTAGACCAAATAAAGCCTTTGTGAGTCATTTCATTACTTAAACATTCAAAAGTTACATCAAACAATTTCTTTCATTAGACATGACAACTCATTTAATTTCGTTACTTGAACTAATCGTATAGCGATACAAATGTTACGAGTTGTTCATTATTGGCCAAAGGGCACATAAATGTAATATGTTATTTTTTACTTTGTTGTATATCCATATTTTTTTCCTATTGTATGCATCATACTTTTGAATTTAATCGTGTCTATTGTGACAATTTTAACCATCACATGTTAATAAGAGTGATGATAAATGAAATGCTAAAATGGTTATAAAATACACACAATATATAGAATTCTAAAGTATTATATATACAATAAAATCAATTAAAAATGATTACACGACAAAGCAAAAAGTGTCAAGATAATTACATTTTAATGCCTTTTGCCTTTTATTTTCTTCAGCCAGCCTATATATCTAGAAATACAAGGTGGCGAAATTCTTTGTGAATACCAAATGCTTTGACATTCTTAAAGAAACAATATTTTTAGTTTGGTTACTCCCGGGTCACAATTGGTATCCAAGTCTATTGCTCTTCTTATATGGGTGCGGAGTAAGTGAGAATGAAGAAAATTGGTGTTTAAATTGTAATCAAGTATTTAAGTACCTAATATCTATATCTATATATCTATACTAGTATAATAGAAAAATGGTCAAAAGTGAAATGTTAAGTTTTCAACAATGGTCAAATGAGAGAGAAAGTGAAATGTAATTAATACTCTTATTAAAACACCTCAATACTTAAAAGTACAATTATTTATTCACATTGTACAACCAAATTAAAGCATATCTACCAAATTAAATACAACCAATTCAAACACAAATCGGGTTGACCCGGGACGCTTCAAACCCGGCGGGTTGACCCAATTTAATTTGACCCGTTTTTTACCCAACCTATCAAGTTGACCCGGTTTAAATACAACCAATTCAAACACAAATCGGGTTGACCCGGGACGCTTCAAACCTGGCGGGTTGACCCAGTTTAATTTGACCCGTTTTTTACCCAACCTAGCAAGTTGACCCGGTTTAAATACAACCAATTCAAACACAAATCGGGTTGACCCGGGACGCTTCAAACCCGACGGGTTGACCCAGTTTAATTTGACCCGTTTTCAACCCAACCTAGCAAGTTGACCCGGTTTAAATACAACCAATTCAAACACAAATCGGGTTGACCCGTGACGCTTCAAACCCGGCGGGCTGACCCAGTTTAATTTGACCTGTTTTCGACCCAACCTAGCAAGTTGACCCGGTTTAAATCGACCCATTAAACCGGGTCAACCCGGCGGAACGGTTCAACCGGTTGAACCAACCGGGTCAAACCGAGTTTCAAAACATTATCCATTACTTAAAAGTACAATGATTTATTCACATTGTATAACCAATTAAAAACATATCTACCAAATTAAATACAACCAATTAAAACACAAAACGGGTTGACCCGGGACGCTTCAAACCCGTTTTTCGACCGGAACGGTTCAACCAGTTAAACCACCCGGGTCGAACCGGGTTTCAAGACATTATATTTAATTCTCAAGTCTTCAAACTTTTATTATTTTTCGTTTATAACCTATAAATTTTTTTTATCAATAAACTATCTGTCGCTATAAAATCCTGTTGCTATGCACGGGTACTCGTCTAGTATTTTTTTATAAGTAGAAGTATTTTAGTCAACAACATTACTCAATTTCTAAGTTTTTGAGTTTTAAATAAATGTGTTTTCTCTTTATATGTAGTATAGATAAATATGTAGTATAGATAGTTGTTTTTGGGATAAAATTAAGTATATAATGAAGAGATTTGCTAGAACCACATAATATTTACAAAAAAAAATTTCACACAATGATGTGACACGATATTTGAACCACTTATTAGTTTCTTCCTCCAGTAACTCTTTATTTCATGACAAATCATTTTGTTACACTTCATTTTGTGAAGATTCTTTTGTAAATATTATGTGATTATAGCATTGAGTCCCTCTGTAGCATAGTTAGATGCTTTCGAAAAAGACAACTTTCTAAGAAAATAGCCACGTTCTCCAAAACGATATTAAATGATGTAATCATTGCATGATATAATGTTTATTGGTCGAGTATTTATAGATTACAATGCATATGAAACCTGATAATTTATTTGATACATTTTAAGGGGTCATTTAAGCCTAAAAGTTATATGTAATTGATCAAATATTGGCATAAATCGTTTCTTTTTACATTTTAGGTATTTGGGACGAGAATTATGAAAACCGGCATTTAGGACCGAAATCAACGAAAAAAGGAAGAAAAATGACCAAGTTGCAAATCTGTCAAGATAGAGACCTGTCAGCGTCATCATCCACAACCTGACGCCGTCACTTATATTTGAAGACCCAAATTCAGTGCAAAGTTATAACAAGACCGCTCAGATGTTTTATAGAGTGATAGCGTCAAGACCTACCTGACGACGTCAGAACCAAACGAGATGACATCATGATGGCGATTATCATAGACGAACCCTAATTGGAGGCGAGCTGACAGCGTCACAGATTGCAAGTGATGCCGTCAAGGTTGTAAATCTATATATGCTTTTTGAATCTTTATTCATTGTAACATCTTGGAGGAACATAAACCCTAGACGATTTTCTCAGCTTTTGTAAGGCTTTTCCAGCCTTTTTCACCCATGTTTTATTAAAGATAAATTATTCTTTTAATTATTCAATATGTCTATGTTTTGTTTGATTATTTGTTTTTCTTTTCTTCACTTTAACATACTAGGCTAGATTTATTAGTATTTGCTTAGATCTAATGAAGCCTAGTTATTGATTATTGATTTGTTATCTCTTGTTTAATTGATTGCCTCGTGTTAGAATAAGAAAACATGCTTAACTCTTATAAGTACTAGCTTGTCCATCTTATAAAATGCAACCCTAGAGTGCACTAGTTGGTTTTTCTCGTTGTATTTATTGCGTGAATTGAGGTTTGTAGATCCTACAAAACTTAATAGACTTTAAGGTTTTTATGGGAGACTTATACGTTCATAGAGTTGGGGCATTCGACACCTTCCCACGACTAATAAAACGGAATTCAACGCTTTAATTAAAACAAGGACGTGACAATTCGACAAATCAATAGGAGATAACCAGGGAGTAAAGAAATCTAAGTGAACACATTCTCCTATCATAAGAGTTACAACTTTTATTTTCTTGTTTATTAGTTTAATTTAGTTTTATTATTAGTTTTGTTTTAGTTAATTGGTAGCTAAAATGCTAACTCTTTAAACCCAGAGATTTTTAATTGCTTTTCATAAAACATAAAAATACAAAAAGAATCATCCCTCACCTTTTGACCTATCTCGACATACACTTCGGCCTTTACATACACTATTCCCCTAGAGAACGATTAATTCCCGTGTCTTGCCTTTACTACACTATAACGGTTAGGTACACTGCCTAGGATAATTGTAAAACTTCTTGTGAGGTCTTACAACCGCCGCATCAAAACCCTAATTGATCCTAATCCCACAACCGGGCATGGGCCTCTATTAGCTAATACTTTCTTGCAATTTAAGCGGCGAAATTACGAAATCTCATAGTCAAGCAATAAGAAAATACTTTAGAAATAATTTGGTGATGAGGAAATATGACAGCAGCGGAAGCAATTCTCCAAGTAACAACAAGAATAAATAAAAGCAGTAGAAAAGGCGAGTAACAAGTTTGACATTCGACAGTAAGCGATAGGTAATATTCATCATGCAATAACAAGAAAAGCAAAAGCAAATAAACAAAATCAAAAGCAAAGTGTAGACCTTTTATTATTGTGGCAATCAACAAAAGTGATTTTGGGTTTTGTGCAATTAAAAAAAACGAAGAGATTGGCGCTTACATTGTCAGTTAACTCCAAAGAGTAAAAAAGTTATGGTTAAAACACTATGCTGGTATGGTTTTGGCTGAAAATTGTATTTTTTTTTCCTTTTTAAATAAAGAATGAATAAATGATGGCGGCTAGAGTTTATTAAACAAACATTACATTATTCAAGAATTTCACTATTTGTGAATTTTGAAATAAGTATTCTCAAAGTTTTAAAAGATCATAGCTTAGTTGTCTTGTTCACAAAGCCCATGTCTTTCAATAATATTGTCGTAATTATATAATGACATAGTACTTTGACTGACTAGTTGTTAATTGGTCTTTTATTTAGTGTTTGGATAATCAAAATATGAAAGTTAGAATTTATTAATATTGATGTACTTGATACTGTGATCATATTTCATTTAAATTAACTAAGCATATATTTTTATGTTTAAATTCATGAATAATTATTTATTCTAATCCCATTGCCATTTGATGATATGGGCAAAACACGTCAAATTAATGGAAATGTGAGAGTGTTGATTATATTCATGGCTATGAATATATAAAGGTTTTCACACGTATTTATGGAGATAAATATTGGATTGACCATACTTACGAGAATTCACTACATAGATTATCGCATTTGGTGAAACTCGGAAATGGTTATGTCCATTGGTTCCTTAGATTTGAAACACTCGCAGGTTATGTATGTTTGAAATCTTATTTTTTGATATGATTAAACGTTAACTTGAATAAGGATACCATTAAAATCATTATTGGAAATAGTAAGAAACACATAATTGTCACATGTTGTTAAAATGGGACTTGTTCCTCCAAGAATCATGGAGTTAGATATTACAGGGCCCCTTGACGATTTGAGCAAGATGTGTACACGGCTATGTCAAATGGCTATGTCAAATGTAATTAAGATAAATCTTGAATTGATTTGGTAATCTAGTTCAATATTCAGAGTCAAGAAACATAATTGTTAAATAAATAAGAATGCTTTAAATCCATGTTTCATATTTAACCAAGTACCTGAAATAAAAGGAAAAATTGATTAATAAATCATTATCCTAAAAGCTAAATAAACTAGACTTCACGTATTTTAGATGTATTAGCTTGTTGCTAGATGCTAACGTTTGCTTGTATAATTACAAGGTAAGTATGTCATTCGCAAGTGAAAGCTGATGGAATATACTCCAGGCACATTACATAATTATATGGCTAAGTATACATGAGCCTTAAATATCACATACAAATGCACTTAGACATCTTAGTTTATAATATAAATAATGTACTGATATCATATTAACACAAAAATGAATCTATAAGTAATTTATTAATAGTGTATTTTAAGTTAGTTAAATATAATTAGGTTATATATTTATTAATATCGTATTAATAAATTTACTAAAAATTCAAAATATGGGAACCCCATAAGGGGTGTTCGACCAAAGCTAGAAAAAAATGAAAGAAAAGAAAACTTGATTACCAGGTTTAATGATTTATAGAGGTGAGATTTACCTTATAAACATCACACCCTTATTCAAAATCATTAATCCCTAATTATCTTCTTTTCTCTCCTTTTTGCTTGGTTCGACCAAATCCCAAAACCTGCAAGGGTTTTCAATTTTACTTCAAGTCTTTTTTTGGGTAAAAGGTTATAAGACCCGGTAAATATATTACTCCAAAAAACGTTTAAGTACAAAGGATATGAGTGAATTCCATATCTCAGCCCGTTACATAGGCGGAAAAGCTTACATAACAATATACTTCCAATTCTCTAAATAAGAAAAACCACTACTCCAAAGATACCATTAGACTCTTATGAAAACAAAATTACTTTCTACCAAGACCTTGGAGCTTAATACCATATGTGTCATATAAAGCATCCAAATTTCCTGAAAGATCGTAGACCTGATCCGGATAGTCATCATAATCATAGTCATCATAATCATCTTCACGATCATGACCACCACCAAATAAGTTCATGGACTCATCAAAAGTATTCTCAACCTCCTCTTAGTAGAAAAAGTAGACCCCGGATAATCAACCTTTTTAATAGGATGACCATCATCATCCACAAGAGTAGCTTTCCCATTAATAAGTAGCTTTTCAAGCTCCCCAATTTTCTCAACTATAGGTGCAGAACGAACCTCCTTTGTTCCCATTGAATCATTCACAAGCGGTTCTCGTGATACATTAACAATTTCTAAAGACCCGTCTTCCTTACCTTCTTTTGGAATACCAGAATTCACATCCTTAGTCACTTCATTGGTAGGAATACCAAAGTCATCAGCATCATCCATATGAAGGGCATCAAACCGGTTTGATGTAGCAATCTTCGTACCACTCGTGCTAGCCACATCAGCAGCCTTCTTCTTTGTAGTATCCACCTTCTTGGGTTCAGGAGGAGCTTTAGGTTAATACCTAAGCTTAGGACCCATAACAGGTTTAGTAAAACCTCCTTTGCCCGAAGCACTGTGACCACCATTCTTACCCTTATTCTTGTTATTGACCGTTTGAAAACCATCATTAACACTCTGTTTAGGCTGAGCAGGAGGTGGAACTGATTTAGGACAATCAAGCAGCGTATGACCAAAAAGCTTACATGTATCACACTGAGGTGGTTTCCACTCATATTCAACCCGAATCTTTTCAATAGTAGAACACGTCCCATCAAGTAATGGTATCTCAACATAAGGCTCTCCCTAAGTGCCTGATCTGCCTTGACTTCAATCAAGCACCTAGCAAAACTACTTCGACCCCATGATTCCAAGCACATTTGACTAGTATAAGCATCTAACATTTTTGGCATACTAATCAATGTGGCTAGGAGGCTAATACCATCATCAGAGAACATAGCAAGAGGAACATCATAGAATTTAACCCACACCAGAATGTTGGTCAAATCCTCTTTGAGGAGATTAGTGTTTAAAGTCCAATTTTCAAGGACTATAGGAACATTCCTAATCATCCACGAGCCGTTCTCAAGTACATCTCCAACACCTTTCTGAGAGGTAAACTTAAAGAAGAAGAAGCCCTTCGCATTTGTGGAAAACTAGAAGGGGGGTTGAATAGTTTTACGTCCTTTTAAAATTTATAAAAACAAGTTTGTTTTAAAAACTTCGATTCTAGTTTATGTGATCTCAATACTTGCACTATATGAACAATTATATAGTAACTAACTAACTAAGCTAATATAGTAAAGTTAAATAAATAAGTAATGAAAAGAGTTGGAGAGATCAAACCACAACACAAGGATTTATAGTGGTTCGGCTACAAGGTCACCTTCCTTGTTCCTACTCCACTCCCCGAGTCACCTACTCGAGAGTTTTCTTCACTATGTCAACAAACTCCCTTATGGCGGAGAAAACCTTACACACCAATTTACACACCACAACTACGTCACAACTTGATCACAACTTCTACACAACTTCTTCACACCTATTTACTTCACACCTATCTTCTTCACACCTTTCTTCTTCACTTCAATCTACTTCACACCTATCTCCTTCACAACTACACTACTTCACTACTAATCAACTTCTACTTCCTACACAACTTCTATTTCTTCTAAACTACTTATTACAAACACAACACAACTTCACAAATGATATATATACACTATGCACAACTACTCTTCAATACTTCTTGAACTTAGTTGTAAAAGGAGTGTTCTTCTTTTGCACATTGGATGAGGATGGATGATAAGGGATTGAATCACTTGAAATAAGGATTAATATACAAATGATCAAAGGGTTTTAGAGGATGTTTAGAGAGTTTGAGATCTGAAAATTTCGTGCAAAAGGTGAGGCAAAATTCCAAAATTAAGGTGGTATTTATAGGCAACAAATTCTGACAGAGGAGCGTGGCCGGTCCCCTTAAATCAAGGCCGACCCCCTTAAAATTAAGGGGACCGCCCCTTATAATTAAGGGGGCCGCCCAGCTGTAACGGCCAGATTTTTTTGTTTTTTTAGTGGGGAAAGTTTATTTGGTGAAAAACTAACTGATTTTGGTTAAAAATTTGAAATCATATATTTAGTATGATTAAAACATTTTTCTTTATTACCAAAAGTGTTTTTCAAAAATATATAATATGTTTATATAATTAAATAAACTTTGTATTAGTTAATTAAATACCCCTTTGATCATGAGATGTATTAAGCACTTGTTTATCCATACCTTAAGTGATTAAGTTGGATATTATGATATAAACTAGCTTAATACTTGTTTACGTAGTAATCTTACGATTGATGAGTTTACATTTTGTGATCGTCAAAATATAGAGATATCGAAAAATATAAATAACGTTTTCATACATTATTTATGTCAACAATCTCCCCCTTTTTGATGATTACAAAATCTAAACTCATTAAGCGAAAGATTAGTTTATATACAAGTATTATTGTGAGTTTATATCAATTCTCCCCCTTTTTGTTAGCATCAAAAAGGTTATCCCGATTTTATTTGAGCTCCCCCTTGAAGTAAACTCCCCCTCGTTTTGAGGTCAAAAAAAGAAATCGAGATATGGAATTCTTGCAAAAATATTTAGTGAACAAGCAACATATATGTGTATATAGCATGCAAGAGTAGAAACTAAATATAACCATAACAATGATAAAGTTAAATAGATACAACAAGCATTGCATCAACAATCATAACAACTAGTGCAACTAACAAAAGCCTTAAAGGCTTACAATCATCGCTTAAATAATAAACCAAAGCTCAAACATGAAGGTCCTCTCTAGAGCTTGCCATCCAAAATGGTTTAAGACAATTTTATTTTTAAAACACCAAGCATGTTTAATTGGGAGGAATGGATGGTGAACATGGAGATGGTGATGGTGGAGGAGTGTTTGTTGATGGTGGTGGAGGAGTTGTGTTTGTTGTTGGTGGTTGATGCAACAAGTTTTCAATATGAGAAAACATGTATTGTATCTCATCTCTTAGTCTGAACACAATTGTTCGGTTGTGGATGCAACAAAGGCAAGTGTCTCCATGAGCTTCAAGTAAGCTCCATGGGACGGGGTTATAGGTTGGTGGATTGATAGGGGATGATGAGAAGTGTGCATCAAGAGGTGTTAATGGTGATAATGAGAGGGTTAGTGCAAGAGTTGTGTTTTCATTGGTAGGTTGTGATGGTTGATCAATTGTTGGAGGAGATAAGTAGGTGTTTATGTAGTCATTTATGGATGAAGTGGATGGTATGGAAGAAGTGGAGGCTCAATTTGTTGATGGTGTTTTGGAGGGTGCATTTGGTGCACTAGGAGATGAGCATTGAGGTGGTGGTGATTGGGTGGTGTTGTCTTCATTTGTGAGATCAATGAATAGTTGTTTAGGTGGAATAATGACAAGTTTTTGTTTCTTGGCATTGTTTGAATAGGTGGTTCTTGGTGATGACATGATAAGAAGATGATGTTTAATGAAGGTTGAGGATGGTGGAATGTGAATTAAACATGCATGGGGATTATATAGTATGAAAACATGTGTAGAAGTGGAATTAATTTGAAATTGTAATGTTAGATTCCAAAATCAGTTTAGTTTTTAAGGGAAATGGTAGCTGAGACTAGCAAAAGAGATCACAAGGTGCAAAAGAAAACAGTGTAAAAACTGTTCTAGATGGCCGGTCCCCTTAAATGGAGGCCGGTCCCCTTAAATTTAAGGGGGCCGCCCATCTGACGACCCAGAAATCAAAATTTTTCAAAAATTTTCTTGAAAAATGTTATGTTCTGTTTTTTATTTGCAACAAGCTCTATTTGGACATATTACATTTGTTTTGGTCTATTAGAAAGCATACATGTCATATATATATATATATATATATATATATATATATATATATATATATATATATATATATATATATATATATATATATATATATATATATATATATATACATATACATATACATAAACTAATCATGCAAACATATATATAGATTAAGTAGTAAAACATGCATTCAAAAGCATAAATTAAACATAAACAAGCAAGTTAGCATCCTAATCAAATATCCAAACAATTATTCAAGAAAATAACAAGTACTTCCGAATATACTTCGGACAAATAGCACACAAGACATAAAAATAAGTATTGTTCAACAAACATAATCTAAGCACATCATCTCTTTTTCTTCCCGAAGATACCCTTCAAAGTCTTCCCGATAGATTTGAAGCCACCTCTAACTTCCTCATGCAAACTCTTTTGTCTTCTAA
Organism: Artemisia argyi; assembly: GCA_030686995.1. Classification (NCBI taxonomy): domain Eukaryota; kingdom Viridiplantae; phylum Streptophyta; class Magnoliopsida; order Asterales; family Asteraceae; genus Artemisia; species Artemisia argyi. Next base: position 307,324,388 of record CM060709.1, read on the forward strand.
GCATCTCGGTAGTTCGTTCATGAAGCACTTCTTCATTTTGATCACTAGGAGATGGGGTAGAATACTCGGGATAGTCAAGATCCTCTAAATTATCAACGAACTCAGAAAACGAAGGGGTACTAGCATCATGGATGTTTTCCTCCTCATCGTCATCGTCTTGTCTAGAAGATGATTCATGAAAGCTATGACGACGAGATTTTCCCTTGTCACTTTGAGTTCGTCGAGCTTGTTTTAGAGCGAGAGGACGTAAGGTGGGATAGATGGACTCATAGATGCTATTGTCAAGATCGGGGTAGTACTCGATAACATGACGATAGAGACGAGTAAGAAACATTCCATATGGAAGATTGGCTTTGGGAGTTTTTATAGCACACTCAATCCGTTTGATAAAGAAGTAGGCCAAATTGTACTGCTTTTCGACAGCGATACAATACAACATGTGAGCAAGGCACGCCGGGAGATGGTCCGGTGACCTCCAATACCGAACGCATTCTCACGAATGAGTTCTTCCCAACGCTTCATGTGGGGGCCTAGTTCTTTGAGTAGAAGTTGGTACGAAGAGATTTGAACGTTTTTGGATTTTATTTTTCGGGTTGTAGTGGCATGTTCTACACCAAGGATTTGACGAATTTCGTCAGGATGAGGGATATCGGATAGATAAGGACCAAAGGTTGGACGACAACGATGAAGAGATTCGAGGTCCCAATCATTTGTGAAAACGGCTTGACCTCTGAAAGGAATTTGGAGGATTTGACCAAATTGTTCAAGAGTTAAGGTGATGAATTCATTTTGAATCATGAAGGAGATGGTGATGAAACCAAGATCATTGGTTTGGATGGTGACTTGGCTATAGAAATCGACTATGAAACGAGGAACGATTGGTTCATTAATTTCATAAAGGCAATTGAGGTTGATGCTTGAAAACAAGCGATTAATGTAGTCGGATTGAGCAAAGGCTAGATCTACTACACGTCCCTCATGAACGTTTCTATCTTCAATTTCACGATATATACGTCCAATGGAAGGAGATGTAGTAGGGAGTTGGGAAACTTTGGGAATGTAGTTTTTAGTGTGGGAAAGATCTTCGGTAGTCGCTTTTGGCATTTTCACCTAAACACATCAACAATACAAAAGACCAAAATAAATATAAAGAAGAATAAGAAAAAAAATGTACATATATTTTTTAAGACTTATGTTGGAACGTAAACTTACTTCGACTCTAAAACGATAATCCTAAGAAGTAGTTACCATATTCCTTATTTTTAATTTTAACTCGTTCTAGATATATTTTACGATTTTTAGTAAGTAGTTATGGACAATTCCAAACACCCTTTTTTAAACATCTTAATATATCATGAAATTTGCTAGATTTAGATTAGGTTGTAAAACTAGCAATTTCTTACGAGTTTCTTATGCATGTGATTAGTTTTCGAAAAAGATGGTTTATATTTTGACTCAAAAATGTCGTTTTTCGTATTAAACCAAACGCTTCCTTAACTAGTTACTTATACTACTAGTATGTCAATATATATATGAATTATACATCTTGACAAGTCCGATTTGCAATTTTTAGGTTTATAATCATAACAACGTTTTATAAAAATTATAATGACTAAGTTTCGATATTATTTGGACATGATCCAAACACCCCCTTATTGTGAACCAAAATATTTTTACTATGTTGAAAAATATAGTTTCATGTTTTACAAGTTATAAAAGTATAATGTGATTAGTTTTAACAAGTTTTCAAAGCATTATTCAACAATGTGTTTATTAAAATTTTTGAAAAGAAGTATATGCAATTTTTCAAAAATTTTCGACAAGGGGGTTTATAATTTCTAGTTTCTAGTGTTGATTAATCATTCATATCCTAGGGGAAGCATTTAGTTATAGGGATTAAAGACTCAATTCGAAAGAAATTGTGAAATTGAAGAAATTAATAAAACATGCATAATCATGAGTTTGACCAAATTAGATAGAATTAGATGAAATGTGTTATGAAAAACTTACAATACGTAATGGTGATTGTGTTAGATGAATTTGCCCTTTGTGAATTAACCCGAATTATGTGATTTGGAAGTGATTTAAGGTGTTTTTGGGTTTTTTGTTTTCGTCACAGCAGTAGCAGACGAAGGAGAGTATGAAAAAGTGGAGTGTTTGGCAAGAGGAACAAGAGAAAAAACGGGTTGGAGTAATCAGATGGCCGGCCCCCTTAAACATTAAGGGGGCCGCCCTTCATTTGGCTGTCGGTCCCCTTAAACATTAAGGGGGCCGCCCTCCAAAATTTTTAATTTTCGTGTTTTGGTTTCTGGAACGAACAAGAAAATATTTATATATATATTAGATTTATATTTAATCAAAAATACGTTGGAGAGTATTCGCACGAAATGGATTGCTTGATATTTTTACTTGACATTTCGTCAATTAAATTTTCTTGATCATTTCGGATGAAATTCATCAAGTTGTCAAGTGGACGAGAAAGTTGTGGAAGGTTCATAAGTATGTATATATATATATATATATATATATATATATATATATATATATATATATATATATATATATATATATATATATATATATATATATATATATATATATATATATATATATATATATAGTATGGGCTTATAAGACGAGAATATAGGAGGGAGACGTATGCAACGGAAGCCGGGAGTTTGTTTCATCCATAGATTTTTCGACTCATCTCTCTTCATCAGCATGAGTGTTGTTGAACATTAAAGTTCAATAAGGCAAATGGGAGGAAAGAAATGGTTCGTTTGAATGGCGAAAGTTTTTACGTTGGTCCCCATTGTCTCATTTGACCAAAGTTATTTGATCCGAACATGTTTTGTATTTGACTTGGGTGCATATATGGTGGAAACATTCCCCACGGATTGAAGTTTCACATTTGTTGATTATTGTTAAAGTTTCGTCTATTTTGGTTTGCTCTTGGTTGAGATGTTTTAGGTCTAGGATAAGAATTATTTGGTTTCCTAGGTGGTGGAGTTTTAGATCTTGTTTTAGGTTTAGACGATCCTACTTCGGTTTTTAAAGATAGTTTATAAAACGGTTTTATTTCTTCATTACTAGAGAGAGGTATTTTCTTATCATTTATGAGTATATACTTAGGATTAGATTTTGAAGGTTTTAATTCCTTGAGTTCACTTTCAAATTTAACATTTTTAATTTCACTTGTTGAAGCTTCGGTTGAGTTAAATCCTAAACCGGTTTTATCTCCGGATACTCTTTGAATACTTATAATTTTACTAAGTGAGTTACTACTATTTTCAAATTTATCAAGTTTACAAATTTCTTCCCTAAGTTTGTTGTTTTCACTTTTAAGCTCTTGGCATGATTTACATTCTTCAACAATTTCTTTGCCTTTTTCAAGTTGATGTATTTTAATTTTTAGTTCTAGTACTTCATTTTCTAGTTGGTTGTTTATGTATTTTAGTGATTTATTTTTAGCCATTACTTGTTGTCCTAGTTTGCATAATCTATTGTATTCACTATCTAAATCTTTTTCATCTAATGATAAATTTTCATCACTAAAGTATTTGGTTTCGGAACGTACCTCACTTGATGTCTTAGCCATGAGACACTTTTCTTCCTTTGTTGTTTCTTTCTCATCTTCATCGCTATCACTCCAAGCTCCTCCAACAAATGCTCTTTGATTTTGATCTCTTGTCATCATTGGACATTTTCCAATGAGGTGATTCGGATCACCACACTTGAAACATTTTCTCTCATTCTTGCTATATTTGTCATCATTATTCTTTTGAGGTGCTCTCCTTTCATCGTGTGGTTGTCTAACGAATCTTCCTCGCCTTTTGAAGAATTTCTTGAAATCTCTTACGGCCATGGCATATTCTTCGTCATCGCTTTCAGAAGATGAGCTATCTTCGTTATTGGATTCCTTTCTAGCTTTCAAGGCGATTGACTTGCTTTGCTCTCGTTTTCCTTTAACCATTTCGGAGTCCTTCTTTATAATTGCTTCGTAGACTTTCAAATTTCCAATTAATTCATCAAGTTGTAACGTTGACAAATTCTTTGATTTTTCAATAGCCGTCACTTTAGCTCGCCATTTTGGGTGAAGAGCCCTAAGAAACTTCCTAACAAAATTCTTACTAGAAAAATTCTTATCAAGTGCTTTTAAACTTGTGATGATAGTGTTAAATCTAGCGAAAGCATTATCAATTGATTCCTCTTCCGGAATCGTGAATTGCTCATATTGTTGAACAAGTAGATTTATTTTATTATCTTTGAGTTGATTATTACCTTGGTGAGTTATTAATAAAGAGTTCCAAATTTCTTTTGCGGTTTCACACATAAAGATCCTTTCGTACTCTTTACGTGGTAGCGCATTATAAATAACCATTTTTGCTTCATTATTTTTAGCAAGTTTTCTTTTTAAATCATCATTTTGTTTTTCAAAAGTTACGATTTCATCTTTCTTTGTTTCGGGGTTATTTTGAATAGGTAAAAAATCACCATTGGTAATAATATGCCAAAGATCTAGATCTTTTGATTTCACATAAATTTCGAATCGATTTTTCCAATATAAAAATCCATCATTTTTAAATAGTGGTGGTCTTTGCATAGATTGCCCTTCTAAATATTTTTCGGATTCCATAGATCGTTACAAGTTTTAAAATACAATATATTTTAAAGATCTTCCAAGACGTGGCTCCTGATACCAATTGTGGAAAACTAGAAGGGGGGGGGGGGGGTTGAATAGTTTTACGTCCTTTTAAAATTTATAAAAACAAGTTTGTTTTAAAAACTTCGATTCTAGTTTATGTGATCTCAATACTTGCACTATATGAACAATTATATAGTAACTAACTAACTAAGCTAATATAGTAAAGGTAAATAAGTAAGTAATGAAAAGAGTTGGAGAGATCAAACTATAAGACAAGGATTTATAGTGGTTCGGCTACAAGGTCACCTTCCTTGTTCCTACTCCACTCCCCGAGTCACCTACTCGAGAGTTTTCTTCACTATGTCAACAAACTCCCTTATGGTGGAGAAAACCTTACACACCAATTTACACACCATAACTACGTCACAACTTGATCACAACTTCTACACAACTTCTTCACACCTATTTACTTCACACCTATCTTCTTCACATCTTTCTTCTTCACACCTATCTTCTTCACTTCAATCTACTTCACACCTATCTTCTTCACAACTACACTATTTCACTACTAATCAACTTCTACTTCCTACACAACTTCTATTTCTTCTAAACTACTTATTACAAACACAACACAACTTTACAAATGATATATATATACACTATGCACAACTACTCTTCAATACTTCTTGAACTTAGTTGTAGAAGGAGTGTTCTTCTTTTGCACTTTGGATGAGGATGGATGATAAGGGATTGAATCACTTGAAACAAGGATTAATATACAAATGATCAAAGGGTTTTAGAGGATGTTTAAAGAGTTTGAGATCTGAAAATTTTGTGCAAAAGGTGAGGCAAAATTCCAGAATTAAGGTGGTATTTATAGGCAACAAATTCTGACAGAGGAGCGTGGCCGGTCCCCTTAAATCAAGGCCGGCCCCCTTAAAATTAAGGGGACCGCCCCTTATAATTAAGGGGGCCGCCCAACTGTAACGGCCATATTTTTTGTTTTTTTAGTTGGGAAAGTTTATTTGGTGAAAAACTAACTGATTTTGGTTAAAAATTTGAAATCATATATTTAGTATGATTAAAACATTTTTCTTTATTACCAAAAGTGTTTTTCAAAAAATATATAATATGTTTATATAATTAAATAAACTTTGTATTAGTTAATTAAATACCCCTTTGATCATGAGATGTATTAAGCACTTGTTTATCCATACCTTAAGTGATTAAGTTGGATATAATGATATAAACTAGCTTAATACTTGTTTACGTAGTAATCTTACGATTGATGAGTTTACATTTTGTGATCGTCAAAATATAGAGATATCGAAAAATATAAATAACGTTTTCATACATTATTTATGTCAACAGCATTCATCATAGCCTTTTGAATGCCATACTTAACCCACACATTGCGCACATAATAATCAACAACCGGAAAAGCAATACGTTTACCAAGAAAATAACCATATAACGTATTCTCATATCTAGAATTTACCTCTTCAACCACTTTCATAGGCACAGACAAATCCACATCATACGATTTCTTGCTACACTCCAGCCTACGAAAGTTAATCGTACGATTCAAGTCTTGCGATATTCAAGGTCTTGAAGGCGTAGATTAATCGTGGTGTTGGACTAGCATTCCAAAAGTGTTGAGAACGTGTACTGTGGATCAACCTAAGAGTATAACCACTCCTTGGTTATATAAGTTTCTTGATCATTCCGTTTAAACAAGGTACATGTTTCTTGTTTAACTTGACATATTATACAAAACATAAGCATTATAATTGGTGTTTTTATAATTGCTTCTGCTATCTTTGATCAATATATTATTTCAATGTCTTATGTTAATATTGTATGTAAAACTGTTTTTTGAACCCTAAACACCAACAAAGCTAAATAGATAAGAAAGTAGAGGAGTCGGTGAGTTTTGATCTTATGATCCATCTCCTATTTATAGAATATAACTGGGTTTGTGGGATAGATTTGTAGGAATCAATATATTCCATATCTTCCAGAGCCTACTTGGATTTGAGTTAACATATGCAACTTGTATATGCAAGTTGCTCATATCTCATAGGAAGGAAAGATTAGATTCATGCATCTTACATATGCATAATATGAAATAGTGAGTTGTAGGTCAAGTTTATGAGTTTTCTCAGCACTTTGAAACGTAAGATAAGTAGGATACAACATGGCTAACCTATCTTAATCCAAGTATCCAACCATTATAATAAGTTAATGACATATATACGAGCTAGGCAACAATACTCATGCTTTATAAAATGTTAACCTTCTTTATTAATTTATTGTGTATCAAAATCAGCATATTATTAATTATTTTATAATTAATTACACACTTTGCAAAGCATCTTTCATTGCAACATAAAAAAAGATAAAAGAAGATAGTTCGGTTACAACAAAAGACAAAGTACAATAGTTTTAACAATTCATTTCACATTAAAACATAAGTGATCACATGAGGCATAACATGGGTATAAAGGAGGGATAGTGGTGGATCGGATATGAATCAGGTGAAGCCGTATATTTTTACATCGTTTGTATATCCATATTCATATTCATTTAGCTTTGATTCATTCATTCATATCTATATGTAATGGATAAACTAGGTAAATGGATATCCGTTAGATATAGTTAAGAAAACTTACTCATCTAAGCAATCCCGATTTTCTAATTGAAATAAAGATGTATTGTTATGTAAACAAATACAATTTAATACTACATTATATTGAATGACATTTATTCTCATAGTTTCATGTTTATTTTTTGCATCAAAAAGTTATTTTTAGTTTTGGCTCATTTAAATAAAGCCTATATATAGTAATTTTATAACACAAATTAAGTTTTGTAATAAAAATCTTATTATGAGTTATACAAAAATCATCCCAGGAGTGTAAATTGAAGTTTGAAAAGATATATGTGTATAAAAATATTATATTTCGGGCGGTAAACGGGTAATTCATGGATGATAAAATGTCATTTATATCCTATCTAATAATAATTTTGCACATCCATATCTATTAAATATTCATTTGGTTCATCAATATATATTAAGAGTATAATTGGATCGGATCGGGTAGATATCCATTAAATCGGATGACGTTCATTGACGTCCCTAGTATCAAGCAATCAAAATTGGTCAGTTTGGAGACAAAATTGGCCAGTTTGGAGACATAGGATCTCGAGCTAAAACCACAAAGAAATTATATACTTTTGGAAGAAATCATCGTGCTATCGCATTCTTGGATTTATGTTTAGTGACTTAATTTGGGCTTGTGCCGAAAATTTGTATTTTTTCCCTACCTTCTCGGATCAAAGTGTTCGCTCTTGGTTGAATGCGACACTCTCAGTGGCCATCCACTCTCTCCCATTCTATGATCTATGTCATTAACCGATTCACCAACATTAGCCCTCGAAGACATGATCCTTCTTGCTAGTTATTCTTAATAAACTAAATTGCCATTAAAAAAATAACGTTTTCTAGGCAATCCAATCTATTTGTCCATTCATTTAACAAATTAATTATTTATGAGCCATGCAAGTTTTATAGTATGTTCGTAGAAGCTAAGGTTACGTTTAGGTTTATAAAACAAACCTAATTACAAACTTCTTTTATAGTCCACAAAGTATTATTACACAAACTTTTATTAGAGAATTAATTAGTATGTTCGTAGAAGCTAAGGTTACGTTTAAGTTTATAATACAAACCTAATTACAAACTTCTTTAATAGTCCACAAAATATTATTACACAAACTTTTATTAGAGAATTAATTAATGCTCTCAAGTCGTGGTTATTTTCCGTATTTCGGCCGCCAACTAGTCTTACCTTTCATGATTTCACCACCACCATTTCCAATCTCAAGCTGAAGCATATGCTCACATTCAACATGGACGTAATCACCTCTTTTGCCATTGTTGCTCCCAGTTACGTAAGTGTGTGACTCTACCACACTGTCCTTCGTACACTCTCGGAGGTACTCTAAACTTATGCTAGCAAGCTCATAGTTCTCCTCAATAGTCTTTGGAATACTCTGCAATAGTAACCAAGTGCCTTAAATTAATTATCGTGGGATGAGTATAGTCGTATAGATATATGTTGTTCTTTCACATAATGTAAGATACAGAGTAATAAACTAGTTACCTCGAGGATCCACCCAACATATTTTGCATTGTTAACATGTTGGTTAATATCCAAATCACTCCTACTTGGCTATATTTGAGCACACATGGGATCGGATCAAGAAGTTATAATGTAATTAGGAAAGCTGTAAACCATGCACACGTACATGTAAAAGAAAACCAGACTAACCATTAAACCATTGCAAACATGGTCAACAATGCTCTCATCTCGTTTTGACCATTTTCTAGTATCTTGTTCGACAACAAGAGGTGCATCTACAAAGTATGGATCAAGTTCAGCTCGAACTTCCTGTGGAAACTTGGATAACTTTCTTGTCTCTTTATTCATCATCAACCAAACACTGCAAGATAGCACAAGAAATATATATATGCCACGCCATCAACGCAAAAAGGTTCTTCCAGTTAATTAAGTAAAGTTTCAATCTATCTTCATATAGAAGATTAAAGCATTACCAAGAAGCTCTCACTAATATCTCGCCTGTTTTGCAATCAGAAAACACCCAATCGGAGGACATACCAATTCTACCAGAAGCACCTTTCCATGTATCGATTTGGACAACATCACCCCTGTAATAAGTTCAATATGAAAAGTTTGCAATTGTGTAATTAAGCAATCAGGGTCGTTCCCGAATTTTCGGGACTTGGAGAAAAACCTCAAAATAAAGCCCTAAAAAATAATGTTATATAAAATGTGCATGTAACTATTTTATTGGATGCAATGAAACTAATTACATAAAAAAGCGTTTATTCAAGCATTTTTTTTATGCAAACTTTTTTAGTCAGATCTTCATACTTAATTAAATACATATTTGGGGCCAAAATGATAAACACAAATATGATCTAGTATGCATAGACGACTCTTAATCTCCCGCTAGAAGTGTACTCGCTCGTTACGGCGGCGGGTAGCCGGTACCTTGTAACTAAATTTTTTTTAACACGTTTTTTGGTGACAATAATTTTATAAAAACTGGAATTTTACCTTCTAATAACTTCAAATAATGAAAACTATATTATATTAAAAGTAGAGAGTAAAAACATATGCATGCGATTTTTTTTTTTTTTTTTTTTTTTAATTTTATTAATTTTTATTTCAGAAAGTGTTTTAGGAGAGTATTTAAAAATTTATTATAATAACTTGTTTGATTTATACCATGTGGTTTATTAAATGTATTTTGCACCGAGGGTTTTTTTTTAGAGTAATAATTACCTTACTTCAAGTTATATATATATATATATATATATATATATATATATATATATATATATATATATATATATATATATATATAAAATATATTAGCTACAATTTTAAGCTATTAAATGTGGGTCTCTGATTATTTTTGTGGGTCCTGATTTTTTTTTGTGTGTTCCTGATTCATTGTTAGTGTAATTTTTATGAAGGATTGTAGCCAATTGGCTACAAAAATTATAGCTAAGATATCCCTATATATATATATATATATATATATATATATATATATATATATATATATATATATATATATATATATATATATATATATATATACACTGTTCATGTGTTTTTTGATATCACATAAACTTTTTCTTAATAAAATTATTAATATCACCGTAACTATCATGTGTTTTTTAATATCACTGTTCATTTTTATATGTAAAAAGGCTTAATATCACTCTTAGTTTTATAATATCATTGTTTCATAATATCATTAATATCACGGTAGGTCTCATAATCCAAAAAACAAAAAGTGCTCAAAAAATTCTAAATAAATAAAAAAAATGAAAATAGACAATGATAGTAAGGATCGCTGAAAAGGAAAAGAAAAATCAATAAAATCGTTTTCATGGTCAATTGATACGATGATACTATCGTGTGTATGTGATTAGATCTGAATCAGATCTGGGCGGACGGCCCAGATTTGTACGTATGTCCGCACGAAAAAAAAAAAAAAAAAAAAAAAAAAAAAAAAAAAAAAAAAAATCGGCACCTGATCCTCACTAATATGTAGTTTAGATTAGATAATAAAAGAAAATCAAATACACAAAAAGTCATTATGATTTAGACATCTAAGTGTGTAAAGATGTCTAACAAATAATCAATTTTAGATATATTTTTTAATTAAAATATATCTAATGTTTTGCCTTTAAAAAGAATAGATATATTTTTACCTAACGTTTTCTATCTAAACGAGAAATATGGTACATATGATATGTATATAATTATACACTTGAGCAAAATTTTGGGTCCTTCAAACTTGGGGGCCTAGGCGACGTCCAACTTGTCCACCCTCGAGGGCGGCAACGAAGCAATGGCATGGTAACAAAGCTATTAGTTCCATACAACTTTTAATCCATATTGGCATATTGCTATAGTAATTGGTAAAACTAATACGGAGTATACTACATGCATGGAGAAAAAGAGTACGTGCATGATACCAAATTGGATAACGGTCCACAACTGTTGAAAGGTTATGATTCCTTGATTTGCATTAATCTCAAAACCGTATATATTGATGACATGAGATGATTCTAGAGACTATGCATGGGCTAGGCCTAATATAATACAAATGGGCCATAATACAAAACAATAACTAGAACTATGTAAATGTCATCTAATACGCCCCCGCAGTTGGAGCGGGAGGAGGTTGGACGCTCAAACTGGATCTAAATTCTTCAAACAACGCAGAAGGTAGACCTTTGGTGAAGATATCGGCATACTGATAGCGAGAGGGAACATGTAGAACGCGTACCTGACCAGCAGTAACCATGTCACGAACAAAATGTATGTCTATCTCAATATGTTTTGTGCGCTGATGTTGAACCGGGTTTGCAGACAGATAAATGGCACTAACGTTATCACAGTAGACAAGTGTAGCAGAAGCTAACGGAGAATGTAGCTCACGAAGCAGATTACGAATCCATGCAGTCTCAGCCACAACGTTAGCAACACCCCTATATTCAGCTTCGGCACTGGAGCGTGAGAGGGTGTGCTGACGCTTAGATGACCAAGACAATAAATTATCACCCAGAAAGACACAATAACCTGAGGTAGACCGTCGTGTGGAGGGGCAACCTGCCCAATCAGCATCTGTATAACCAACAAGAGAAGTAGTAGAAGAGGAGTATAAATGAAGACCAAAATCCAAAGTCCCTTGAACGTATCGCAGGATACGCTTAAGAGCAGCAAAATGAGGCTCCCGCGGATCGTGCATATAGAGACAAATCTGCTGAACTGCATAAGATATATCCGGACGTGTAAATGTGAGATACTGAAGCCCACCTGCAAGACTACGATATAAAGTTGGATCCTGAACCGGAACACCTTCTGGACCCAGTTTAGACTCTGTATCAACGGGAGTCCGAGAAGGGTTACAATTGGCCATGTGAGCACGCTCAAGAAGCTGGAGAGCATACTGCCTCTGAGACAGAAACAACCCTGTAGAATGACGAACAGCAGAGATACCAAGAAAATAATTAAGTGCCCCAAGATCAGTCATGTCAAACTCACTATGTAAGGAACCAATAATCTGCTGAAGGAGAGCAGTAGAAGATGCTGTAAGAATGATGTCATCCACATATATAAGTAAATAGGCAACCTCAGACCCCCGTCGATAAATAAATAGTGAAGAATCACATCGACTATGATAAAATCCAACCCTAGTGGCATAACCTGCAAACCGCTGAAACCAAGCACGAGGTGCTTGCTTTAGTCCATATAATGATCTCTTCAAAAGACAAACATGCTGAGGGTATCGAGAGTCAACAAACCCCGGGGGCTGATGCATATAGACTGTCTCAGATAAATCACCGTTAAGAAATGCATTCTTAACGTCAAGCTGATGAATATGCCACTTGCGAGAGACAGCAAGGCTAAGAACAGTGCGAATGGTGGCCGGTTTCACAACCGGGCTAAACGTCTCATCACAATCAACACCAAGTTGCTGACTACTTCCATTAGCAACCAAACGAGCCTTATATCGGCTCAAAGTCCCGTCAGCATGAAACTTGTGCTTAAATAACCACATCGAGCGAATCAAATTAACATCTGAGGGCTTCGGTACAAGAACCCAAGTATCATTTTTAACTAACGCATTATACTCATCATACATAGCATTACGCCACTGAGGAACTCTTAAAGCGACAAAGGGAGATTTAGGTATAGGAGAAATGGATGAGGTATGTAAAGTGAGACGATCAACGGGTTTGACAATGCCCGATTGAGACCTAGTGACCATGGGGTGAGTACGAGGGGGTTCGTTTACGGGCTGTGGTGAGTGGGTCGAGGCGGTGTTTGTTTGGTTGTTAGTGGGCGGTTGTTGGGGTGCTGTTTGAGTTGTATTAAGTGGTATGGTACTATCATTAGTAGGCTGCGGGGAAGTGGCAAAATTGGGCTGTTGTTGGGTGTGATAAACTGGGCTCGAAGTATTAGTAGAGCCTAGTGGGTTTGGGTATTGATGGGCTGTAGTTTGGGTTGCGGTAATTGGTGATGGTTGGTTATTAGTGTACTGTGAAGAATGTGCGTTAATGGGTGGCTGTTGGGTTTGATGAACAGGGCTCGCGGCAGGCGGTGAGGTATGATGGTGAGGAGTGTTTTCGGTGGATAGAGGAGTGGGGGTTTCGTTTGGTGTTTGGGGAGGAGGTGGAGTGATAAGACCGTGGTTAAGGAGAGGGGAAGGTGCGGGATCTAAAAAGGTATATGTAGGTGGGGCATTGGGTGTCATGGATCGGTAGGGAAATTGGGTTTCATCAAAGGTGACATGTCTAGAGAGAATAATTTTATTTGTTTCAAGATCGAGGCAACGAAAACCACGGTGATATGCGGGAAAGCCCAAAAAGATGCATGGGGTTGCTCGTGGTGCGAGTTTGTGAGGGGAGTGAAGGTGTGGGTAACAAAGGCACCCGAATATGCGTAATCGAGAGTAGTCGGGTTTTTTGTGAAAAAGTCGTGTGTAAGGGATTTCATTGTTTATGGCGGTTGAGGGTAGAAGGTTAAGGAGATATGTGGCCATGTGGAGGGCCTCGACCCAAAAGGTAGGTGGTAGGTGTGCTTGAAAAAGGAGGGTACGGATGACATTATTTATTGTGCGGATCATTCTTTCCGCCTTGCCATTTTGTTGGGAGGTTTTTGGGCAAGAAAATCTAAGTTGTATACCATGTTTAGCAAAAAGTGTGTGGAGTCGGTTATTATCGAACTCACCACCATGATCACATTGGAAACTCTTGATTTCACATTTAAATTGATTTTTAACATAATTACGGAAATGTAAAAATTTATCGAACATGTCAGATTTAGAGCGTAGGGGATAAATCCACAAATAGTGAGAGAAATGATCAAGAAAGAGAACATAATATTTGAAACCACTAGAACTAATAATAGGAGAAGTCCACAAATCAGAATGAATAATATCAAAGCAATGTTTAACAATAGAATCTGAACTATGAAACGGAAGCTTCACATGTTTGCCAAGTTGGCAAGCATGACAAACATGTGTAGACTTTTGGTTTTTACACGAAATAAAATGACGGGAAACAAGGGAGCGTAGCACTTCGTCACCGGGATGGCCGAGACGTTGATGCCACGTGGAGGAACTTGTGGAGAGAAAGGCAGTAGGGATAGTTGATGGTTTGGTAACTGGATAGAGATCGCCCGAACTGTCACATCGAAGGAGGATGTGGCGAGTCAAGAAATCTTTTACAGAGAAACCAAAAGCGTCAAATTCAATAGTGCAATTATTATCCCTAGTAAACTGACGAACAGAAATAAGGTTTTTGATGATATTAGGGGTGACAAGTACATTATGAAGGTGAAGAGGGCGATGAATGGTAGGAATAATGCTATGGCCAGTGTTAGTAACGGGAATAGAATTACCGTCACCAACGTGAACAGATGGGTATAAACGTTTATTAAAAAGAGTACTTAAATTACTTGCGTTAGAAATTAAATGAGAAGATGCACCTGTATCCATATTCCAAGTTGGGTCTTGCTTAGTCATAGTGCTAAAAACACTAGGAAATGAAGTAGCTTGAGACGGGTACGAAGCGGGTGCGGGACCAAGTATACCTTTTGTGTTGGCGGGCTGGTGTTGGTATTTGGCTGGTGTTGGCGGGCTGATGTTGTGGGACTGATGTGGATATAATGTTGAGCGAGTGGGAAAGTTGGGTTGTGAAGCCCGTTGAGCGAACCGGTTATTGTAAAACCCGGGAGACACCCACGATTGACCAAAAGAATTACCAGACATTTTTCTGCTGTAACCTACTGTGATACCCGACTGATTATGTGAAACATACTGAGGGGCCATCTGGTTGAGCCAAGAAGGCTGTTGGATCACATGCGTAAATCCCATATTTGCGTACTCTTTTGAACAAGACAATTGATATCTATACCAATCAATTAAACAATTGATACAAACCAAATATAAAAAGTCAACAATGGCTGTACACTTGGTAGGAATTGGTGTATCGAAGGTACCCTTATTTCTCAACCAATCAATTAAACAATTGATATAAAATCAAATACTTCAACAATAGATTCAAGAATTATGTAGGTGAAAAATAGAAGGGAAAAAAAAAAAGGTTTTGTGAGATTGAAGAAACACAGTCGTGATGTATGATGGGGGATTTGGGATGAGAATTAGAGAGATTTTAGGAGAAAAATTAGATGGCTCTGATTACCATGTTGAAAGGTTATGATTCCTTGATTTGCATTAATCTCAAAACCGTATATATTGATGACATGAGATGATTCTAGAGACTATGCATGGGCTAGGCCTAATATAATACAAATGGGCCATAATACAAAACAATAACTAGAACTATGTAAATGTCATCTAATAACAACCACTTGCATCTTTGCCATCACCCAAATTAGGTTCTTCTTGCACATCTCTGGTGTTAAACCTAAGCCATCACCCAAGCGACCAATTGCGTTCATATGATTAACTGATGTTTCCTGCGAATCCAGCTTGAGATTGTTAACTAAGAGCATGGACATACCAATGCATATATAGACAAATGAAATGTCACTTTGCTGCAATAGTTCCGTTAAAATACAAAGTAGCCATATTTACCTGCAGATAATTCATAAGTGTTTCTATAGAAAGTGTTCGATCTGGCCCAATTTCATATGTTCTAATGTTAAAATTTTCTCGCAAAACAAAGCTATCCACCATTTTCCCCGTACCAAGATTTGAAACGATGCTTGGGTTATGGATCTTTTGGTCGAGCATCATCGTTGGCTTTAAGAGACTAGTTCTAGCTGACGGATGGAGCTTGCTGCGATCTATAGCACAAACTCTCGTAGTATTTACCTTTTTAAGAAATTTTACTTGTGGACTCTGAAAAATGGCATCTTTTGTCTTGATAATTTGCACGTTGATGGTACCTGGTATGCCTCGAAGACCACTTGATGTCATGTTATGGTATGAAAAATTAGAATTCGGAAAGAAAGATGCACTCATAGCCGTGCAACTAATTACTGTTCCTTCTTTAAATACTTATACAAGTTTTATGTAGTTATGCACCATAATCAGACCCCTACATTGCAAGTTGCATTGGGTTGAATCTATAGTCTATGCGAAGCTACAGGAAAGAAGAAGAAAAAAATGGCCTTTATGTATTATGATCCATATGAAGCCATGCAATGGCCAAAGGGTAAAGCAACTAAAGTGCGGCCTCCGGATTTTTAAGGCCCCTTATTCTCTAAGGCACCATTATATATAAATTCGTCACTTATATTCTTTTGCATCGCCTTTAAGGCCTTGAAAAACTAAAATACCTTATACGGTTTAGGATTTGAGGCCACATCGATTTTCATCTTTATACTTTAGGCCTAAAAACTATTAGCTAAATAACAAGTCCAACATTTTAGTTTTATAAAAAGGACCAAGACCGTCTTTCAGGGTAATGTAAAAAAATGGATTAAGCTCATTTTAGTAATTTTTAGACCCCTCATTTACTAAAATACCTCATACAATTTAGGATTTGAAGCCAAATTTGTTTTTATTTTTATTCTTTAGGCCTACAAACATATACCAAGTCCAACATTTTAGTTGTATCAAAAAGGACCAATATCGTATTTTAGGGTAATGAGAAAAAAATCGATTAATCTCATTTTAGTGTTCCAATTCTTAAAAACTAATAGATAGGATTGTAAATGAACTATAAGTTCAATGATCTGTGGATGATTATTTTTATATGTTCTATGCTCGATCATGTATTTTTTTTTACTGTGTTAATAAATGAATACGAAGAAACTCTTTAAGTATTTATGTAGGGTTTGTTTAATAAAATATTCACGAATGAACATGTACAATCCCACTTGTTTCGGTTCAGTTCGCCGTCTTAGCTCTACTTCTAGTTCATCGAAACAACGACGTTTGGTTTCTTTATTTGTCACCTTGTTTTTCAATCATCAACCGGTTCTCAATTTACTAAGCGTTCATGTTTTCTAGTTAGACGTAATATTATTTCGATCACTTTACTAAAAACATAGCAAATAATCGAAAAGTCCTCAGTTTTGAACTTTGCTTTAGGCCTCGATAAGGCTTGAGCCGCCCTTGTTTGAAGCTAAAGCTAGGGTGACAGAAATTAGAGTCATTAGACGAAGGTAACAAATTCTGCTTGTTGAAATTTTGTGCATGCAAGTACCAC
Source organism: Artemisia argyi (assembly GCA_030686995.1). Lineage (NCBI taxonomy): Eukaryota > Viridiplantae > Streptophyta > Magnoliopsida > Asterales > Asteraceae > Artemisia > Artemisia argyi. The sequence continues at coordinate 307,341,826 of CM060709.1, forward strand.
TTTTTTTTTATGAAACTTTACTGGTCCACTCATTTAATTTGTAAGAGTTTTTTTTTTTTTTTTTTTTTTTTTTTTTTTTTTTTTTTTTAACAATTAATACATATGAATATATGATTGAACATTACAAGAAAAGTAATCAATTTTTAAATCTCATATAAACTTTACAAACCATCAAAAAGAAATGCAATAAAATTGAGAGTGTGATCTAAATAATGTGTAGAGAAATTCGTACAAATCATTTTCCTAAAAAGTGAAAATTCTTATTAGTAGATTATTTATTTATTTATTTTGCTATTTAGAGTTATTTTATTCCACAAAATAAAGGCATATGTAGAGTTATGTATGATTTTCTCTAGCCTATTATGATTTGTAGTCACGTAGAAGCACATCAAAATCAAAGTAGTGCACAAATTTTTTTCCTGTATACAATTTATTAAATATGGAACATTCCCCTATGTTTTAGTTTTATTAGCATGGAATATTTTAAGTCAAAGTTGTGTTATATGAAAAGAATTTAGCCTTTACTTTATAAAAAGAGCTAGTGAGGTACTAGTTACAATGTTATTATAACTAAAACTAGATCAAATCAAACCGAACCAAACATGTTAAAGTGGGGTGTGCACGGTTCGGTTTGGGTCGGTTTTTGGCTAAAACCAAAACCGAACCGAATATTTCGGTTTTTATAAAACCCAAAACCGAAACCGTTCGGTTTTTGGCGGTTCGGTTTTTTCGGTTTATCATCGGTTTTGGTTCGGTTTTTCGGTTTCTAACCGTTTATATTTGGGCATGGCAAATTTATAGCAAAAAACTTGTATTACGTATAAAATTGGTTATTCTTATTTACTTTTTTCTTGTCAATGTAAGCATAATAATGTTTATTTCATAATTCTATAATTACACATATAGATAAGACACACACACATGCAAGTGAACATACACATAGTATGATCATCGTTATATATTTATTGATATATTCTCAAGTAAACACAAGACATGACAAACACGCATATAAACATAAACATTATGATAAATATTTTATAAATCTACCCACAAAATGAATACGAGTTTATAAATTTGATTTATTTAGTTATTTATTCATATTATATTAATTATATATTATTAACAGTTAAAGATGTAAAAGACGGGAATAGATTAATTAAAAGAAAAATTAAAATGAGAATAGTAAAAAGTATCTTTTAGCGATATATTTTAAATAAGAGTAAAATTTAATGGAAAATGCATTTATTTTTATATTGCATTTGAACTGAGATTATGGTTACTTCTCACATTTCTCATTTGATGGTAACTCCGTAAAAAACTACGGTTCAATATCCCCTTATTATATCGATTATTAAAAATGATAGCTTATCAATATTAGTGATTCAAGCCCACTAATCATACGCTCAAATCAAGCTCATTATCAAAGTCCATCAACACTTGATGGAAGCCCGGCTTAAATCCCAGACCATGTCTGACATGGTAAAACCTCTCAGGTCAGACTGAGAATGACAGTACTACTACTCCTCAACTGTCACTAGCAGTTAAGATGTACCATCTGACACTGCACAGTGGAGACGTACGACAAGCACCACTATGTACGAGCAAAAGGACGAATAACACCTGTCTTCCTTGTTTGCTCTCGGATGATCAACATCTTGCTCTCTACCAACCGTTGATCATCCCCAAAGGGTTTGTCTCTAAACCCTGCAAACCTCTCTATAAAATGAGAGAAACACACAACTTCACAAGTTTCACACATTTGGGCCAATATTGCCTCACAAGAGTGTAGTGTGGTTCTTGTTTAAGTGTTACCCGAGCTTCTTAATCTATATCAATCTTATCGGGTTCTTAACATTCAATACGAGAAACCAAACAACAAACCATTCCTATCCCATCTCTAAATCGATTTACATACCATACGTGAATATGTTGCCATCCGTGGGGACATGATAATAAATAGTCAAAAATTTCTCGAAAATTTTCACCTATTTTCACTCATTTCTTAAAAAAAAAAAAAAAAAAAAAAAAAAAAAAAAAAAAAAAAAAAAACCACATTAAACCACCAGTTTCTTGGTCAAACATGTCTGGTGAACAACACCCTAAAATTTCGGGGACACCCAAAAACACCTTAGACCTATCCGAGTGGACAGTGTGCCTCACATGGAGAAAAACCAACAAATACCCGAAAAAGAGACTCACCAGTCACCTAGAAACAACACAAAGAAACCTATAAGGGAGACGCATACAACAACTAACCTTCTAGTCCTACACACGTCAATCCCCCTAAAGAAGCCCACATGGTTCTATGAGAGACGTCACACTCTCAATTCATCCACACAAGCTCAAAAATCGCAACTGTTTGAGGTTCAGGGGGTTGAAAGGGGTGCTAGAGGATGTTAGGAAAAAGGATCGACAAACATGCAACTCGGGTCACGCTACACGCACTTATTGGAGAAAACTCAGGTAAACATATGCCAAATCACGTTTCCTTATCCACATTACTTTAAATATAGCAATCAGATCAAGCCATTGCTTGGGAACCACCCTATCTACGACATACAAAAAGGCACCCTGACATTCCTTTGCCCCTGCCCTGGACATAACACGCAACCTACCCCATACATAGGACAAATCTCAAACATGTACCTAGCAAAGTTCAACACTAGGGACTCATAAAGAGTAGATTAAAGCATATAGCCAATCCACCCAAACCTTGCCACCTTGACACACAACCCAGGGTAGATAACAATAGCCAAATGGAACAAGAATCCCTCATAGAACATATAGAAAATGTCAACATGATCCAATCGGTCAGGCACAAAAAAAAAAGCAACGAAGTCATGGAAATCTGAAAATGTACTCCATAGTGAAGCATTCCATGGGATACATTCATACCATCATCCGATCCTGTAGTTATAACAACAATGATAGCCTCACTAGGGTTAGCAGGATCACATGGACGGGGGAGTTTAGACGACATAATGTATGGACATTGTTTCTACAAACTACAAGAACACATCAAATCAAACCTTAAGCCTCCAACCACACCACTAATTGGTTTCTCAGGGGAGAGATCATATCCTGAAGGAGTAGTCACTTTAGAGCTCACAGTCGGAAAAAACCCGTTGTCGAGAACAATCATGTTACAGTTCCACACTGTTACATTTACATCCAAGTATAACGTCATACTCGGAAGGACATCACTTCAAAATCTTAGTATGGAGGTTTCCACCATCAGGTCTTTAGTAGAATTCCCAACAAGAACAGGATTCACTACGGTAAAAAGTGACTACCCATGCAAAGACGCAAGTCTAGCAGCCGTGGTGGAGGAAAGTAATATCAGAGAGATTGTGTGGGAATCTATTCCGGGAGACAATGCCAAACAGGTGAAAGTCGTCATACACCCCGAATACCCAGATCAACCTATCACAATCAGACTTAACCTCTCACCCCAAGTTCAGAACCAACTTATACAACTACTGGCAAATAGCTTGGATGTATTCACATGGAAACCTTTAGACATGATGGGTATTCCCAGGGAATTAGCAGAACACAGCTTGGGCCTAAACCAATATGCACCACCTATCAGACAGAAAAGACACAGTTTTTCTCTAGAACACTCTCAAGCTATGTGTGGAAAACTAGAAGGGGGGTTGAATAGTTTACCGGTTTTAAACTTGATTTTCTTCTAATACTTTTACGTGTAATTACCAATTAAGACGTATCAAACAATAAATTATATGCAAGTATAAAAAGTAAGAAACGATCAAACCATAACACGATTGTTTATCGTGGTTCGGCTACAAGAACTTTTTTTCCTTGCCCTACTCCACGCCCCGAGTATCCAACACGAGAGTTTTCTTGCACTAGTCAACAAGCTCCTTTATCCGGCGGAGAAAACCTTACACGTCGCTTACACACTATTTCCGAAACTAAGCTAGATGTCGAGTTCTTTCACAAGGGTACAACCACTCCTGATAGTTCTTTTACAAGGGTAAAACAACTCCCGATACTCTAAGTATTTTGAGGACTAAAATACTAACCGATCACTACAAATGGATACAATACAATGAAGTATAAACTTTACTAGTTTATACTAATGCTATGCTAGACAAGTCTTGCAACGTTGTGTTGAAGCTTGTAAGTTCGTGATCTTCTTGCTACAAAGAAAGACTCACAAATATGAAAGTTTACTGAGTTAGAAATGAAGTATATGCAGTGAAATATGATAGAGAGTGATCATCAAAACTCAAGAAGTGAGTTGCTATTTATAGGCCAACAATCAGGCCAACCCACGGATACGGCGGAACCCATCCTTTGGTTCCGTCCGTTATGTCCGAGGGTTCCGCCAGCATGTCTGACAGAATCCTGCACAAAATATTTCACAATCTAACACAATATTCTCAAGATCTCCCAAAGTCAACTTTGAGATCTTGAGTGTGAATCTATACATAATAAAACATGTTTCTTACACACATGTTTCCTTGAAGGGACATGTGTGATGCAAGTAATGCTGTAACTAACATTTTATTTCTAATTTTAGATATTCCTAAAAAAGAAAGTATATTTGTAAAAATAGTTTATGTATAGAATCAAAACATGTATGTTTGATATGTTTAGCAAGTGAATGTTTTACTAAAAAGGGTTTGCTTGCTTATGTCCTAATATGACATACTATTTAGTAAACTTGCTAAATATACATAAGTGACATTTTCAACACATGTACTTAAACTAAAGTATACTTACTTAGAAATTACTTTGTGAAAACATGTAAATGTAGTTTGAGTGAAGTTAAGTAAAAGACTTTTAAACTATATTTATGATTTGCCAAAAATAAACTTTATCTTTTGTAGTTAACATAACTAAGAAAGATCGTAAAATATAAATAACGTTTTTAGGCGATATTTGTATTAACAATCTCCCTCTTTTGTTGACGACAAAACAGAGATTTTATTTTTACGCAAATGGATAATTATAGATTTTGAGCTTTTTGAAAATTTACATTTCATATGATTATTTCAACTTTTGAGTTTGTCATTTTAGATGATGTATTAAAAGTTGATTTGGTAAACTATATCCTATCTCCCCCTTTTTGTCGAAACATAAAGAAGAGTAGCGAAGCAGAAATGTGTCAAGCCAAATGCTCCCCCTTGGACAATACTCCCCCTAAATGGAGTGCCAAAATAGGATACATGGATTTTGTTCCTACAAGAAAAGGTTAGTTTGTTGTAGAGATAAGGATGAGAGCATAATACCAAGTATAAGAGAATAAGCATTCATCACACAACAACTATTTAGTAACAAACAACCAAAGAGAATGACCAACACAATATATATAAGTAGAACCATTTAATTTCAAGTAAAATTTAAATATTGACTATAAATAGTCAAACCTGAAAGACTTGAAAAAAGTCTACTATTGAAGAAAAAACAAACAAGGTGAAATGAAAACTACACCTACAAATGAAAATGGTTGATGAGTGTCTAAATACTCATCATTTTATACCAATCTGAACTGCCAAAACATACAAAAACACTCAAATATGTATCAAAATACTTAAAATATCTTAAAGGTGTGTTTTATATGTTTCAAATGCAAAATATGCAAAAACAGATGAAAAACGAACAAAGTTTGCATAATTGGCAGTTTCAGTCCCTCAAATTTCACAATTTAGCAAAACTAGTCCCTGAAGGTTTTAAATGAATAAAAAGTCAACTTAAGTCCTTGGGAAACAAAAAATGTTCACAAATGATCCCTGGATGAAAGTTTACACAATCTGGCAACTTTTACCCCTCAAGTTACAAAATTGGCAGAATAAGTCCCTGGGTATTCAAAACTTGGAAATTTACAAATAATACCCTTGTACTATGCATAAATTACAAAATGGAACAATTTTGATAACTTTTGGAAATTTACATTTTCAACCCCTCAAAATCCAAAAATTACATAAAAGGTCCTTTAAGTTTATTAAATACAAAAATACAAACTTTGGTCCTTGTGTTATTATGTATTGGCAGGTTTGGTCCTTTGAAGAAAGTTTGGAATATTGGCAGTCAAAGCCCCTCAAGAATTTAGTTTGTACAATATTAGTCCTTGGGCTTATTTATACTAAAAACACAAACGGATCCTTAATATAAATCCAAACACAAACCAACACCAACACCAGCCCACCATCTTGGCCCAACAAACAACCCGGCCCTCTTTGATATCAAAATTGGTCAAACGGTCAACCCCCGCCCAAAACCAGAACCACTGTTCACCATCCCTTCCATACCACTGAGTCACCAAACCAGGGTGGTTTTGTGCCACCTCCCCCCTCCACTTGCCTACCCCAGCTCACATACTACTCCCTGCCACCTCTCAAACCTATCCCACTCCATAATAAATGCTTCCCCACCTTCAAACACTCCACCTCTTCACCCTTACCCCTGTTTTCACTCATACTTAACCCCCAAGCTCAAAAAGATATCTCAACTTGTTCCCTCCACCTCTACATATGTACAAGAAGCATTGAATGCTCCTCAAACTGCCTCAACTGTCACAAAAGACTTTGGCGCCAAAAGTGGATTTAAACGATTGAGATCAATTGGACAAATTCAAGGGTCAAGATTGAAAGTATAACTTATGAGTGACCTCCAAGTAGTTCTGAGACTATAAAAGAAGGAAGAGAAGCACAGGAAAGCCTACCTTGGCCTTAAGCCAATGTCACCTTAGACTAGTGTAATTTTTAATGCTTTCATTTAAATTAAATGTCATTTACAACTTTAATTAGTGTAATGGAACTCATATTAGTGTAATGGAATTCTAATCTCAGTTTAATTATAAGTCTCTTTTACATTTCAAGTTCTTCAATATTTTCCTTTATTTCAAGTTATTTACATTTCTGTTGATTATTGTTGTTTGATGGACTCTTTAGGTCACATAGGCTCCTGACAAAGCTAATGAAAGCTTTTAGATACATTAAATCAGTCATAGTCTTTAAAATAAAAAATCACTAAAAAATAGAGAAAATAGAAAATAATCCAAAAATCATGAGTTCTTGGGTGATTCTGCTTGGAGCATGGCAAATTATGGATGACCATGGTTTAGATACCTCATGGGAGGTTATAGGTTATGGTTTGGTCCTTGGTTTCCAAAGTCTCAGTTGATTCACCTTGTAAGTCCACTTTTACAATTTTTGCTTTTTTGGCTTAAGTTATCTATCTGTCTTAATTTCTTCTTTTCTATGTTTATTTGTTGTTAGTTAATGTAATTATAGCTTAAAATTATGTGTTCATGTTTTGGAATTGATTGTGCTTGAAATTTCCATTTTCACTGTCATATGCTTGATTTTTGAGAATCCTAGGTATACCTTTGTGTGACTACTTATGTATACTGAAAAAGTTCTAATTTACCCAGTGAAAACCTCTGGATTTGATGAAATTAGTTTATGCAATAATATGGATTGAATATCTCAATTTGGTTCTATAAAAGGAGTGTTTGGAACTGCTGATTCCAGGATGATTAAATGAACCTAAGTTGTTGTTTTTGGTGGATATATGGTATACTAAGTTCTTTGAGGGTTGACAATCCATCAAACCTATTGCATATTTATATAAAAGTCAAAATCAACAAATTAGACCACTCATTTGATCACTGAGATGATTTTCAAAGCCATACTCACCAAATCTGTTTAAAAGTTGTTAATACTTGTTTATTTCATGTTCTTGTAACATATTATGTCTTATTCAGTCATTAAATTCAGATCAATGTTGATCAAAGTCAACTTTGATCATAAAACTTAAAAAGTCAAAATTTAGTTTTTCAGGTTTTTGAATAAACTTAGAATTTTGTGTAGGATTTAATACTAAGTTTTAGAACTTGTGCTTGTAGCATGTTTTAGTTTAGCTGCTTATCTGTTTGTATGAATTTTGTTAATTTTTAGTTTAGCTTATTTCTAGCTTTTAATTGTGCTTATTTAAGCATGTTTTTGCCCTGTGTCACCAGTGGACTGTCAAGTTCATGAGCTTGTCAAAGTCTCATGACTTGACCCCACTCAGTGAATTTGGCTTCTTTGTTATGCTTTAGTATCATATTTGTTATGTGTATGCTTGTTTGTTATTTTTTAGCTTATTAAGTAGCTTAATCAACCCACCTTTTTTGTTCACCTTACTCCCTTCACTGAAGCAAACAGTGAAGGTGAGCACTTTTTAATAAGCCCATAACAAGCTCCTCACAGAGCTTAAGAGTGTTAGCTTGGCTTTTCACAAAGCCAAGCAAGTCAGCTTATAGTCTCAGTGCTAGTTGAGCTATTGTGAGCTTATTAAATAAGCCAAATGAGAGCTTGATAGTTTGCCCATTCACAACATACCCCTGATTGCTCAGGGGTATTACACTATTTCCACAAGCCTCTCACAAGCTCATTAGTGATCACAAGCCTGTGTGGCTTGGCGTTTTAGGAAGCCTGGCAACCCAGCTTCATGATCCTGCACTAAAATCTCACCTTGTAGCTTATTTACATAGGCTGCAACTAGCTTAAACTTATCACACCATGAAAAGCTATGCTGAGTTCTTAGCTTACTTCACCAATTTTACTATATTTCATAAGCTCACAAAAAGCTCACCTGTTGGACTTAGCTTATGAGATTTGCTTCTTTGGGAAGCTTATCAACTAGGTTTCATGATCCAGTGCTTAATTCTTATGTTGTATCTTATCTAATAGGGCTGCAACATGCTTTTTGTTTGTCCCATTTCCTGAGCACTTAAGCCGAGTACCATTAAATTCAGGAAATGGAAGCTTTTTCATAAGCCTCTCAAAAGCTCATCAGTGGACCCCACTTGATGAGCTTTGGCTTTTTGGAAAGCCATACACCTCAGCTAGTTACTCAAAAGCTTAGTTTGGTCTTTTCAGCTTATTCACTAAGCTTATTTTGCCTCTCTAAATAGTTGCAGGGGTGTTTGGATCTGTGTACTCAGGGAATTGCTTATTTGCTTATTTTGAGCTTATAAGTTAATTCCAGTACACAAGCTTGTACATATATATATATATATATATATATATATATATATATATATATATATATATATATATATATATATATATATATATATAATACTTGTATATATACTTTTTATACTTTACCTTCAAATATGGAGCTTATTATAGGCTTAACAAGCCTCAAATCCATCCAAGTTAAGCCCAAAAAGGCTTAACTGTCTAAACCATAAGCTTGTGCTTATAAGCACTTATCAGTGTTTATTTTTGTTCATATACACTTATTATACTTGTACATATACACACATACCTTTATTTCACAATGTACAGCTTTTTCAAGCTTATCATGAGCTTAATACTCCACTGAGAGTCCAAAAACTCATCCGAGTGAGTAATAAGCCCACGTTTGGCTTATTTCTAGATTCTATAAGTTTTATTTTCATAATATATGTATAATATCTGTATATATATAACTCTATAAAAAGAAAAACCAAAATCAACCTTTAACAAAAGTGATAGCTTCTATTTAAGGAGTTTGAGCTTATTTGGCTAACTGAGATGGAAATAAGTTGTCACAAAGCTTATTTCCAAGTTTTATAAAAGTTGGTTTTGTTAAAGTTATGGGAAAATTATCACTGCTGTTACAGCAGTGATGATTTGTTGCTGTAAAAGGTTCATCAGGGACTATTTATGCTGCATAATAAACATTCAGGGACCATTTAGTAACATCAGGGAGTGGTGTTGTGTGGGTACAGCAGGTAAACACCCTGCTGTAAACAGCAGGGATGATATCCCCTAAAGTTATATATTTTTACTTGTTATATAGTTTTGCAAAAAGAAAAATCAAAAATAAAATAAAAATGCAAAAATGGGTGTGGGTGGATTCGAACTCAGGACCTCAAGGCTAGTATCATGCATAAGTACCCACACCCCTTCCATTTGCTCTGGGGCACCAGTTCCGTAAGTTCATGAACCATCAATATACTTAAGGGTGTTTTGGCCCTTTGGCTTATTTGGACTGTGCAGCTTATTCCAGCTTATTGGAATAAGCTGTTGACCCAAAAATATTTTTCCCAGCTTCTTCATAATATAAATTACTTTCCATAATTTTTTCATATTTTTTAATGTTCATATAATATATATAATAATTAATATAGTTTAAATACCTTTTAGGATATAATTAGTAATATATTTTTAAAATGGCTTATTTATAATTTTTATAAACTTTTTATATTTTTTATGGATTCCTGAGATGATTAAGTACATTTATAAAAAGTTTCATAATTTTATAAATTAGTTTAGTATGTATAATAATTAAATTAGTCTAATTAGTTTATATAAGTTTAAATAGTTTTTAATTAAGTTTTCTTATTTTTTGTATATAAAATATAGTTTTTATATTTTTCTTAGCTTCTTATAAGAATTTTAGAATTATGTAAAAAGTTTTAGATTTTAGTTTGCTAATTTAGTATTTATAATAATTAAATAATAGTATTAGTAATTAAATAAATAGTAAATAATTAATAGTAAATAGAATAATTGTATAATAAATATATTTTTAGTTTCAAAATTTCTTTTATATCAGTTTAAACTTTTCTAAGTTTTTGTTTTATTTATTTAGGTTTATTTTACATTTTCTTATTATTTAGGTAATTAATAAATAGTAAATAAAAAGTTTTTAATTAGAGTAATTAATATAACACTTGTAAATATTATTTTAAATAAATTATAATTATAAGTAAATATTTTAAGTTTACTTAATTTGCATTTAAGCCGTTAAGGCATGCAAATTCCATCTTTGGGAATGTTTTGTTTTATTCGTTACGTTTACGTTTATTTAAACTTAAACGTACGTTTGTAAATATCCTTTACTATTTTAGGGTTTCTGATTGCACGTTTCTTAAACATGTAGCTGTGACAGAGCTATTACTATTCACATTCCAGTGTTAGTCATTCAGATTTCCATTTTTCTATATACATATTATTTCAACACATTACAAGTCATTGTACTATCACGCACACCTCGTTGGGACATAACGACCCGGGGATGTACTTTTCTGTACTTAACTCCCACGGATTAACTTTGCTAGTTTCTCCCGGGCTCCATTTAGATATTACGGTTAACCATTCACAAGTGGTTAGCTTGTGTGATAAATAAGTGACGGTTCGGGAGGAATCAAATTTTAGCGCCGCTGCCGGGGAGGTGTGCTACCTACTATGACTTGTATTTTATATTTTGTTGAAATATCTATCCTTGTATGTATATTATATATACTTTATCATTCAACTCTGAGGCTGTCAGGGCATATTTATTACAGTTGATCATTCACAAGTGATTAGCTAGCGTGGTAAACCTGACACAAGCCTGGGAGGTAGTGATTACATATACTATATCATATTTCATTTCATAAACAATATAAAATACAAAATATTTTTTGGTTGAAATCTATATGTGCTTTGATTTACACTTGACTGTCAATTTTTCTAATTTGCATATTCCTAGGTCTAAATGTGATTAAACACCATGTTTACACTAAAAAAGGGGTTTACTGTGCTTAGTATTATCCCTGGAAAGATATAGATTAGGTTTATACATGTATCATGTATTAAAATCTCATTTAGGTTTCATTTTTAGCCATTTATTTGTACATATATATAAAATTTAAAAATACAAAAATATTTTTCGTTTCTGTTTATATTATATCAAAAACCCAAAAAGATTCTCCCTACCTTATCATTTATAATTCTGTGAGTGGAAATCCCACTCCTATTTCTCACCCAATCTTTGAGTGGCAATCCTACTCCACGTCCTCATGAACCAATTAATTCGGGGTCAAGTCAAGCTAGCGACTTGGTAATAAAAAACAGTAGCATATACATGGGTTTTCACCCGTGTGTACCACCTAAGTGTGGGGGTGTGCCCCACATGTAGTATATATTTTGCAAATGAAATGAAAAATTGTAAATACTGAAAAATAAAATAATTGTTGTGTTACCCCACTTAGTTTTAAATGTTATTTTTTTACGTTCAAGGATTCGGCATAATAGCCGGGATTTTGAATATTGAGGACAATATTCATTTCTAGTGTGGGGGATGGAAATTCTGGCGAATTTTATCACTTATATACCCTTGTATGCCCTTTTTCCAAAAATGGCCAAAATTTAAAAAAAAATTTCATTTGGTGTTAGTGTTTTACACTAAACACAACAAATGGTAATCAATCCACCATGTCTAACACACATAAGGATTGGCTAATCCAGGAGCAAACGGCTCTTGGTAAAGATATCTCAAACCCGTTGATGGCTTGCAATTTGCCAAAAATTGTATGGTTCCTCAACTCCCCATCATCCTCAAAAGATAATGAGTTGGCTAGCCCGCAAGATTATGGCTTGTGGTAAAGGCCGTGGAAAAACCATAATTGGTAATCAGCTCACCAAGATGTTGACTATTCCATCAAGAGTTGGCTAGTCTAGAAGCAAACGGCTTTTGGTAAAGACTAATCAAATCCGTTGACAGCTGATGATTTGCTCAAAATCACACGGTTATCAGGTGTACCACAGTTCTCACACCTGGCTACTCCAGAAGTGATGACTTTTGGTAAAGAGTTTTTTTTCAAATCCATTAAGTTTTCTCAAAAGATTGCTAGGGACTAGCAATAGTTTAGTGTGGGGGATTGATGAGTGTCTAAATACTCATCATTTTATACCAATCTGAACTGCTAAAACATACAAAAACACTCAAATATGTATCAAAATACTTAAAAAATCTTAAAGGTGTGTTTTATATGTTTCAAATGCAAAATATGCAAAAACAGATGAAAAACGAACAAAGTTTGCATAATTGGCAGTTTCAGTCCCTCAAATTTCACAATTTGGCAAAACTAGTCCCTGAAGGTTTTAAATGAATAAAAAGTCAACTTAAGTCCTTGGGAAACAAAAAATGTTCACAAATGATCCCTGGATGAAAGTTTACACAATCTGGCAACTTTTACCCCTCAAGTTACAAAATTGGCAGAATAAGTCCCTGGGTATTCAAAACTTGGAAATTTACAAATAATACCCTTGTACTATGCATGAATTACAAAATGGAACAATTTTGATAACTTTTGGAAATTTACATTTTCAACCCCTCAAAATCCAAAAATTAAATAAAAGGTCCTTTAAGTTTATTAAATACAAAAATACAAACTTTGGTAATTGTGTTATTATGTATTGGCAGGTTTGGTCCTTTGAAGAAAGTTTGGAATATTGGCAGTCAAAGCCCCTCAAGAATTCAGTTTGTACAATATTAGTCCTTGGGCTTATTTATACTAAAAACACAAACGGATCCTTAATATAAATCCAAACACAAACCAACACCAACACCAGCCCACCATCTTGGCCCAACAAACAACCCGGCCCTCTTTGATATCAAAATTGGTCAAACGGTCAACCCCCGCCCAAAACCAGAACCACTGTTCACCATCCCTTCCATACCACTGAGTCACCAAACCAGGGTGGTTTTGTGCCACCTCCCCCCTCCACTTGCCTACCCCAGCTCACATACTACTCCCTGCCACCTCTCAAACCTATCCCACTCCATAATAAATGCTTCCCCACCTTCAAACACTCCACCTCTTCACCCTTACCCCTGTTTTCACTCATACTTAGCCCCCAAGCTCAAAAAGATATCTCAACTTGTTCCCTCCACCTCTACATATGTACAAGAAGCATTGAATGCTCCTCAAACCGCCTCAACTGTCACAAAAGACTTTGGCGCCAAAAGTGGATTTAAACGATTGAGATCAATTGGACAAATTCAAGGGTCAAGATTGAAAGTATAACTTATGAGTGACCTCCAAGTAGTTCTGAGACTATAAAAGAAGGAAGAGAAGCACAGGAAAGCCTACCTTGGCCTTAAGCCAATGTCACCTTAGACTAGTGTAATTTTTAATGCTTTCATTTAAATTAAATGTCATTTACAGCTTTAATTAGTGTAATGGAACTCATATTAGTGTAATGGAATTCTAATCTCAGTTTAATTATAAGTCTCTTTTACATTTCAAGTTCTTCAATATTTTCCTTTATTTCAAGTTATTTACATTTCTGTTGATTATTGTTGTTTGATGGACTCTTTAGGTCACATAGGCTCCTGACAAAGCTAATGAAAGCTTTTAGATACATTAAATCAGTCATAGTCTTTAAAATCAAAAATCACTAAAAAATAGAGAAAATAGAAAATAATCCAAAAATCATGAGTTCTTGGGTGATTCTGCTTGGAGCATGGCAAATTATGGATGACCATGGTTTAGATACCTCATGGGAGGTTATAGGTTATGGTTTGGTCCTTGGTTTCCAAAGTCTCAGTTGATTCACCTTGTAAGTCCACTTTTACAATTTTTGCTTTTTATGGCTTAAGTTATCTATCTGTCTTAATTTCTTCTTTTCTGTGTTTATTTGTTGTTAGTTAATGTAATTATAGCTTAAAATTATGTGTTCATGTTTTGGAATTGATTGTGCTTGAAATTTCCATTTTCACTGTCATATGCTTGATTTTTGAGAATCCTAGGTATACCTTTGTGTGACTACTTATGTATACTGAAAAAGTTCTAATTTACCCAGTGAAAACCTCTGGATTTGATGAAATTAGTTTATGCAATAATATGGATTGAATATCTCAATTTGGTTCTATAAAAGGAGTGTTTGGAACTGCTGATTCCAGGATGATTAAATGAACCTAAGTTGTTGTTTTTGGTGGATATATGGTATACTAAGTTCTTTGAGGGTTGACAATCCATCAAACCTATTGCATATTTATATAAAAGTCAAAATCAACAAATTAGACCACTCATTTGATCAATGAGATGATTTTCAAAGCCATACTCACCAAATCTGTTTAAAAGTTGTTAATACTTGTTTATTTCATGTTCTTGTAACATATTATGTCTTATTCAGTCATTAAATTCAGATCAATGTTGATCAAAGTCAACTTTGATCATAAAACTTAAAAAGTCAAAATTTAGTTTTTCAGGTTTTTGAATAAACTTAGAATTTTGTGTAGGATTTAATGCTAAGTTTTAGAACTTGTGCTTGTAGCATGTTTTAGTTTAGCTGCTTATCTGTTTGTATGAATTTTGTTAATTTTTAGTTTAGCTTATTTCTAGCTTTTAATTGTGCTTATTTAAGCATGTTTTTGCCCTGTGTCACCAGTGGACTGTCAAGTTCATGAGCTTGTCAAAGTCTCATGACTTGACCCCACTCAGTGAATTTGGCTTCTTTGTTATGCTTTAGTATCATATTTGTTATGTGTATGCTTGTTTGTTATTTTTTAGCTTATTAAGTAGCTTAATCAACCCACCTTTTTTGTTCACCTTACTCCCTTCACTGAAGCAAACAGTGAAGGTGAGCACTTTTTAATAAGCCCATAACAAGCTCCTCACAGAGCTTAAGAGTGTTAGCTTGGCTTTTCACAAAGCCAAGCAAGTCAGCTTATAGTCTCAGTGCTAGTTGAGCTATTGTGAGCTTATTAAATAAGCCAAATGAGAGCTTGATAGTTTGCCCATTCACAACATACCCCTGATTGCTCAGGGGTATTACACCATTTCCACAAGCCTCTCACAAGCTCATTAGTGATCACAAGCCTGTGTGGCTTGGCGTTTTAGGAAGCCTGACAACCCAGCTTCATGATCCTGCACTAAAATCTCACCTTGTAGCTTATTTACATAGGCTGCAACTAGCTTAAACTTATCACACCATGAAAAGCTATGCTGAGTTCTTAGCTTACTTCACCAATTTTACTATATTTCATAAGCTCACAAAAAGCTCACCTGTTGGACTTAGCTTATGAGATTTGCTTCTTTGGGAAGCTTATCAACTAGGTTTCATGATCCAGTGCTTAATTCTTATGTTGTATCTTATCTAATAGGGCTGCAACATGCTTTTTGTTTGTCCCATTTCCTGAGCACTTAAGCCAGTACCATTAAATTCAGGAAATGGAAGCTTTTTCATAAGCCTCTCAAAAGCTCATCAGTGGACCCCACTTGATGAGCTTTGGCTTTTTGGAAAGCCATACACCTCAGCTAGTTACTCAAAAGCTTAGTTTGGTCTTTTCAGCTTATTCACTAAGCTTATTTTGCCTCTCTAAATAGTTGCAGGGGTGTTTGGATCTGTGTACTCAGGGAATTGCTTATTTGCTTATTTTGAGCTTATAAGTTAATTCCAGTACACAAGCTTGTACATATATATATATATATATATATATATATATATATATATATATATATATATATATATATATATATATATATATATATATATATATATACTTGTATATATACTTTTTATACTTTACTTTCAAATATGGAGCTTATTATAGGCTTAACAAGCCTCAAATCCATCCAAGTTAAGCCCAAAAAGGCTTAACTGTCTAAACCATAAGCTTGTGCTTATAAGCACTTATCAGTGTTTATTTTTGTTCATATACACTTATTATACTTGTACATATACACACATACCTTTATTTCACAATGTACAGCTTTTTCAAGCTTATCATGAGCTTAATACTCCACTGAGAGTCCAAAAGCTCATCTGAGTGAGTAATAAGCCCACGTTTGGCTTATTTCTAGATTCTATAAGTTTTATTTTCATAATATATGTATAATATCTGTATATATATAACTCTATAAAAAGAAAAACCAAAATCAACCTTTAACAAAAGTGATAGCTTCTATTTAAGGAGTTTGAGCTTATTTGGCTAACTGAGATGGAAATAAGCTGTCACAGAGCTTATTTCCAAGTTTTATAAAAGTTGGTTTTGTTAAAGTTATATATTTTTACTTGTTATATAGTTTTGCAAAAAGAAAAATCAAAAATAAAATAAAAATGCAAAAATGGGTGTGGGTGGATTCGAACTCAGGACCTCAAGGCTAGTATCATGCATAAGTACCCACACCCCTTCCATTTGCTCTGGGGCACCAGTTCCGTAAGTTCATGAACCATCAATATACTTAAGGGTGTTTTGGCCCTTTGGCTTATTTGGACTGTGCAGCTTATTCCAGCTTATTGGAATAAGCTGTTGACCCAAAAATATTTTTCCCAGTTTCTTCATAATATAAATTACTTTCCATAATTTTTTCATATTTTTTACTGTTCATATAATATATATAATAATTAATATAGTTTAAATACCTTTTAGGATATAATTAGTAATATATTTTTAAAACGGCTTATTTATAATTTTTATAAACTTTTTATATTTTTTATGGATTCCTGAGATGATTAAGTACATTTATAAAAAGTTTCATAATTTTATAAATTAGTTTAGTATGTATAATAATTAAATTAGTCTAATTAGTTTATATAAGTTTAAATAGTTTTTAATTAAGTTTTCTTATTTTTTGTATATAAAATATAGTTTTTATATTTTTCTTAGCTTCTTATAAGAATTTTAGAATTATGTAAAAAGTTTTAGATTTTAGTTTGCTAATTTAGTATTTATAATAATTAAATAATAGTATTAGTAATTAAATAAATAGTAAATAATTAATAGTAAATAGAATAATTGTATAATAAATATATTTTTAGTTTCAAAATTTCTTTTATATCAGTTTAAACTTTTCTAAGTTTTTGTTTTATTTATTTAGGTTTATTTTACATTTTCTTATTATTTAGGTAATTAATAAATAGTAAATAAAAAGTTTTTAATTAGAGTAATTAATATAACACTTGTAAATATTATTTTAAATAAATTATAATTATAAGTAAATATTTTAAGTTTACTTAATTTGCATTTAAGCCGTTAAGGCATGCAAATTCCATCTTTGAAAATGTTTTGTTTTATTCGTTACGTTTACGTTTATTTAAACTTAAACGTACGTTTGTAAATATCCTTTACTATTTTAGGGTTTCTGATTGCACGTTTCTTAAACATGTAGCTGTGACAGAGCTATTACTATTCACATTCCAGTGTTAGTCATTCAGATTTCCATTTTTCTATATACATATTATTTCAACACATTACAAGTCATTGTACTATCACGCACACCTCGTTGGGACATAACGACCCGGGGATGTACTTTTCTGTACTCACATACTTTTCTGTACTTAACTCCCACGGATTAACTTTGCTAGTTTCTCCCGGGCTCCATTTAGATATTACGGTTAACCATTCACAAGTGGTTAGCTTGTGTGATAAATAAGTGACGGTTCGGGAGGAATCAATGGTCCAAAGTGAGATTCTACCATTATTTGATCCTAAGAACGCTCTAGGCTTGAGGCAAGTGAGAGATGGCGTTAAGACGCTCCAAGATGTTGTTAAGGATAAACCTCATTTCATCTTGAAGTTGATGTACCAAGATGTTGCACCACTCACTTAGGTGAGCGGTTCTTTCGCACATGGTGCAATCATGGCGAGGAGGTGGTGGTTGCGGAAGTTGGTTTGGAGTTGGTGGATCATTGGTGGTGGTTGAAACATTTGCGGGAGCAAAGGTGGATGGTTGAGAGGTGTGTCGGTTTCCTACAATAGATGAGTACATTGCGGTTTGGAAATCCATGGCTTGGGTGAGATGAGAGTTTGGAGATTTGGTCCACAAGGAAGCTTCAATTTCCTCATAAGTAGGAAATATGGATTCAAACCGGTTGGAAAAGTCATGAGGTGGTTGTTGTTGTTGATCATGATGATGAAAGCTTGGTTCTCCATAAAGAGGACCATGGATGTCATTGTAAATGGGATGGAACAACAATGGTTGTTGATGATGATGATCTTGATCATGTGGAAATATGGAAGGTATAGCATGCTTGTAAGCCAAATGCTCTATTAGCGATGATTGATGAGGTTTTTCCTCCAATGGGTTACTTGGTTGAGACCGAGGTTGTTGTTGAGTTTCCATTTGTTCCATAGTATCAAAAAGTGGCAATGGTGGTGGATTTGATGATCTTGGTGGAAGGTCATCCAAAGTTTCCATAAATGGATGTGGTGATGTTGGTGGTGTTTTGAAGAGTTCCATAGGTGTCATTTTTGGTGATTGAGGTGATGGAGTTTTTGAAGGTTGACTTGGTGTCGAAGGTGGTGTTGGATCACTTGGAGTTATGGTTGGTGGAGTGGTGATTTTGTTAGCAATGCAAGGGTTTGGAGATGGTGTTGGAGTAGCAAGGTTTAGGAAGTTGTTATCATTGATGGGTGATGAAATATTGAGGGATGAATCACTTGATGATGATGAGCTAACTTGGATTGTTTTGTTGAAACAACAAGGTTTGACGCTTATTCTAGCGGTTCTCCTAATTGGTCTTGATGATTTGGATGAGGTGGTGGATTTTGTCATTGCAAGACTTTGGTAGGAGTAGAAGTATGAGATTAAGAGAAGTGAAGGTGGTGGTGTGAATTGGATGTGTGAATTGTTGAACAATTTATAGGAAGAGCAAGATATGGAAATTGGTGTTTGGATTTGATGTTGATCCATACAATGTTGGAGGTTTCTAATCATATGGTAGAGTTCCAAGAAGTTGTCAAATCATTAGAAGTCAATCCAATGGAGTTGGATGGAGTGAAAGACTAAGTGGGGAAGTAAATGCTATGTGATCATGGTGGATACATGTTGTCAGGTTGTTCCATGGATTTGGAGGAACCAAAGGAATGGTTCCTTCCTTGTATTGTAAAGGTTCCTTGGGTTAGTTTAGGAAAATTTGAAATTTTGGTGGGAATGATGATGCTATTGGTTAATGTGTGATTAGATAGCTCTAGAATTACTGATAAATAATAACTAGCATGTAGGAAGCAAGTTTGGATCCTAAGGATTGGTAGAAAAATTCAGAAAATTCAAGAATCAAAATTTGCTGAAGTATGGCGGAACCAATCAACAACACGACCGGAACCCAAATTTGGGTTCCGCCGTATCCGTCAGCAGAAAACTTGGAGGAACCAAGTTGGATAACGGACGGAACCAAAAATTTGGTTCCGTCGTATCCGTGGAGCCTCAGATTTGAGACAGAGCGTATTTCACGACTACGTGAGTTTTCCGAATTCCAAATTTTTTCATAAAACTTAAGCAATCAATTTTTTGTAGATGAAAGAAACAAAAATTGCAGGTAGAAACATGCTTACCTATATAGTTTAAGAGAGCGATTCTAGCACTCAAAATTTTGGCCCAAAAGTGAAAATAGCATAATACCAAATTCTTATCCCCTGCAAATTTTGTTAGTTCACACATAATCCATAAACATAATATCATCCTAAGACATCATAAAATCATAACATAACATTGTTTTGATGACCAAATTGTTTAAATGCACTCTTGTGCCAAACACACTCTTATCTCGCTCATTTCTTATTCACCTTCTTGTAGATCTTCCCAAGGTATCTCCCAAAGCATTTCCACATGCCTTTGGTTTGTTTGTACTCTTCCGACTCATTTGGTATGGTTGGAAGTTGTGAGAGGTACTCAAGAGGAGGGAGCCTAGAGTTTGGTAGATTGTCATCTTCACTCATGGAGGATGATGATGATGAGGATGGAGGGTGAGGACATTTACCTTTGGCTTTGTAGACTCGCTCATCACTCAATGGCACAAAGGTGTGAGGAATGAGAGGATAATCTAGGCGACAACCTCTAGGAGTTGGAGGGATGGGTTCACAAAACCTAAAGAGACGGGTGAGAAGCATCCCGTATGGAAGAGCGGTGGTACCTTGAACCGAGATGTTTGCCCCTTTTGGAAATGTAGTAGGCTAAGTTGAAGGTTTGTCGGGTGGAAACACTATAGAGGATGTAGGAGAGACAAGTGTTGATATGGTCCCTATTTCCTAAAGTGCTAATGACATTGGCCCTAATGATCTCCTCCCATTTCAAGAATTGTGGTCTCAACTCATTGAGCTCCATCCCAAAGGGGTCTTTGGCTACTTCCTCTCCTCCTCAGGTTCTCCTAGTGTGAGAAGTCCTAACAAAAATATGGTCACGAATTTCTTCTTTGCTCACTAAAGGGGTATCATAAGGATGAATGTGGTCATGGATTGAGTCAAGAGTTGAAAGTGGCCATTTGTCGGTGTAAAGACATGTGCCCCGATTAGGAACACGAAGGACTTGAGCAAATTGATCTAAAGTGATTTCAATGTCATGTTGGTTGATAGAAAAGTTTAGTGACATGAGACCTTCATCATCCGTGCTAAGGGTCACGGAAGCATAGAATTATAGGATGAAACGAGGACAAATTGGCTCATCTATGTCTAAGAGACAATCAAAGTCAACAAAAGAGAGTTGTTCCCTAATGTTGGTTCCGGTAAGGAAAGTAGGATCAATGGTTCTACCCTCATGAACATAACGCCTCTCAAGGTTCTTAAAGATTTCTACTTGGGCCGAGGTTAGCCCTTTGGTCTTGTGGTGTTTGGGTAGGTATTTGGTGGTGTCTTTGTGGTCATAGAAGGTTACGGGAGGCATGATGAACCTAGAAACATAATTATCAAAATTTTAGCTTATGTAAGTAATGGTTTAAGTATTAAAAATTCTAGTGTGTGCCTATAAGAAAACAATATGGAGTTGTGATTATCTCGACTCATTTTAATGTCTAAAATGGTTTTATTTATGCAAATTTTGTGTAAATTTTGAGATAATCCAAATGCTCCTAGTTTAATGTAGCTACGTTTGAATGTACCCGAAGATACATATTAGTTATGTATCCCCTTTATCATTCAAGAGACATAATGCAAGTGATGTTTTAAACATAACATTTTTATTTTGTATTATCAATGAAAAGCTATTTTTCCTAAATGTGAGAAGATTTTTCAAAATTTTGACATGGGGTGTTTGGTATAATGTGATAATGTCTTACAAGATGCAATTCCTAACTAATGAAAAACATAAATTGTTTTGTTTATGACAAATTTTCTTCATGAATTCCTAAGTTGATGCATAACCCCAAGTTTTTAGTTTTTGTGCATAAATAGAGTTTCCTAGACACAGATCAGGAGAGTAATTGTGTTTAGAATACTTACAATGATGGTAGGAATGAAGAGTGGCTGAGCAAGAACCCTAATTTTCGTGTGAAAATGGATATAGAAGTGAATAGTAAATGTTTTTGGTGAGTGTTATAGAGTATGGGACTTATATGGTTTAATATATAAAAAGAGAACATGTACAGATGGTTGACGTACTGGGCGGAACCAAAAAGAGGGATCCGCCCTTTGATTTTATTGGTTCCGTCAGTCCTGCAGGTTAAGGACATGAAATTTTTGTTTTTAATTTCTACGATTTTATTTAACGTTTGAACTATGAAGTAGGTTCCATAAGTCCTAGTCCTAGTCTAAGAAGATTAAATGGTTCACGTTTAAGAGGTTTTGTAAGAATGTCGGCAATGTTGTCTTCGGAGGACACTTTCTCGATGGAGATGTTTCCTTTTTGAACATTGTCTCGAAGGAAATGATGACGAATTTCTATATGTTTAGTACGAGCATGTTGGACAGGATTTTTACTTAGGTCGATGGCTCCTTTGTTGTCGCAAAGGATAGATACGTCTTTAGTCACAATTCCGTAGTCCACGAGCGCTTGCTTCATCCAAAGAGCTTGTTGTCATGCTTTTCCGGCCGACACGTATTCGGCTTCCGTTGTTGAGATGGCGAGTGCCGTTTGCTTCTTTGAGAACCATGAGGTGAGACAATGTCCAACAAAAGTACAAATACCACTTGTACTTTTTCTATCAACATAGTCACCGACATGATCCGAGTCGGCATACACTATGGTTTCTACACCCGTTCCTTTAGGATACCATAATCCTAGATGTGTAGTGCCTTTGATGTACCTAAAAATCGTTTTTACGGCTTTAAGATGGATTGTTTTGAGATCTTCTTGAAAACGAGCACATAGACAAACGCTAAACATAATGTCGGGTCTACTAGCCGTGAGATAAAGTAGACTACCAATCATACCCCTATATTTAGTGTTATCTACGGATTCACTTTCCTCATCCTTTGTGAGTTTGGTTTCCGAGGACATAGGCGTTTTGATAGGTTTTGAATCTTCTAAACCAAATTTCTTAAGCATGTCTTTTATGTATTTAGATTAATTAAATAATATCCCATCTTATAATTGTTTAATTTGAAGTCCTAAGAAAAAGTTGAGTTCTCCCATCATACTCATCTCAAACTCATCATGCATGATTTTAGAGAAATCATTGCAAAGCTCTTGACAAGTTGATCCGAATATTATGTCATCAACATAAATTTGAACTATGATAATATGTGATTCATTCTTCTTAGTGAAGAGAGTGTTGTCAACTAGGCCCATGGTATACCTATGATCAACTAGGAAGGCTTTAAGTCGATCATACTATGCTTTTGGAGCTTTCTTAAGTCCGTATAAAGCTTTTTTAAGTTTGTAAACATGATTAGGTTTTTCAAAGTCGGTAAAGCCTGGAGGTTGAGCAACATAAACTTCTTAATTAATAAAACCATTTAAGAATGCACTTTTGACGTCCATTTGAAAAAGTTTAAAGTCATGTGCGCATGCATATGCAAGTAAGATTCTAATTGAGTCGAGCCTAGCAACCGGAGCAAAAGTTTCATCGTGGTCAATGCCTTCTTGTTGATTATAACCTTGTGCTACTAGCCTAGCTTTGTTTCTAGACACAACTCCGTTTTCATCCATTTTATTTCGAAAGACCCATTTTGTTCCAATTATAGTTTGATTCTTTGGTTGAGGAACTAGTGTCCAAACATCATTTCTAATAAATTTGTTCAATTCTTCTTGCATAGCTATTATCCAAGATTCATCACTTATAGCTTCTTTTATATTTTTAGGTTCAATGGTTGATATAAAACAAAAATAGTTACTTTCATTTTGAGCTTTTGATCTTAAGGTTCTTTCATTAAGTTTACCTATGACACCATCTAATGGATGGCTTTTAGATTCTTTGACATTGATTATTTCTCTATTAATAGTTCATCTTCCTTGTTGTTTTCTACATCAATTTGATTAACAACTTGACTTTCAACTAAGTCATCATCTACCAAAGGTGATGTCTTAGAGGGAGGTGGACTTTCATCGAATGTTACATTCAACGATTCCTCGACTCTTAAAGTTTCCTTATTTAGAACAACATAAGCTTTGCTATTTTGTGAATATCCAAGGAACACACCTTCATAAGACTTTGGGTCAAATTTAGTGAGATAATCCTTTGTGTTCAGTATAAAGCATTTACTCCCAAATACTTTAAAGTATCCTAATGTTGGCTTTTTACCTCTATATATTTCATATGGAGTTTTATCTAAAAATGGTCTAATTAGGACTCGGTTTAAGATATAAGTTGATGTGTCGACGTCATTACACCAAAACTTTTGTGGAATATTTTGTTCGTTAAGCATTGTTCTACTCATCTCTTGAAGTGTCCGGTTTTTACGTTCTACTACACCATTAGATTGAGGAGTGCGAGGAGGCGAGAAATTATGTGTTATACCATTTTTGTCACAAAATTCACCGAATTGTACTTCGTTATCAAATTCCCGACCATGATCCGTTCTTATAGACACGATGCAATTTCCTACCTGATTTTTTTTCTTTCCAAGAATTTCAAATTGTTCGAAAGCTTCATTTTTACTTTTCAAAAATCTTGTCCATGTATATCGTGAAAAATCATCTACTATGACCAAAGTATAGAAGTTTCCTCCATAACTTTGAATAGCAGATGGACCGAACAAATCCATATGCAAAAGTTCTAAACATCTAGTTTTGGATACCATATTTTTAGCCTTATGGCTACTATGAACTTGTTTACCAATTTTGCAAGCATCACAAAAGTGTTGGTCTTATTTCAACTTGGGTAGGTTTCTAACTAATTCTTTAGAGGATAGGGATTGAATAAGTCTCATATTAGCATGACCTAAGCGTCTATGCCAAAGAGTCGAGGACTCATCTAATGAGTTAAGGCAAAGTCTATCTCTAGATGTTTTATCAATTTTCATGACGTATACGTTGTTTTTAAGAACTCCGTTAGCTATAGTAATACCATCTTTAAGTATTTTACTTTCGTTTTCACTAAAGAGTACTTTATACTTTTTACGGCAAAGTTGGCTAATACTAAGAAGATTAAATCCTAAGTTATCAACATGAGCAACATCATCAATAGATAGAGAGTCAAGAGAGACAGTACCTTTTCCGATGATTTTACTTTTAAGCTTGCTACCAAAAGTAACGTTACCTCCGTCATAGACTTGATAGGTAGAGAAAAGACTTTTGTCCCCTGTCATGTGTCTTGAACAACCGCTATCTTTGATCCATTCATCCGGTTCCAAACACACTTTTAAGCACACCTATTTTATAACAAGCATTCAAACATTTTGTCCCCAATATCTCATGGGTCCATTTTGGTTAATCATGCCATTACCTTGATTCATGTAAGGAAACGGTGGATATGGGTTCCAAGACATATAGTTTGGAGCTTGATGATGTCTAGGTAAGTTTTGACCCCAACTATGTTGAAAGTAGGGTTGTGTGTTGTAGTTGCTCTTTGGAAAGGGGCGTTTAGATGTAGACGGTTTAGGTCTTGGTTGAGTAGTTCTAGTTCTAAATTCATTTTTAGAAAGTCCTACTCCTATTTTAATGGCCGGTTTAAGTTTAGTTTCAGTAGAACTAGTGTTTGACTTCTTTGTAACTTTAACAAATTTACTACGGTTAGTTATTAAGCTATTCTGTTCTGCAGCAGTCTCCCCGGAGCCAATGGGTTCAACAGACGGAACCAAATTTTTGGTTCCGTCAGTTCCATGGGTCATTGCTGCAGTTTTTTCATTTTCTTGTCCTTTTTCGCCTTGTTTCTTTAAACTACTTATTGATCCTGTTTTCATGAATCCTAACCCTGTTCTATCAAGGTGTGACTTTTGGAGTTTCATTATTTCATCTGCACAACAAATACTTTTATCAAACTTCTTAAACTTTGAGTTTTGTTTAATAAGACTATCTTGTGTGATTTTAAGCTTCTCAATTTCAAGTTTGAATTCTTGACATAATTTGCACGTTGTGTCAATGTTTTTACCCTTTTCCAAACGTTTAGCTTTTTCTTTTAATTCATAAACTTCGTTTTCTAAAAATTCCTTTTTAGTCTTCAAAAATTTGTTTTTGTTTATGATTTTTAAGCTTAACTCACAAAGTATGTTGTATTGTTGTTCTAATGTGTTATCATCAATAGAAGAATAAGATGAATCGGAATGTACCTCATTTGAGCTTTGAGCCATAACAGCTATTTCGTCATTTGTTGGCTCTTCATCATCATTCTCACTATCACTCCAAGCACCACTCACAAAAGCACTTTGAGTTTTGCTTTTGGATGGTTTTGGACATTCTCCTATTAGGTGACTTGTATATCCGCATCTAAAATACTTTCTTTCATTCTTTACTTTCTTAACATCCCGATCTTTTCGTAGAGACTTCTTTTCATCTTTAGGTTGCCTTACACACTTTCCTTGTCTTCTAAAGAACTTCTTGTAGTCTCTAACCGCCATGGCATATTCTTCATCATCACTATCTGAACTTGATTCCTCATCGTCACTTGATTCTATTCTAGCTTTTAAGGCAATAGATTTTACTTTTTCCTTCTTGCCTCTAACTATCTCCGAATCCTTTTCCATCACCATTTCGTGAACTTTGAGGTTTCCAATAAGCTCGTTAAGTGCCATGCTTGAAAGATCTTTAGATTCTTCAATAGCCGTTACTTTTGCTCTCCACTTAGGATGGAGTGCTCTAAGGAATTTCCTGAAAAAGTTATTGCTACAAAAAGATTCATCAAGTGCTTTAAGTGAAGTAATAATAGTGTTAAATCTAGCAAATGCACAATCAATAGTTTCATCTTCGGGAATAGAAAATTGTTCATATTGTTTGACAAGAAGGTCAATTTTGTTATCCTTAACTTGTGAATTTCCTTGATGAGTAGTGATTAAAGATTGCCAAATTTCTTTAGCGGTTTTGCACATAAAAACTCTTTCATACTCTTTCTTAGGTGCGGCATTATAAAACATCATTTTTGCTTCATTATTTTTGGCAATTAGTTTCTTTTGATCATCACTATGTTTAGTAAGTGAACTGTCCTCATCCCGACCACTTTCGGTAGCCTTATGATCACCTTCAATAATAATATACCATAGATCTATGTCCTTTGATTTTACATAAGTTTCAAAACGGTTTTTCCAATAAATAAAACCATTTGGTTCAAATAGTGGTGGTCTTTGCATAGATTGCCCTTCTTTGAAAATTTCAAAATCCATGGATCGTTTCAAGTTTAAGATACAATATATTTTAAAATCTTGAGTAACATAGCTCTTGATGCCAATTGTGGAAAACTAGAAGGGGGGTTGAATAGTTTACCGGTTTTAAACTTGATTTTCTTCTAATACTTTTACGTGTAATTACCAATTAAGACGTATCAAACAATAAATTATATGCAAATATAAAAAGTAAGAAAAGATCAAATGATAACACGATTGTTTATCATGGTTTGGCTACAAGGACTCTTTTTCCTTGCCCTACTCCACGCCCCGAGTATCCAACTCGAGAGTTTTCTTGCACTAGTGAACAAGCTCCTTTATCCGGTGGAGAAAACCTTACACGTCGCTACACACTATTTCCGACACTAAGCTAGATGTCGAGTTCTTTCACAAGGGTACAACCACTCCCAATAGTTCTTTTACAAGGGTACAACAACTCCCGATACTCTAAGTATTTTGAGGACTAAAATACTAACCGATCACTACAAATGGATACAATACAATGAAGTATAAACTTTACTAGTTTATACTAATGCTATGATAGACAAGTCTTGCAACGTTGTGTTGAAGCTTGTAAGTTCGTGATCTTCTTGCTACAAAGAAATACTTACAAATATGAAAGTTTACTGAGTTAGAAATGAAGTATATGCAGTGAAATATGATAGAGAGTGATCACCAAAACTCAAGAAGTGAGTTGCTATTTATAGGCCAATAATCAGGCCAACCCACGGATACGGCGGAACCCATCCTTTGGTTCCGTCTGTTATGTCTGAGGGTTCCGCCAGCATGTCTGACAGAATCCTGCACAAAATATTTCACAATCTAACACAATATTCTCAAGATCTCCCAAAGTCAACTTTGAGATCTTGAGTGTGAATCTATACATAATAAAACATGTTTCTTACACACATGTTTCCTTGAAGGGACATGTGTGATGCAAGGAATGATGTAACTAACATTTTATTTCTAATTTTAGATATTCCTAAAAAAGAAAGTATATTTGTAAAAATAGTTTATGTATAGAATCAAAAAATGTATGTTTGATATGTTTAGCAAGTGAATGTTTTACTAAAAAGGGTTTGCTTGCTTATGTCCTAATATGACATACTATTTAGTAAACTTGCTAAATATACATATGTGACATTTTCAACACATGTACTTAAACTAAAGTATACTTACTTAGAAATTACTTTGTGAAAACATGTAAATGTAGTTTGAGTGAAGTTAAGTAAAAGACTTTTAAACTATATTTATGATTTGCCAAAAATAAACTTTATCTTTTGTAGTTAACATAACTAAGAAAGATCGTAAAATATAAATAACGTTTTTAGGCGATATTTGTATTAACACTATGGATTCCCAGGTCACGGACCTGGACCTAATCCAGGCAGGCATCTTACACCCAGTCAAATATCAAGCCTGGGTCTCAAACCCAGTTATGGTCAAGAAAGTCAATGGCCCGTGGTGCATGTGCATTGACTTTACCCGCCTAAAAAAGGCATGTCTAAAAGACAGCTACCCTTTGCCTCCCATTGAGTGGAAAGTAGAGTCTTTGGCCGACTTCAAATACAAGTGTTTTCTCGATGCATATAAGGGATATCACCACATTCTAATGATAGAATTTGATGAAGACAAAAATGCATTCTACACCAAATAGTGTCTCTTTTGCAACTCCAAGATGCCTTTCGGTCTAAAAAACGAATGCGCTACCTAGCAGGCACTGGTAGACAAAGAATTCAAATCTTAGATAGTCAATCTCGAGGCATATGTCGATAATATGGTTATCATAACCAAGACAGAGTATGACCTATTGCGCGACATCATAGAAATCTTCCAAAACCTCTGACGTATCAAAATGAAGCTAAACCCAGCTAAGTGCACATTTTGAGTGGAAGAGGGCCAATTCTTGGGTCATATAATCGACGCCACGAGAATTAAGGCAAACCGTAAAAAGATTCAGTTGTCGCGAACACTACATTATCATTTTTGTGTTCATAGTTGATATCTTGCTCACTATTGTCCTAAACTATATTATTCACAGCTTCGTGATTTAACTCTTAAACCTACGAGTTCACCAACTTTATGTTGATGTCTTCTAGTACCATTTTCAGGTGATCGTTAGTAAGGTATTTTAAAGGCACATACATCGGAGTCAACTTACTTGTCATCTCCACTACCATATTTTGAAGACAACATGTAATCAAATAAGACATGTGTTTTGTTATTAGAATTTGAATAAAGTGTAAAAAACTAGAAGGGGGTTGAATAGTTTTACCGATTAAAACTTTGTTTTAAAACTTTTAGATCGACTTATGTCAATCTAGTTTGGTGTGTTAGATATTGATAGTTTGACAAGCATATAAACTACACTATGAGATAGAGATAAAGGGACACAACCACAACACAAGTATTTATAGTGGTTCGGCTACAAGGACTCCTTCCTTGCCCTACTCTACTCCCCGATTACCTAACTCGAGAGTTCCGTAACCAATACACGACAAAACTCCTTTTACCGGCGGAGAAGCCTTCACAACGCCGCTTACACATTATCCGGTACAAAGCTAAATACCTGGTTCTTCACACAAGATAGAACCAAACCTTCGTCGCCTATACTTTATCCAGTACAAGGCTAGATACCGGGTTCCATTACAATGGATGAACCATAACCAAATCAACACCTACTAGCACAACATATACCAAATTGGATAACGGTCCACAACCACTTGCATCTTTGCCATCGCCCAAATTAGGTTCTTCTTGCACATCTCTGGTGTTAAACCTAAGCCATCACCTAAGAGACCAATTGCTTTAATATGATTAATGGATGCTTCCTATGAATCCAGATTGAGATTGTTACCTAAGAGCATGGATATACCAATATATAAACAAATGAAATGTCACATTATACAATAGATCCGTTAAAATACAAAGTTGCCATATTTACCTGCAGATAATTCATAAGTGTTCTATAGAAAGTGTTTCATCTGACCCAGTTTCATACGTTCTAATGTTAAAATTTTCTCGCAATACAAACCTATCCACCATTTTCCCCGAACTAAGATTTGAAACCATGCTTGAGTTATGTATCTTTTGGTCGAGCATCATGGTTGGTTTTAAGAGACTAGTTCTAGCTGAGGGATGGAGCTTGCTGCGATCTATAGCACCAACTCTTGTAGTATTTACCTAATTAAAAACCTTTACTTGTGGACTCTGAAAAACGAAATCTTTTGTCTTGATAATTTGATGCACGTACGTTGATGGTACCTTGTATTCCTCGAAGACTTCTTGATGTCATGGTATGGTACGAAAAATTAGAATTAAAAAAGAAAGATGCACTCATATATAGCTATAACAACTAACTATTACTAACAAATTTCTCAAAGCCGAATTGCAATGTGCATCACTTTCCTTTAACTACATATACAAATTATATGTAGTTATGCACCATAAAGCACAATCTCATATTTTAACTAATAATTAAACCCATACATTACAAGTTGCATTGGGTTGAATTTATAGTCTATGTGAAGCTACACAAAAGAAGAAGAAAAATATGGTCTATATGATCCTTGTGTAGTTACAGGTGACAGTTTGAGATGAATTTCGATTACT
Source organism: Artemisia argyi (assembly GCA_030686995.1). Taxonomy (NCBI): domain Eukaryota; kingdom Viridiplantae; phylum Streptophyta; class Magnoliopsida; order Asterales; family Asteraceae; genus Artemisia; species Artemisia argyi. Next base: position 307,372,621 of record CM060709.1, read on the forward strand.
AAAATTGGAGTCTTTAGACAAGAAGGTAACAAATTCTGCTTGTTGAAATTTTGTGCATGCGAATATTACCCCTTTTGTTTATGAAACTTTACTCGTCCACTTATTTGTAAGAGGTTTTTTTTTTGTAATACTCTAGACGAGTACCAGTGCATAGCAACGAGATTTTATAGCAGCACATAGTTATAGTGATAGTTTTTTTAGATCATGTATGCATATATGTTCTTATAAATCGCGTATGTATATTTGTTTCCGGGTCTTATTTTTCATTTTGGATTTTGAAAGATTGTTAGACCATGTTTTGATAAATTTTTGTTTATTAGTTTCTATTTTTAAGTTTTAAGTTTTTGTGGAAAACTAGAAGGGGGGTTGAATAGTTTTACGTCTTTTTAATTTATTATGAAAACCTTTGTTTTTAAAACTTTGTTTACTTTTAAAAACTTTTGAATCGATATTATGTGAATTCAAGTCTTGCACAATATAAGCAATTATATAACTAAGTACTAGAGTAATAATAATGTAAGTAAATAATAAGGAAGTGAGAGACGGAAAGATCTAACCGAGACACGAGGGATTTATAGTGGTTCGGCTACAAGGACACCTTCCTTGCCCTACTCCACTCCCCGAGCACCTAGCTCGAGAGTTTTCTTCACTATGTCAACAAGCTCCCTTATGGCGGAGAAAACCTTACACAACTTTCGCTTACACCAATTAACGACACTAAGCTAAATGTCGAGTTCTAATCCTAGCTAGAACCAATCTCACACCACTAATCACTACACACCTTCTTCACAACTTCAATCTCTTCACTTCTTCACGACTTCTATTTCTTCAAGACTTCAACTTATTCACACCTTCTTAACAACTAATTCACAAATTGTTCACACCTAAGCACACCACTATCTTCTTCACACCAACACTACTTATTCACACCACTATCTTATTCACAACTTCTTTACCTACACACCTTACTAGCCTAACTCCTTATATCTACAACTATCTAATTAATATTCACAACTTATACACAAATGAATGAATAATATACAAATGGTGATGTAGAAACAACTTAGATGAAGCGATCACACTATGTTGTAATACTTATTGTCTTAATGGATAGAAGTATTCTTCTCTTGCACTATCTTCTTCACACCAACACTACTTATTCACACCACTATGTTGTAATACTTCTTGTCTTTGGTGTCGAGTGGTAGGGAACCAAAAAGGAAGGTGTTGTGTTGTGTGTTGCGTCGAGTCGAACAAGGTCAAGGAAAAAGAAATGAATTCTCGAACTTGTGTTTTTGTTTTGGTGTCGAGTTCGATTCGGGTAAGAGACACGAAAAGGAAATAGACAAATGAAAACGTTTTGAAATTTGGTTTTTGGATGTGGGCTAGAGTAGTAGCAGCGGCCCAAAGAAAGAAAAATGAGGCGAGCTGGGCTTGGGTTTTCTCGGCCCAACGAAAAAAAAGGATAAATTGATGGGCTTGTGAGGTGGCTGTCGGCCCAGTCCAAAAGAGAAGAGGAAAAGGAAAACAAGCCTGGTCCGAAAGAAAAGAAAATAATTATTTAAGTGGGCTAGTGTTCGGGTGATAACGTGTCGGTGTTGGTCTGGTGATAAATACAGAAATTCGTCGGTGTTACTTATACATATATACTTATATATATCGCATAGTGTTGTCATTATATATATATATATATATATATATATATATATATATATATATATATATATATATATATATATATATATATATATATCGGTGTCATTTTTAGGTGTTGCGTCGCAAGTGAGAGTTATTTGTATTAACCTCGTTGGGTGACACCCAAGAGTGACTAAAGGTGATACCGGGTGATAAATTCATGCATCGGGTGATATTTAAAAGTGACTAAGAGTGATACGGGTGATATGCATACGATGACTAAAGATGATACGGGGTGACATGCAAACGGTGACTAACGGTGATACAGGTGACATTCAAATGGTGACTAATGGTGATATAGGTGACATGCAAATGGTGACTAACAGTGATACAGGTGACATGCAAACGGGTGACTAACGGTGATACAGGTGACATAAAAAAAATAAATTGGCCCTCAAAAATGGCTTTGTTATCATTTGATTAAAATAGATTCGTTGATTAGCATTAATAAATGACATGAGATTTTATGAGGTATTACAGTGTGACCGTGTAATGAAGTGGGCAATACATTTAAAGTTTTGTGTGTAGCTAGTGGTAATGTGGAAAAATCTCATGTAAAAAATAAAAATAATGAAAAGAAATAAATAAAATAATAAATGCTATTTTTTTTTTAAATTTTTATATGTTTTAGCAATAGCAGTTAATTTAATCTCATATTAGAACAAAAAGTGAAAGCCTATTACAAAACATGGGACACTTTTTAATGTATACTAGAATGGCAGTGGTCCGCCGCGTTGCGGGCGGGCCTATTTTTCGGCCGAGGCCATTTTGCATAAAAATAAAGTTGAATATCGAGGCTGTATAGTCACGGAATCACAAAGAAAATGGCGAACATACATTTATCTACGTTCTTGTTTGTTTAGCTACATATGAGTCCAAAGTACAAATAATTTTCGCGAACAGTTTGTTCTTCTATTTATCAAACGTCAAACGATAAACCATTTGCAGCAACAAATAACATTTGCGAAGGGATGTACATGAGATTTGTGTTTACCGGACTGTACATTGTCACACCTTTTAGCCGCAATTTCAGGACGAAAACCCCCTCCTTGCAGCCCCCATTTCAGCAGGTAAACATCCCCATTTCAGCCCCATATAAGCAACTAAACCGGCTCATTTCAGGTCCCATTTCAACAACGAAACCCACTGACTGCAGCCCTCATTGCAGCTACCAAAAATACACATTTCAACAGCAACCTTTCATTGAAGCGTTGTCTTGTTAGGTTGACGGGTTCGATATTTCATGAGGTTTTTTATAATGTTGCTTTGCGTCAATTGTTCGATACCTGAAGCCGGTAGCGTGGTGGTCTCCTCACAATCAGGTGTCTGCTATGGCGGTTTCAGTTTGACTAACCAAATGGTCCATTTTGTAGTCCACCACTACTATGCCGCAACCGCAAGTACCATGAAGTATGCAGCCAAAAAATCTGCTAGCAGTACTATGAAGTATGCGCCCATTTCAGTCCTGAAGTTGATCCGTTTTACCCTCAACTTCAACCCCATAAACACATTCTTTTATGCCTTATTTCGACATCCAAGCCGGCCGAAGTCAGTCCCAAAACGCAACTGCTCCAGCTCCTATCCCAGCATTCAAACAGAACCATGTTGGGCTCTACTCTCTAGTCCAGTCTTGTGTGCTTCATCGTGCATTTGTTGCAGCTGCAATAGTCTCTTTGCCCGAGTCATTATAATTCTTACCAGTAACAATGGATTCCAACCGCTTCTATGGCCGTAACAATAACCTGCTAAAAGGAAAAAGAAAAGAATTTATGTAACTTAACAACGCTAAGGACATTTTAAATAAATTTTTGCTAAACATTTGTACGGAGACTGTTACTCACATTCAGAATCAATTTCAATTCATCCTGCACGCTCAGTTTCCGAAGCACTTGTTAGCAAAGGACCATAGGAACAACGTTGTTCCAGACTGCTATTAACAATCTCTAGCTGTACTTTTGTTCCTCTCGGACTGTAAGCAAAACATACACCTGCATTTAATAAAGTAGTTTTTTATAACGAAGACGACGGTTAAGCATACGGGTAACCTATAAAGGCATATTTTCAAATCAATATGATGTATTAGGAAAGAACTATTACTCACCTTGAGCCTGAAGGTTGATCGATCTTGCACTTTTACATTCTGCACCACGGGTCAGCAATGAACCATAAGAACGTCGTTGTTGCAGATCGCTATGAACAATCTGTGGACCTCTATTTGTTCCTCTCAGATTGCAAGCAGTACAAAACGGCTGCATCCAATGATTTTGGAAAACGAAAATGAAGGTAAGTATGAGGATAAATTCTAATAATTTGTTAAGTAAAAGGGATCGAAATTGCGACACATAGTTGGGATATATATTTATATTCCATAAGAAAAGATAATTTCGGCAAAGTGGTTTTTTAGAATCAGTAAACAGAAACTTACTTATTGCTTGCACCTGAGTATCAAGAATGGCACAGGGGAACTCCAGAGGCAGTTCTCACGGAGTAAATTCAAATGGTAAGCCATCTGAATAAAAACAAAAAGCACGATGAAAAAACTTATGCAGCCTAACTCACCCTAATAGGAAGCAACTCGTAATAGCACAAATTAAGTTCTAATAGAAGATCTTAAAAGAAAAAGCGGAAGCAATTATTATTGGATAATTGAAATACTTGTTTTTGTAAGTAATAAAATACATAAAAAGATACACAATACATTTCATGGTTCATGGTCTTAAATCTAATTCTTGTTGTACAGCGAGATCTCGTTCAATAAGTAGTTTTAGCATACTTGTCATAGTATATCTAGCCACTGTATGCAATGATGGTTTCCCATTCTTCCTCACTAACCTTATGCTTATGACCTATGTTTGTAGTCATGTAGTTATTGGCAAACATCTGTATATGGCTTCTCTACTGATCTCTTAGCCTGCACTTATAACCATATAATCTTCAAGCCTGCATTAGTAATCGTTTAATCATCCATGTAAAAAAATATGTAATTAATCTAACAACATCGTAAGTTAACAAACATTATGAAAAAAAAAATCATAAATCTCAAACTGTGCAATTACCTGCCCAAAATTTTGATCTGCATTTAGTTTCTTTGTGTCCATGAACAAATGAGCCAATACCTGTAATTACAACACACACAAAAATCCAAGCATGAATCAAATCCAATTTCAGTAAATACATGAGTAATGAATAAATCCAAGATTAAAAGGAAACACGAACCCATAAACGTGCGTCGCTAATTAACCGGAACACCAACAACATATTCATTCAAATTCATCATCCCGTCTTGTTCTTCTTCAACCAATTCTTGTTGATGTTGAATGAAAGATAAATGCGTCCAGAAACACTGTTGTCATAGGTTCTGTTTGATGGTTCAGGACAACTTACTAAACTCTCTTTAAGCAATTTGCATTGTTCCTCGATACGCAATGCTGTAGAAATGAAATACAAACATGCACTCGAGATCATATAACAAACGGAAAAGAATAGGAATCAAGATATTGAAAAAATATGGCTAAATGCTTTAGATAAATGACAGAACCTGGTAATGTAGTAATAAGTAAACCCATATGAGATTCTGAGCCATACGGGTTTAGATATCAATCTTCAGGTCTATTGCTCATTTTAATTTCTAGTAGCCTCTCCAATCAAAATTCTGGCAAATATTTAAAACCCAAATGGTATCTCTTTGATAATATATGGTTCTGCAATACCTTAACGGGCCATAAGTAAGACCAGTCGCACCAGCAACCTTATCAGCTCCACCACGCATAGCCGCTTTTTAGCTTTAGTCAAATGCTATTTCTTTGGCCAATAGTTTTGTTTCTTCTTCCATTTTTAATTTGCATTCATTGCCGTACACAGATCATTCCAACGGGTCTACTGAACAAAAAAGTCTGTAACAATAAACTGTAAAGACTCCTAGCACCCTATGGCAAGAACTGTAAGTCCACCTAAAAAAATGATGTGAAAGAACGTTCCTTTGGGAAAAAATTAAGATGGCGTATCAAATATGTATTCACCCCAACAAATAGCAAAGATGTAACAGACTTTCGGCTGCAAGTGTAGACCTAGTTAATTCAAAAGTATATTAAGACCATGTTTTAGGTACATGTTGCTACATTATAAGTTTTGACTGGGTGTAGTGCACAGCGAAAAGAATTGGGTTTTATCAAGATGTTGCTACATTATAAGTTTTAACTTTTAAGAGCCTTTTCAAAAAATTCAGCCTACAGCCACTGCATAAGTCGGTCCAAAATTCAATTTGCGCATACGCCTAGTTTTTGGCAATAAACTTATTAAAGCTTATAACAGCTTGAACTTTAAAAGTTACCTTAGAAAAAGAGGTTTGCTCGACAGATTCACAATATGGATAATGGACATACCTGAGTGCCCTGCTTTATTTTTACTGTTCTTTGTGACGATGTGTACTTGCAGCTAATGCACACTTGGAAAGTGGACCAAATGCTTTGCACTCATTTGGTGGGCCTATGTAACAATTCACAATAACAAAATTAGAGTGACCAAATTATACACATCATAGTATCCGATAAAAGACAATAGCCACTGCATAGAGTGTATAAAAATCTAAGTTTAGTATGCATAATACGCATTCATAGACATTCTTTTCTCTCCCTCGGGGTATGTTCCATCAACATCTAGCAAACGAAGCCCTGTGTGATACCCTTGTTCCCCATAAATAAATAACAACGGTAATTGAAGTGCTATGCAATACGGGTACAGCCTGCTAATCCTTTGAGTTTCACCATAGTGAGCTCCCACCACAATGTCAAATTCAGCCTCTGTTTTCGGGCCACTTTCAAATCATACAATAACACTTATATGGAATTAAGCAACTACATTCAACCACATTCAAATGGATTAAGCAACTACATTCAAATCATGCAGTTGCTTAATCCATTTGCCATGTTAGAAATAAACCGCAAAACCCTATATAAGTGCTTAATCCCATACAAGTGCTATTGTATGGTTCAAATAAGCAGGCTGGGTTTTAACAATTTGCCATGGGCAATTGCTTATTCCAAATAGAATTTCTGTTTATTAAGCCCAATAAGTGAGGTAATCTAAACACTCACTAAATATATACTTAATATATCAAATTTACAACATATAAAAAAAATCCGAAAACCACTGGAAAATTAACATAAAAAAGTTACCTAAAAAAATTTTAAAAATTGTAACTAATAATCCATCGCAGCAACTCAGACCTTGAGCCAGCCAACTCCTGTACAAAGAAATCCCCTAAAATATCAAACCCTAAATTGAATCTTAACCTAATTGAAGAGTTAAAGATGATAGCAATCATATAATAGCAAACATAAAGTTTATAAAAAGTCCAACAATTTGTAAAGAAACCCTAAATTAGCAAAACCCCCAATCTTACATTAATCCACAATCCGCCATCACCACCACAGGATCCCTTTTTCCGACCGCAACTATCAGATGGAAGTAATCGATCTTGAAGCTCATCATTGTTCCCCATCTTCTTCATCACCTCACCGCCAACAATAGCAGCCACAGGTTTGATATGTGTGGGTGCTACTTCCAGTGTCTGGCCATACGTATCTAATAAGCTTTTGGATCAGTTTTGGATCACACGGGCCAGTAAAAAAAGGCTAAGAAGTTGGGCCATAATTTTGGCGGGAAAATAGCCATCAAAACGGCGCCGTTTGCACTTGATTTAATATAAACTTATAATGCCAAATCGGTTCATTAAGGGAAGCTCGTTGTCATTTTATAGTAGCCTAAATCGTTAAACAAATGAAAAGTAGAAAAAAGAAAAGAAAGTAACACATCTTTTATATAATAAAACAAAACCTCGTGGGGATTTTTTCATTTTAAAAAAATCAAATTATACCTTATTTAGTAATAATTTTATTTAAAAAAAATTATTTTCTTATTAGGTAACATTTTATATTTATCTATAAGACAAGTAAAAGATAAATACAAAAAATATAGATAAGATGCAATTAACAATAGAATTAAAAATTTTAAATAATTATCTTTAATAATAAAAAACTATAATTAAACATCATAAATCAAACAAAACAAAGATTAAATTATTTGTTTTTTAATAAATAAAAATATATGATTAAAAAAAAAAAAAAAAAAAAAAAACCCGTGCGTGCGCGGGTATTATAACTAGTGTAAAAACTACAAGGGTAAATTGCAAAAATGGTCCTTAACGTTCCACGAATTTGCAAAAACGGGACCGAGACAAAAAGTAGCGCAAAAAAGACACCAACGTTCCACATTTTTGCAAAATCGCCACCGAGAGGCCTTTTCCGTTAATTTTCCCGTTAAGTGCCACGTAGTTGAGGGTAGTATCGTCATTTCATGTCCTTTTTTTATCTCCCGCCAACTTTCGGGGGACTATTTTTTGTGAAAAGGCCTCTCAATGGCTAATTTGCAAAGTTATTTTCATGTTTCATATTAAATTGTCAACGCCTTCACACACACACAAGCAGTTAAACACACACACACGCACCCGTAATCAAATAATTATCATTCCCTTTTCCAGTAACATGTCTCGCTGTCTTGATCTCGTGGTTGCTTGCAACTCGTTTGTCATATCGGAAATGATGCTAACCCATTACCGGCGAGAGGTTGAGGAGGACATTCATCATGCACAAGAGTTGATGAGTAGGTGCCAAAAGCTATCTGATATGCTCCGTCTTAGGGGGGACCTGATTTTGGAGCTCCAAAACATAAGGGGCTCGAGAACTGCAAGGGCTAATGTGAACAAGCTTAGGAGGATTCAGTCAGCTGATATGAGAAAGATAAGGGGGTTGATGAGGATGCTTAGGCAAACAAACGAGAGCATTGTTTCCAAGATTGAGTTTGCTGTGAGGCAAACTTACATGTGAAGGGGTTGGGTGCTGGATGCTGGGGGTGGGTTGTTTTGTTGTGTTTTGTTGTGTATGATGAATGTAGGTAGTAGGTGGTTGGGCACTTGTGGAGTTGTGGTTTCTTTTGTTCATTTTAGTGCCACTGTCGTAGTGTTGTAAGCTAGGTAGATGTAGGTGGTGATGTAGTTAAGGGTTGTGGTTTCCCCTTAAGGTTGTAAATGTATACCTATAGTTTATGAATGGAAGGGGTCGTTTGATCCCGTTTGTCTTGATATACATTGTTCGATTCGTATCACAAACACATTCACAAACATGAAACTGACATAATTGAAACCATAATACAATACACAAACACATACGTTTAAATGCTACTAATCGAAGCAAATAACAGAACCACAAAACAAACAGAAACATATTATGCATAGGAGTCAAGCTTGACTAAACATTTAACCCCATATGAAATACTTCAATTTACATAATATTGTTCGACATGTACAAAAAAAGTTTAACCCATCACAATGCCTGCCCACACCCTTTGGTGTATTCGAAACAGAGGTAGAATAGTTCAAGTTACATTAGTCAAATTACATTACTAAATACAACCAAATTAAAGTGTTTTAGTTTCTACACATTACATATTCCCAATAGATGGACCCATATGTCAATCTTCAAACCTTCTACTGGATGAATATTCAAACCTTCTACTGGATGAACCAACATGTGATCAACAACACCTGCACAGTCAATATATGCAATGAAATGAGGTTACTATAATAGGCAATGCAATGTGTCCAAAATATTTGCTAAACAGTTCATTATACTCACCTAGTCAAAATAACACCACATTGTTACCCATTGATCTTGGTGCCCGTAGACCCAGTACGCAATTAGTTATTCTAGGTCTCAAAATACCACCACCCTTTGCTTCCACATTCACTGAACCAACACCTGGTGGGTTCTTAATAAAACCACCGTCTCTAATGACAATACCAGCCGTTTTGTTCCTGTTAACAACATCAGCCTCATCAACCTCATCAACCATCTTTCCTTTTCCCTTATCCACAGACCTCTTCACCCTCTTTTTATGCTTCCCAAATTCTGGTTGTGAAGCATCAACATCATCCACTTTCTTATAAGTTTTTGAAGTGCTAGTCCTAAAAGGAGTTGAAGTAATAGAGCACCACAAGCTAGCATCTTCTTCTACTCACCCGACAACCTCCCCACCATCACCCTCTGCATCAATGTTGTTTAAATAGTAGGGAGATAACACATGTTTTGTGTGAGCAACAAACAAGTCTACAAAACCGGCACAACAACCTAGCTCAATCATTGTATGCACATCATTGTCTGTGTGAATCAGCTTCAAACCTTCTTCTAATGATTTGCCAGGCACACAAAAGAACACATCCCATTTTTCTCCCCTAATGCGTGAAAACATATCATGCAGACCTAGGAAAAAGACATGTCTATCACAGACAAAGCCACACATTGTAGAAACATTCCCTTGTACATACCTTAATGGACCAAATTCAAAGACTCCATTATTGTGCATGCGGAACAGAACTTCACCCCCATAACCAAGTAAATCTGCCACAATTTTAAATTCAAACTGTCAAGACATACCAGCACCTACAAAACTAATGGTATACATGCTAAAGTCAATGCAGAAGTAGTCAATGAAACAATTATGCAGGCTCAAGTAAAGCAGAGCAATGCAGTGTTGTATTTCTCACCACATAGTTGTAGTTTAGTTAATAAGTTAATGTGGTGATATAGAAACCAATCTATTTTGTTCCTGATACACTCAAGATACACAATGTGAAGACTTACTTACAACCAATGTGAAGACTTACTTACAACCAATGTGAAGACTTACTTATAACCAATGTGAACACGCAGTACTTTCGTAATGCAAAACACTCTCTATAGCAGTACTTTAGTAATGCCAAACACTCTCACTTATGATATTCTAACACCCTACTTAATGCAAATACTATGTTTATCCTAAACCTAGGAAAGGGGATGCATATAAAAGTCTATCAAACATATCATAGCATCCTATGTAAACAAATTTAAAATGGCACATAAATAAAGTATACCACATTAACATACCAAGATCCGTATGCTCTTCCTTCACCTTCCTCTTCTTGCTAGTCCCATTTGCCATTCCCCTCTTCATTTTTTCAGTAACTTTACTCGGATTAGAACTCCCCTCCTTCTTCTTCTTGCCAGCCTCCTTCTTCTTGCCAGTCCCAACAGGCCTTCCCCTCTTCCTTTTTTCTGTAACTGTACTCGGATTAGGACTCCTCTCCTTCTTTTTCTTGCCACTCCCAACAGGCCTTCCTCTCGTTCTTTTTTCTGTGACTGTAGTCGGAATAAGACCCCCTTCCGTCTTCTTCTTGCCACTTCCAACCGGCCTTCCCCTCTTCCTTTTTTTCTCTGCAACTACCTCATTGGAGCAACGGCTACCACTTCCAATGGTAGGAATAGATATGGCACCGCTAGCACCCACATTTGGTTTGTTAAAGGTTCTATTCCACATCCATTGAAGAATTTCTTCAATCATCTCCTTCCCTATGTTTGCATACGAACCATACTTGGTAATAACTTTATCACCAAATTCATCCAAAACATCCTCAAAGACTTCATCATTTAATAAAACCTTGCCCCACGACATTTCGGATGATTCCTCCCCCCATCAACAAGCACTTTCCCTTTTCATTCTTATCATTATTTGCCATAGCTGGGTTTAGTTGTTGCGATTTGATTTTTTTTATGTTAGGGTTTGACGGTTGATTATCTATACAGTACACAATGGTTGGTTGGTTTTGGGGATTTATTGTACCCTGAAAAAGCACACAACATAAATACATAGTTTACGTTGTTTGCAAAAATAGTCCCCCGAAAGTTGGCGGGAGATAAAAAAGGACATGAAATGACGATACTACCCTCAACTACGTGGCACTTAATGGGAAAATTAATGGAAAAGGCCTCTCGGTGGTAATTTTGCAAAAATGTGGAACGTTGGTGTCTTTTTTGCGCCACTTTTTGTCTCGGTCTCGTTTTTGCAAATTTGTGGAACATTAAGGACCATTTTTGCAACTTACCTAAACTACAATAATAAACTAAGGGTTTGTTTAACGAGTGACCTCAAGACACTAGTTTAGATTATTATATAAGAAAACTTTAAATTTATTAATTATGAAATCAAAACTAATTAAGATAATTATAAAATCAATTAATGTGTATTAAATGCCTTTTATAATTTGAGATGAATTATCAGACTATCTCATAACTTTTGTTTATGTGACTACGAGGCAGGCAGAACCCGTGCTACGCACGGGCTAAGAATCTAATTGTTAATCGTGTATTTTTTCTGTATATTGGCGAGTGTATACTTAATTATTGTTTAGTATGTTGTATGAAATATTTTAACTTTCTTGTATAAAAACTTAAAAGTGTTTGATGTTGTTTTGGTTTTGTGGTGTTGTATTCTATACATGGGTTTTTGGCTATTAAGTTGTGATGACTTTGTTTCTTTTGGCTTATTACTTAGCCCTACAATACTTGTCTATTAGATGATTTTTGCATGGTAATATAAAGCACACAGGGTCTATCTAATTGGTCATAGTTTAATGTGAGTTAAATATTTTCGTTATTAAGTTTGTAAGTTAAAGTTTGTGTAATAATATATGTATAATAATGACATATAAACTGTATAAAAATCGTTACAAACCTTTTTAGCTCCATCTAATTTTATTGTACAACTAATTTCATTGAAAATTAACATTGAAGTCTAACTAATATTAATAAATTTTATCAATAAACTCAATTCTAAATAGCTAACTAAATGAATATTAATTAACACACAATGAATAATTCCTAAAACCTTTGGACTCCACTATTATGTCTTAAACTTAATTTTTTAATTTACAAATGGGTTTGAGCAAAACTTATATACTTTTTCTTTTATATTCATTATTCAAGTTGCATGCTTACATAAACTAATCATGCTTAAGGTAGTCGCCGTGGGATTAGTCGGCTGGCAATGTCGAGTCGGAAACCCATGTTGCCAGAAAAAAGAATTTTTTTTAACTAATCATTTTAACCATTTAAATGTTGCTTTACATGCATGCTCGTGCACATTCTCTTTAATCAATTCGCACATGTGAGCTACATCAATAGAAAACACACATAAATTACTTGTATATGAAAATGCATTAACATAATATATATATATATATATATATATATATATATATATATATATATATATAAACTGCATTAGGTTAAATCATCAATTATTCTTGCAACCCTTTCAACTTTATCTCAATTAATAACCGACTTTTAATTGTATACTAATTACTAAATATCATGTGATAAATTCCGGCAAGTCTTGCACTTCCATCTCGATGTTGTATATATTTCACATTAAATGCACCGGTTTTGTTTTTCGATAAAAGTTTGAACTTTTGCTTATGTTTAAAACTCAACTTTTTTAGTTGATACTATAATTTACAAACGGATTTAAGTCAAAATTATGCATTTTTTCCTTTCTATTCATTACCCAATGTGATATTTTTAATATGTCGTATTTTGCTATTATGGCAAACTCATTTAATTGGCGTAAATATTGGTTTCTCACTAATGATTCTACATATAGAAAAAGAAAATACTTTGCGATGCGCGACCTTCTTCTTTTCAATAATAATTCAATTGCACACGATAAATTCATTCTAATATTTCTCAAAGAGCATTAGAAAGCAACTACTTACATAAACTAATCACGCTAAAATGTATTATTTAACAATTTAAATATTGCTTTACATACATGCTCGTGCACATTTTCTTGAATCAATTCGCACATGTGAGCTACATCAATAGAAAACGCACATAAATTACTTGTATATGAAAATACATTAAAATAATACATATATATATATATATATATATATATATATATATATATATATATATATATATATATATATATATATATAACAATCACCTAAATATGTAAGAAACAAAGAAAATAGTTGGTATCCCAATCTTTGGTTTTATTTATCTGAGCATGCATTATCTTGTGTGATTTTCATAGTACCTGCGTATGATAACTAAATTAAGAAAAAAAGAAGACTAAGTTAATTACAAAAATCTAAAAGATGTGTGAATCATCTCCAAAATGTTGCAAAAGAGAATTTATATACCGCTACCAACAATCAAAGATCTAAAAGATGTGTGAATCATCTTCAAATGTACATACTAAATATGATTTTGGCCGGTTTATATAGGCATGAATTAGGTTAAATCATTAATTATTCTTGCAACTTTTCGCAATCCTTGCACTTCATCTAACCGGCTTTTAATTCTATACTAAATGCTATGTGATCAACTCGGGCAACCCTTGCACTTCACCTTCTTTCATGATTGTATAAATATTACGAGGCTGCATTGAATTCCGAGCATTAGCTATCTTGTACTCTATGCAACTAATAAACGACTCCGACTTGTTTCTAACTCTAAAACTCTATCATCATAACTCTACATTAATCTTATAGTATTATAGATGAGGTTTTTTTTTTTTTTTTTTTTTTTTTTTTTTTTTTTTTTTTTTTTTTAACTAAGGGTGTATGTGAGTCTTAGGGGGCGTTTCTTTTTCTGTTAAATTGTCTTAGTGCTAACAGAAGTGAGCCCAAATAATATATTAATGTTTTCTTTTGTGTTGGGGTCCACTAAAATCTGTTAAATTGTTTATGTCCACAAGCAAAGAAAAACCTATTAGTCCCCGTTTAGATGCATTAAGAGAGAGAGGACCCACTTGCTTTTAAGTTCACTCTTAGTTAAAAGAAAAAGAAACAAGGCCTTACTAGTATATATAAGCATTTTAATAGAGAGAAATTAATAAATTAAGCCTTGTGGATATAAATGAAACAAGAGAATTTTATGAGCCCATCAAAAAAGTAATAATATTAAATTACATCATTTAGTTAAAGGGAAAAAAGAAACACCCCGCTCAAAGAACCGAACCAAACACAAAACACATCTAGTTGAGATCCGACAAAACTGTTTGACTTTGTAGTTCTATTCAGACCGAATCCACTATGACACACACACTTTATAGACTATTCAAAACCGTGTTATTCGTGTTATTAAATTCCCATAACTCCCTCTCTTGTTTTCTTCATCTACTCTGTTTTCTAGCCTCCTACAAAAATGAATTCATCATCCTCATCAGCAATGACGTCAGCAGCAGCTGTTGATCCGATCACCATCATCCATCCAGTTGATGATAATGATAATGAAAATGAGGATGTTTGTAGTATATGTCTTGATGCTTTTGATTCTTGTCACAACCCTTCAACTGTATGTATATGTTCATATACTTTTTTTTTTTTTTTTTTTTTTTTTTTTTTAAGTATTATGAGTGTTTTGATCTAATCTTTATGTGGAACTGTGTATTGAGGATGTGAGAATCTGAACTGTTTTGTGATAATTTTGCTGCGAAAAAAAGACGAATAGCGAGTATAGGTTGATCTGTTGTTATGATGTATGATCTACTATATAAAACATATTCGCGGCATATTTATTTTTAGAAGGTTTAACTAGTAGAGATTTTTTTAGCTTCGAGAGGATAGGACTCCCCGGAAAATGGTTATATTCGCAAGATGATCAGTAGCATAGGTTCGACATTGCCGTCTCATTGTCCTTAGGGTAGGGGACTAGGGAGTGTGGACGGGTTAGCGTTGCCTGTTATCAACGTTTTGCCTAAGACTAGTACTGAGATTTTTAGCTAGTGCTAAACACTGTATTGGATTTTGTAATTTTTTGGTGAATGTGGCATTGTCCGGGTATAAGGGGATATTGCTTATAAGTAATCGTCAAGTTATTTGTGAGAAGCATATAGGAATGATATACGAAGTACTTATCTTAAGTTTTAATCTGTTTCTATGGTTATTGTTTTTTTAGAGAAAATAAAATAAGCGTGACATTTAGCTGTTTATTTTGACTTAACTAAGGTTAGCTGTTTATTGAGGTGGTAATTGTGTGTTTAGTGTACATTTGATCTTAATAGTTTGTATAGGTTACTGTCACTAACCATTATGCTCTCTTCTCCTCACTTAGGTAACCACATGTAAGCACGAGTTTCATCTCCAGTGTATCCTTGAGTGGTATTACCTATTTTTTTCACATTTTTTTTCTTTCTAATATTGCTTGTTTTATGACTCTCGTACTCAGGTATTTTAGTTGTTGATTGTTTTCTTCAGGTCACAGAGAAGCAAAGAATGCCCAATTTGTTGGCAGGCGATTGTGTTAAAGGATCCAGCCAGGTACATTGTGCCATATCAGTAATAAGAACACTATACTAGTCAAGGTTTTGTTTCATTTAACTTATTGTGCTACAAACTATTGGTACTTAACTGAGTTGTGCGTGTGTACTTGGTAAGAGCTCTTATACTGAAATATTACATTCAGAAAAATTAATTTTGACTTCAAACATCAGTAGGCTGATTATTGAAGCGTATGGATTACACAATCAGAACCAGATACGAGTCTTACAGAGCCAAAATACAAAAGACTTAAAATTTCTCTTTTGGTTATATAGGTAAACCAACCACAAGGGTGTTCTTTCGTCTGCCACTATAAAGTGTTAAACACAGCTACATGATTTTGTGATGTGTGGAATGTGGGAATATCTGTTCTGTAATAAATATAAATAATAGTTCATATAAAGTGGATACTTCAAAGTTGCTGGTTTACTTATCAGATCCACATCACATAATTAACATGGAAATAAACTGACATTCTTAACTAACTTGAAGTCTAAAGAACTTAAATATATCAACTAAATTCACTCGGAGGAGCAAAATATAAAGACATTGTGATGAATTAAAATAATTGTAACGAGTGGGTGAGGTGAAGGTGGGGTATTTTATAGTCTTATAAATAAAGAGAGGAAGGCAGAATGCACTTTTCTCTTAAGTACTACTATGTATTTAAGCTGTTGGATATTACAGGAGGAAGTGTAGGTTGTAAGTCTATAAAAGTTCCATGTTTACATTTTTGTCAAGAAAGAAATTAAGTGAAAACTTCCTATCGTATTATCGGGATGACACATTACATGTTCAACAAATTTTGAGTAATTAGGCATAGTATGGATATCCTTAGTGGAGATATTGAGATGTGGCATTGATTTCCATGTAAATTTTCATCTAGTTGACAAAATACTAGTCTTCATTGCATCTAAAATGTGAATGGAAGAGCGGATCTTGTGGATAAGATGAATCGACAATGAGTTTTCTGTATCATCTTCTACCTTACTTTTAAACAGACCCATAAACCATTTTGGATTTATTCACGACTTATCTTTTGGCTCCAAAGCTTCATGAAGATTATTTAATTAGACTGTAGTCCTAGGAATTACATGGAGATCAATGTCACATCTTAATATCTCCAATGACTATTTTCATTATGCGTGGTTTCTTCGGATTTGTTGCTTAACATGTTCTGTGTCATTTTCATATCTATAGGAATTTTTTCACTAAAGCTCACTTTTTGTGAAATTGTTTAGATCGAGTGTGAAATTGTTTAGATGGAGCTTGGGTAAAGGTTTATAACTATTACTTTCTCTCGTACTATTAAACCCCTAACCACTATATGTGTGCTAGAGGGATGAAGTGTACTCCCCTTCTCTCTTCGCTTCTAAGATTCTCTCTCATCTAACTTGACCTTGCCTACCACTACGTGACTTTTTGATGCTTAATAGACTAGTAGGTTTATATGAATGTGTAATATGTGACTGATTTTAGATATATGTAACCGTACAATTACTCATAAAGGATTGGAAGATCCCCCGCAAGCTGAAAAAGCTGTACGTATGCTGATAATCTCAATATACTTATTCGCTGCTAATTGAATTGCTGCCGCATGCTTAAATCCTAGATGTCTGATTAAGCTGCCTAAACTAATTAGTGGTCACCTGGCCTGCTCTATGTTGTAACTTAGAATAATGCTTTCTCTATGTATATTTCTCGTATTTTGTTACTTTACAAATTTCAGATATTCTTTACAAATGTGAGTACTTATTTGTTTATTGGTCAAAACTTAGTCAAGAGCTTCTATCTATGGTTGAGGATGAAAGAAGCATGAGGTCTGTGGCCAATGTTCGCCATGTAAACGAGGATCCTGAAGTTGACCATGTACGTTCTATAGTAAATTGTGGCACTCTTTATTTTTATCTTGTCACTCTCGTTCTCTAATATACACCTTATATCTCAGGATGTCGAGTACATTGAATCTGATTTTGAAGAACAACTTATGAGGACTTTTGAGAATGCTGCAACCAGCATGCGCCATAGTAGCAGGAGGAACAGACAAAGACTTTCTGGAGTTGGTCCTTCACGTATTCATCCTAGAGCCAATATGCAAATTGAACAGGAAATGTATACTTCACTTGAAGATTTCCATAGTTTAGGCTATGCTTCATCACATGATAATCTAGATAGTTCTAGTTCTCGATCGATGTCCTCTTTCATTGATCAAAACTCACCATCTGTGGGTTCATCAGCCAGTAGGCCCAGGTATTTTCTTTAACATTTGCTTCTTATAATGTTCCATTAATTAAAATTTGATGGTTCCATTTAGAGGTGGAAATTCTGGGTTTATGACCAACTTATGAATGGGTCAATTTCAGTTAAATTGTAATCTCAAACGGGTCAAATAAAAATTAGCTTAAAAGGGGATGGTAACTGAGCCGAACGGGTTAAAAGGGTTGAGAGTCTCTTGAAGCGTATTGTTCACTTTTTTCAATATTTTGATTATTTTCAATTTGTTTATATTTAATCCATTGAATATTTATAAGATTTTTTTTTTTTTTTTTTTGGTAACATATATGGACGATTTTGCAGAGTTGTCAGTAGCCAGTCACCAACTGGTAGTCCTGGAAGACCAATAGCAGCTGATATGCATGCATTCTCAGAGTCTGTTAAATCTAAGCTTTCTGCTGCTTCAGCCAAGTAATGCAAAATTTTGATACTTTTCTCATGCAACATAACCACAATTTTTAAGCTTTGATTTATCCTATTTTTGGGAGTTCTGAGATGATTTGATACCTTTGGTAGGTATAAGGAATCAATCTCAAAAAGCACTCAAGGTTTAAAGGCGAAATTACTTGCTAAAGATAGTCCAGTTAAAGAACTAAGCAGAGGCGTTCAGCGAGAAATGAGTGCAGGAATTGCTGGAGTTGCTAGAATGTTTAATCGGTTTGATCCTACTTTAAAAAGAACTGCTCCTTCATCTAATAATGATGGTCTAACAAAAAATTTCAAAGGAAAAAGCTCACAAGATAATGTGCCAGCTTCCCCTCTTAATGAACATTCTGCTGATACTGTTAGGAACGTGAGTTCGAATATAGAAACTATGAATCTCTAACTTTCTTCAGGGTTTTCGGATGGGCGGATCTGTTCAGGTTAGCTGCATCATTTTCTGACTGATTACTATTGCATTTTTTTTCTTTTAAGTAAAAAATTTCAAAAAAAAAAAATGTCAAATATTTTTTAGTAGAGATAAAAAATTTGACATATTTAACATTAAATGATCAATGCTCGTTCTGCTTGTATCATAAACGGGTCAGATGGATTAAGCTAAAGGTATTAACTAAAAAGAACACTAGTGACCTTGTCAAATGGGTCGAAATTCATCTGAATTGTATTCAAATTTATAAAAAGCTCCCAAATTGCTTAATTAATGATCAATGTTGGTTTTCTGTTGACATAGTATTGTACCACTTTAATTTATATTATTTATTCGACCTACTTTGACCAACAACATATTTTAACCAGTTTTGACCCTTTACCCAACAAACCCAAATCCACCCATTTTGTTAATGCCGTCTTGAATTGTATATAATGGGTTTGAGAATTTCCCCTCATATCAGAAGTTTATGGTTGTATGTGTTGGATGTATGTATCTGTAGGTAATTTCTTTTAAATTGCTGTTATTGAGCATTTATTCTTCTAAAAAATTTCGTCACATTTTTGTTGAATTTGTATTTTTTTTTAACAGAACAGGATCTGATCTCTGTTGCACTTGGGAAAGGAAGTTGAAAATTGAGCTACTTGTACTGATGATAATAGCAAAGTGACGTGTATCGATGAACAAATCTTCCATCACATCGATGGCTTGGTGTGGTT
Source organism: Artemisia argyi (assembly GCA_030686995.1). Classification (NCBI taxonomy): domain Eukaryota; kingdom Viridiplantae; phylum Streptophyta; class Magnoliopsida; order Asterales; family Asteraceae; genus Artemisia; species Artemisia argyi. The sequence continues at coordinate 307,392,371 of CM060709.1, forward strand.
TGTCAGCGTCCTGCAATAACTATATTTGGCGTTGTTCTATATAAAAACTTTGGGTTGTCCTGTAAGACTATAAATTTTGTAAGTCGTCTTAGGATTACTAAACTATAACGGGGGAAGAGACAGAAAGAGATTTGTTTGAAAAATCCTTCTCTCTTTACCCAATTGTAATATATTTTCATGAGAATGTGCTTCCATTCTGATGTTATAAAAAGCTTTGTTTACTGCTGTGATTACATATAAAGGGGATAATTTATGTAAGATCACCCCTAAAATCATATTTTATTCAGTTTGTGGATTTTTTTCGCCATGATATCTATGACATTACAACCCTTAATCTTTATAGCCAATTGGTTTTGCATAATGGGCATCTCCGCATCACCCTGACAAAACTCTCCTTCATGTCGTTATAACTTGGACAGTTGCAGGAGTAGTATAATATCGAGTTTTATCATAAAATATGAAAAGGTTTTAAAGCCTTGAAAAATATTTAGATTAAGAATAGCAAAATGGATATCAAATTACGTAATTCGAGGATGATACATACAAGGTTAGAATAGTTATATGGGATTAGAATTATCATTTTGATCATATGGTTTGAAATCTTGAACACTGATATACAAATTGATCAACGATGGGCTGTATGATGTTAAATAAGCGCTTTGCATCGTACCAATGCAATGCTACCTGGGGCATAATTCTGATATAAACTCTTCAACTGCACCTGTATCATGATCATCATCACTCACTAGCCATCCACGCTCTTCAAAATCATAACTCATTAGCCATCTCGCTTTCCCATTTTCACTTTTCCTTTTAATCCCTTGTATAGTGTTTGCTCGCATCTTCAATAAAAGGGCCGAGTTGTGATCAGTAAGCAGCATATGAACAACTTCCTCCATAGTTGGCCTGTTGTCTGGAGAATTGATGGTACAGAACACCGCGATATCGACAAGTCTTTTCATCAAACTTGAATCGACATCCAACCTTGGATCAATTATGTTTGAATAAGTTCCTTCCTTCCACTCTGCTTCAATCTACAAAAATTTGACATGCACGTTACCAACTACTCTTATAACAATCTTGGACACACATATTCCATATTCTTTGGTAATTATATTTGAAGTATTATCGTTTGATAATACAAAATATACATACAAGCACAAGTCTGCCATGGTAGAATCTAATCATTCTTACTTGTTGCTTAAAGGTCGTGAAAGGTCCTGCAGGAGCGTATAAAAATGGGTTTTTCCGCCCACTGATAGTTTCCAAAACCAATATACCAAAACTATAGACATCACACCTAATTGACACCCGCAATGTTTGGTGATATTCTGGTGCAATGTATCCCCTGTCAAATAAAAGTATTAGCCCTTATCAACAATCCAAGATATTATAATTATATGTTAAGTGCAAATATCACTAGATTACTTCTTTCCATTGCTTTTTTAAAGTTTAACATTGGAATTTTTTTATGAAACCAAAATTTGTCAGGGACTTCAACAAATGAGCACCACACAAAAAATGAGAGTATTTAAAAGATGGCTATGTACTTACAGGGTCCCACAAACATAATTATCATCTTGAACGTAGTCAGTCTCGTTGATTAACTTTGATGTTCCAAAACATGACAGTTTGGGGCAATAACTTTCATCTAAGAGAATGTTTCCAGGTTTTACATCACAATGTATGATCCGAATGGGAGCCTGCTTGTGAAGGTAAACAAGTGCCCTAGCAATACCTAGTATTATTTTGTACTGTTTATTCCCGTCCAAAAGAGTACACATAGGATCTACAAACAAAGATCACATAACACATGTTTGTTAGAATATAAATCAAGTTTCATCATATTTAGATATAAGAAGGTTAGAAACAGTGATTGATTGCTCTTAAAATCTGTCACAAGTTCCCACGAGTTGCAATATGGTTTGAAAAAGAAAAGTCATACCAAATATTAAGCGATCGAGTCTTGAATGATGTGCAAACTCATAGATGAGGAACACTTCTAATCCTTTAATGCAATACCCAATCAACTTGACCACATTATCATGTTCAAGCTTTACAAGTATTGATGCTTCATGCATAAAGTGTTTAAAATCTCTTGCGGCAATGAGAGTCATTTTAGAAATTGCTATATCATGTCCATTTTGTAGCCTTCCCTGAAAAGAGAAACCAAGTTGGGAGTTTTAACAACTGGAAAACCATATGAAATGTGTCAATAGATACATATATGACATGGATACCTTGTACATGATGAAATAATATCCATGATTGATCCTATTATCGTTAGAGAAATTTGTGGTAGCAATGTTGATAGTATTAAAATCAAAACGACTAAATATCGTATTTTCACCTTGAATACTATCAAAATGTAACTCCAAGAATTTTAAACTTCTTTCTAGATCTACACGTAACAAAAAAAACAAGTCATTAGATACGCAAATAGTATGGCATAGTAATTTTTTTGTCTGTTTATTTATAATTTTTCTTGCGTTTTATTTGTTTTTATCTATTTTCATATGTTTTTATACATTTTCATCCATTTTTATACGTTTTCATCTATTTTTATACATATACAAACGGACAAAAATGTATAAAAACGTATAGAAACATAAGAAAACAGGTGAAAACATAAGAAAACAAGCGAAAACGTATAAAAACGGATGAAAGCATATGAAAACGTAAGAAATACGGAGAAAAACGTAAAAAATGGAGGAAAACGTATATATAAAAAAATGTAGAAAAACGGATAAAACCATATGACAACGTAAGAAAACGTATAAAAACGGATAAAAACGCATAAAAACGTAAGAAAACGTATAAAGACAGACAAAAAAGTATAAAAATGGACAAAAACGTATAAAAACGGACGAAAACGTAAGAAAATGCATGAAACGGGGAAAAACAGACAAGAACGTATAAAGACGGATAAAACAGTACGACAACGTAAGAAAACGTATAAAAACAAATGAAAACGTAAAAAAACAGATGAAAACATTTAAAGACTGACGAAAACGTATAAAAACGGACGAAAACTAAGAAAATGCATGAAAACGGGCGAAAACGATAAAAACCGCGTAGAAAAGAATTTTTTTAAGAAACCCAAAATTTGAGTTAATTAGTAACGGTTGTTAGTATAAAGGACTAACGTTGCAAACGATCGTTTGGTTAATGGACTAACGTTGCCACATAACGATTGTCTCCTAACGGAGAATATAACGGCAGTTAACGATAAGGACTGACAGCGTGCAATATGTAAACCATAAGGATCAAAAAAGCAAAAAAATAGATCAGAGACTACGGTAGTGATTTGGAGCAAACCACAGGAACGAACGGTGTAATTTACTCTTTAAAATCTATGTGAATTGCACATTGTTTATACTACATATAATACACAAACCCTCTCTCTCCAATAAATGTATAAAGAAATACTACACACAAATACCCTCTCTCCATTAAATGTTACAATAGTCTTAAAATTAAGACATATAATATATTAAGCTTTCGGTACAAATCAATTAAACACGCATTTAAAAATTTTAAAATTAAGAATACAACATTAAAAACACTAATTAATGTTATTTTTAAAACACTCTTATAGTGAAAAATAAATGTTATTACACACATTGTACAAACAAATAAAACACACAAATCTTTATACAGTTTATATGCTAACAAGTTGATTATACATATGATTTTGAAAACTGGACTGGACCAACGGGTTCAACCGGAATCCGAGTCGACCTCAGTTCGGCTAGCTAATAAAATCCGTTCAAAAACGAAATAGAAGAGGGCTAGTCGGAACGGGTAAAAACGGGTGAACTGGGATCTTTTTTTTTCCTTCAGTTAATCGGTTTGTCATTGTTATTTTGTTAGTGCCTAAACTTTAATCACAGGGTACCCGCGCTGCATCACGCGGGTACCCTTTTAGTTTTCTACTTTAGGGTGTTGCAAAATTTAAGAGGTAAATCTTATTGGTTCTCATGTGCGCGGTCTAATCGGTATTCCGGTGGCCATTTCGGCATCTTCCTTAGCCATCACAAACCTAACGAGGTTTGAACCCTGGTCTCCTATGAGACCTTTGAGGCACCTTAACACTAGGCCACCTTGGAGATGGTTGTAAATCAAATATAAAAAACTAGAAGATAACATGATACCTGAGTCGGATGTAAAGACAAACATCGGTACCTTCCTACCAAATACTGTGACGCCTCTTGCAGCCTGCCATGTAGTGTTGGCTTTCTCTTGTGAGACTAAGATAGACTCTAGTCCAAACACAACCTCAGCCATTGTAGGACGGTGTTTAGGATGGGTATGCAAACACCGGTCTGCTATCCGTGCAAACTCCTTTAAGCATTTAGGTGATATTCTCCCCCTTATACTAGAATCGACAATTTGCTTAATTCTACCTTCTTTAACATAGTTTTGAGCCCATCTTGCCAGACCCCATTGCTCCTCATCAAGACTTCCATCTACTGCTTTTTTCCCACACAAGACTTCAAATAGTACAACCCCAAAGGCATACACATCTGATTTTCTGGTGAGCTTACCTGTGTAAAAGTAATCCGGATCAAGGTATCCAAATGTGCCTTTTACAACAGTGTTGACGTAAGTGGACTGCTGATTTATTGGGCATATTTTGGTCAGCCCAAAGTCTGAAATCTTAGCAGCCCAACTGCTATCTAGCAATATATTTGAGCTTTTGATATCACGATGTATAACTCCATGTGTGATACCAGTACCCGTGTGAAGGTAATCTAGGCCACGAGCGGCTCCTAAGCATATTTTGATTCGTGTCACCCATGACAGAGAAGTTGCACGTTTGTGAAGATGATCTTCAAGGGTTCCGCGGTGCATATATTCATAAATAAGGATCATTTCTTGGCCATCATTACAATAACCAATCAAAGACACCAAGTGACAGTGCCTTAACTTAGATAGCATCTCAACTTCTGCCCAAAACTCCTCTGCTCCTTGATTAGAAGTTGAATCCAGCCGCTTAATGGCAACAACCAAACGCCTTTCCCCATCAGAGATGGTTCCTTTGTAAACTTTGCCAAAGCCACCACGTCCTATTACCAATGACTCATCAAAGTAATTAGTTGCCTGCTGAATCTCATAAAATGTAAGCCGGCAGCAAGGTTCTGACAACTCCAAGGATACAGAAGATCTAGCCTCGTGACTGTTAGAAGGCAACATAGTTATTTATCGTAATGAATAAGAATTAGATTCAAAATGGTATGTTAATGTACATGATCATTAAGGTTACATATATAAACTGGAGTCATTACATAAATGGATTGTTGACTTGCTTGTAGTCAACATATACAAACTGATATTTTTCTTCCATGAAAGAGACATGTAAGGTAGCATGGTTGGACACTTGGACCATAAGAAGAATACTACTTCAGGGGTCTACCAGACGTCCAGACCTAAATATTATTGGTGTTTAAAAGACGCGCGCAGTTTCTACGAAATTATGAAATAATGCACAGGAAATCAAATGTCTCTAGAAGCAGTAACAGCAGCTTTTCTTTTTTTCTTATTCAAAAACATATAAGGATGGTTATTCTTTTTAAGCTTTGGTTACGAATAAATTGTTGCTTCATTTATTATTTCCATATGTTTTCACTTTATACACTCAATCTACTAAACCCTTAAATCAATTACAACTAGGAGACAAAGATTAATACAGTTAAAAGGCTCTGAATTACTCATATATTATATGCTGATATTCAGGTTTTCAGTTTGCAAAATTTTTGAAATTTTCGAGGATATACATGAAATTTTCCCTTAATTTTATTTCCTGCTCCACCAGACCGGCCCTGAGGTGTAAAATCTACTTGCATATTTCTATCACATAACAATTCAGTGAGTAGAAGAAACTGTCAACACAAAGTTGCCCAATAATTAGTCAATGCAAAAATGATAGTGCAAAGTACACAAACATTGATTAGACATCGCAATTTCAACCCATTTATGTGAAAATGGGTCTATCTGGGTTTTGTTTAATTTATAAAGAACCAAACAAGAAAAAGTTGGTCTTTGATTGTGATTTCCAACAACAAACCAAATTAATTCCAGTTATCTTCACCTGCACTTGTATCGTATTACTGGACTCTACCAAACGAAATCAATGGGGATCGTCATCATATCGTGGTCAAAAGGAACACTGGACTCTTACCAAATGATATTAACCACGTGTATGGTATTTTATGAATGCACTATCTCGGGCATAAATCAGTAAGTTCAAACACTCAACTTTTATGAATAAACTGTATTGATTTGTCAAAAACTATGTGTGATACATGGTTGGAAAGCTAAGGATACCGATTTACGGTTTTTGAAATAAACTGTATTGATTTGTTCCTCTATTGAAAGATAATTAAATGCTCGTCACGATGGTGTAATTTTTATAGGTTACCGATTTACAGTTTTTGAAATACGTAATTCTTAAAAAAGAGCGGTGAAAGTGAGTTTTAACTAAAAAAGATGAGGTGAAAGGAGTGAAGGTTAATGTTTTTTAATGTTTAATCTTGTCAATAATATGGTAGGGAAATGTCCTTAAATGAAACTTTCTCGCATTAAACGTCAAATCATGCTTTGGCCCATATATTCCTTTCGTGGAAGAAGAAATATGAGTGTGAATGCTTGACTATGAATAAGCTACCAGGTTCATTTTCATACCATGACCCTAGTGCAATTATTTTATGTTTGCTTATGAATAAGCTACTAAACTTTTCAAGCTAATAAAGTTTATCTAATAATTATCATCTATAACCATGTTTTTCCCTACGAGTCGCGAGGCTGGATCTTCTTCATTCTCAGAGTCGCCACAACCATGTCGTGATCTTTCGTTTTCCGAGATTCAGTTAGCAACTCAAGACTTTGATGAGTCACTGGTAATTGGGCATGGGGGATTCGGCAAAGTTTACAAAGGAACCATCACCAATGGAGAAAGTCTCTTGGTTGTTGCTGTTAAGCGGCTGGACTCAACTTCTAATCAAGGAGCAGTCGAGTTTTGGGCTGAAGTTAAGATGCTTTCTAAGTTAAGGCACTGTCACTTGGTTTCTTTAATTGGTTATTGCAATGATAGGCAAGAAATGATTCTCGTTTACGAATATATGCCACGTGGGACCCTTGAAGATCATCTCCACAACCTTCAAACTCTTTTACCTTGGGTAAAACGACTTAAAATATGCATAGGGGCCGCTCGTGGGCTAGATTACCTCCACACAGGTGCAGGTATTCACCATGGAGTTATACATCGAGACGTCAAGAGCTCTAATATATTGTTACATAATAATTGGGCTGCTAAGATTTCTGACTTTGGGTTGTCAAAGATAGGTCCAACGAATCAGCCATCTACTTATGTTAACACTTTGGTGAAAGGTACATTTGGATATCTGGATCCAGATTACTTTCAGACTGGTAGGCTGACTCGAAAGTCTGACGTGTATGCATTTGGAGTGGTACTACTTGAAGTTCTGTGTGGTAAACGAGCAGTAGATAGAAGTCTTGACGAGGAGCGATGGGGTTTAGCAAGTTGGGCTCTAGATTCTATCAAAGAAGGTAGGCTTAAGCAAATTGTTGATCCTAACATAAAGGGGAGAATATTTCCTAAATGTTTGAAGGAGTTTGCACGGCTTGCAGAGCGTTGTTTGCATAGCCATCCAAAGCAGCGTCCAACAATGGCCGAGGTTGTGGTCAGTCTTGAGTCTATACTAGTCTTACAGGAGAAAGCTAACACTGCATTGTGCCCTCCAGCCAAGACACTATTTGGTATAAAGATGCCGATGTTTCTATTTCCATCTAACCAAGAAAACTTTGGTATTATGCTTGATCTCTATTCTCTTCCATTCTGTTATATCATAGTTCTTTCAAACGCTTAATACATGTGTTGTTTTTGTAGTTGGCGGTATAAGTTTAAAACCTTTGGAGTTATACCTTGATAGTATCCAAGGTGAACACAAAGTATTAAACCAAGAAAACTTTGGTATTATGCTTGATCTCTATTCTCTTCCATTCTGTTATATCATAGTTCTTTCAAACGCTTAATACATGTGTTGTTTTTGTAGTTGGCAGTATAAGTTTAAAATCTTTGGAGTTATACCTTGATAGTATCCAAGGTGAACACAAAGTATTAATCCAGTTTGCTTTTAAAACTATCAGCACTGCAACTGAAAACTTCTCTGCAGCTAATAAAACGTCACAGCATCGATATGGTTCCATGTATAAGGTAATAACATTCACATATCTTTACTACTACTTTTATTTCTTTCAGGTTTTTGCAAGATTGCGAAAACTTCAACTTATAATTAGTTATTTACTATTTTCAGGGAAAGCTACAAAATGGACAAGGAATAGTAGTTTCACGGCCTTATTTAGATACCGAATTCCAAGGATATAAAAGGGAATTGTCGTTACTGGTAAAAGCTCAACATGAGAATTTGATTCAGTTGCTTGGATATTGCATTAAAGAAACAACAATGTTCATTGTTTATGACTTTGCACCATATGCAAGTCTGGATCGCTTAATATTTGGTATGAATTTTCATTTTTAAATGTGAACCTTCAATGATACTTTTATAAACGCCACACAAGTGTTTACTCTGACAAAAAGAGCTTGTGTTCCAATGGTACCCATAGTTGTGTGAGAAACTCTCCAACCAAATCGTTGAGGGTTCAAGTCCTGCTTAGGACATGTGAGATGGTTGTGGTGTATAATTTGTGAGATACTTGCCGTTCTATTAAAATAATAATAATAATAATAATAATAATAATAATAATAATAATAATAATAATAATAATAATAAAATAATAATAATAAATGAAGTGTTTACTCTGACAAGAATGGCAGTTGTCTTAATTTTTTTTTCCTTTTTTTGTTTTTTAATTTCTTAATTGATTAATTCTTTATTTTCAAAAGTAAACGAATATGTTTTGGATTTTCCAAGAAGTTTAAAGGTTGATCTACCCTGTTTTTATTTTCTTCTGTCGATTTGGTATATACATGAAATGTGGCCTTATAAAGTAGTTTCCGATAGTTGGCTGACATTAATGATTAAGATAATTGTTGGGTGGCTTGTTTTTACACTGTCCCGTTTTGAATCGTGTTAATATTGATGGAGTAATCTTTGACAAACATGCATATTGTGATCTATGTTTCTAGATCCTATGTCTACTCTTTTGGACTGGAATGAGCGGTACAAAATAATTCTAGGCGTTGCTAGGGTCCTCGTTTACCTTCACAAACATGCTCCTATTCAGATCATACATGGTAACGTCAAACCTAGTAACATTCTATTGGATGTAAGTTTGGACCCCAAACTTGCAGATTTTTGGTTTGCAAGATGCTTAGCAAACAACGAGAATGATTCTGTTAATGCAAAGATAATTCTTCAGACCTCGTAAGTTCATGCCCATCCCAATCAACATTCTTCTTGTTTTGTAAGGTCTCAGCATATTGAAGCAAATTCATCTGACATGTTTGTTTCTTTTAGTCTCTTTTCTTTCTAATATACTATTACACTTATATGTGCCGTGGCAGGGAATACACAGCACCAGAGTATACGGATATATATCATGGTCCTGTGTCAACTAAATCTGACGTCTTTAGTTTTGGCATGTTAATTTTGAAAACTATAAGTGGATGTAGAAAATACAATGACATTCCCACAGCTAACGAGAACTTTGTACAACATGTAAGTATGTTTATGGATGATCCATCTACCAATGGTTAAGTAATGCTTTATCTTAACGGGTCAAATGGTTAAGTAAAGTCGTTCAAAGTAAACTACAGTATTAATGCAGAAACTAAAAGGTTTGAAAAGTGATGTATTCTGTGTCAACCCAATTGGACACGGCATATTTTGACCCGTGTAAAAATATACATGTTTTGACCCATATAAAATGATACATGTTTTTCTTTTGGGTATAGGGTTACCCCGGTAAAGTATAACATGATACATGTTTTGACCCACTCAAAATGCTTGCATGTTTTCACTTGGTATGACATATTTTTTATCGTGTTTATAATATTTTTGTTCTTTATGGTGGACTGGTGGGAGTATAACTACATGCTTGTTGATTTGTTGCAGGCATGGACGAATTGGTGGGCCGGAACATCTTCAAGTATCGTTGATCCTAGAATTGATGCAGATTCAAGATCCATAAGAAGCTTCATTCACATTGGGTTGTTATGTGTTCAAGAAGATGCAAATGACAGACCAACAATGGAAGATGTCCTTGCGATGCTACTTAGCGGTTCTTTTCTAACTCTCCCTATTCCCAAAAAACCGTTATCACCACAAATTATAGAAGAGGATTTGGCTATTACTAATGTTCCAGTTGCATTGTTATTGGAAAACCATGATATAGAGACAGTTGATGAGTTCATATCGGAGCTACATAAGTAATTGGGATGTTAAATGTATCTTAAAGCTTATCTAAGGATTTTAAAGATCTAACATATCAGATTATCTTCCCCTTTCTTTTTTTTCCTTCAGTTTTTCACATTGACGTATATGACAAGTGAACAATAAATTTCTAATAGACAACTTTACTTTTCACAATTACACGTTAAGCACCAGTTACCGGCAGGAGCATACTATTTAAAAGGGAAATGATTTGCACACTCCACTTTTAGATTGGCACACTCCAACTTGTGCTTTAAACAGCTGTACAGTTTATAAATTATGCTTTAACTAGTTGTACATTGGAGTGTGCAAATCAAATCCAAATGTGTGCAAATCATCTCACTTAAAAACATGCATATTTAATTCAGTAATGAGAATAGGAAGTACCATAAACTATAGCTCTATAGCAAAACAATACTCCGTACTCTGTAAGATTAATCAACACAACTTCTACGAGAGATGTTACTTCCGGGATATTGAAAGATAGCAAGTACCATAAACTATAGCTCTATAGCAAAACAATAGCACAATATTTATACTACAAATTTATGCCTAATATGTGCTCCGACATCATTAATTCAAGCCTTGCAAGGAGATGGCAGTGAACTGCTACTGCTGATGTTCCTGCTGCATTCTTCGTCTTGGAGGCTTGTATATCAACAATTACAGTACATTTAAATTGACCAAAATTTTTTTTTGTGTGCAATAGGTGAATTATATTAATATCAACAAACAAATTACAAGTATACTATTCTTCTGAGATGGACATACCCCATCCAGAGATTCTGAAACAGCAACTAAACAAATGCAGGAAACAATACAATCTCAGACAATACTAACCCATATATCTGATATATAGCACTACATCAGATTTCAAAATCAGAGCTGCAAGTATAACATAAACCATGCCAGCTTGATCTTTTATTAATTCACCACTCATGCACTACCATCTAGCTACATTTCCACATCACTTTTCCATCTAACCATTCAACCAGCATCCACAATGGCAAGACAAAAAAAGTGTGTGGCTTCACTAGGAACCCAAACCCATCAACCACACGTATGGTATCAAAATTTAATGGCAGTAAAAAGTACAGGATCATGGTCAAATGGAACACTGGACTCTGTACCAAACGAAATCAACCACGCGTATGGTATTTTAAGAAATGCACTATCTTGGGGATAAATAAGATATAAACTCTTCAACTGCACTGGTATCAAAATCGTCAACTGGCATTTCAGTAACACATGCTGAATGCTCTCCTGTCATCTTTTCTCGCATTTTCGTCACTGGGAGAGTAAGAGATGAATTTCCAAGCAACATGGCAACAATTTCCTCCATTTTTGGCCTATCCGCTGCCTCTCCTTGAATACACAACAGCCCAACCTCGATGAATCTTGTCATGGAACCTGAATCGGCATTGATTCTGGGATCAATTATATTTGACAATGTTCCTTCCAACCAATTTCTCCGGACCTACAACAGTTCAACATGTCTGTAACTATACCCCATTTTGATTCAAAGTTCTCTTTACGTTACTGCTAAAACCATACTATTGAGCATGAATTAATAATATCAGGTAGAAATTGATATTTATAACAATGTCAATTATTTGTTTAGGAAGTACTGGATTTGATTTGAAAGGGTAGGAATGCATCTAGGATCAAATCACACTTACATATTCTACCAACTGTATGTCAAGTTGGAAGTAATTAGATATTCTACGCCCGGTTATAGTTTCCAAAATCACCACACCAAAATTGAAGACATCTGACATTGTTGACAGATTGAATTTCATTAGACGCTCCGGTGCAATGTATCCCCTGTCACATGAGATGATGTGCAGGTATTAGTCACCATGAATGAAAACATAGGAACAGGGCATCCAAGTGGATGCAGATCTTTTAATACCACATTTGTACTTACATGTCCCTGCCAACAGCATTAACAGGAATGCAGTCAGTTTTGTTGATTGCCTTAGCAAACCCAAATTGTGATAGTTTGGGTTGAAAACTTTTGGCTAAAAGAATGCTTTCGGATGTTAAATGACCATGTATGACCGTAACGGGAGCATGCTTGTGAAGGTAAACAAGTACTCTAGCAATACCTAGTATTATATTGTACCGTTTATTCCAGTCTAGAAGATTACACATAGGATCTGTAAACATACATCACAAAATAAATGTTTGTCAATCTATTATTCGCCTAGTTTCATACTATTTAAATAAAGTAAGGTTAACATTAAGCATGAGATGTCCAACTCAAAATGACATTCATACCAAATATTAAATGATCCAGGCTTCGATGAGGTGAAAACTCACGGATGAAAAAAACTTTTGTTCCTTCAATACAATATCCCAGCATCTTGACCAAATTCTCATGCTCAAGCTTAACCAGTATTGATGCTTCATGCATTTTATATCTCTTATATACAATGGAAAAAGGTAACGTGACTTCTATATCTCGTCCATTTTGTAGCTTTCCCTGATAAACAAGGTATTTCTAAAATATGTAGCTAGAAATTGGAGCAAAGTTGTTCGTGACAATTTATGCTAATAACCAAAAATGATATGTATGACTAGAAACCTTGTATTTTGAACGGTATCCTTGATGGACAAATTTATTAGCTTCAGAGAAGTTTTCAGTTGCAATGTTGATAGTATCAAAATCAAACCTGCGGAATGTTTGGTTTTCACCTTGAATATTATCAAGGTATAACTCCATGGTATTTAAACTTGTATCTTGAACTGCAATTTCAACAGAAAAACAAGTTTTAGAAAACAGTTGCTATTACTTATGTATCGCGAAGCTAAAGTTGTAAGTTATGTTGTTTAGGGTCATTAGTCATTTAATGTAACTGAGATTTACTCGAGACCAAATAGATCTCTGGTTAATCTCAAATATGGTTTAAGAGGCGTGGTCGTTTGGAGTGCATGCTCGGGTAAGGTAACTGATTTTGGCAACGACAAATAGCTGGGCCCGGGGGTTGAGGTGCAACACTAAAATTAACTGTTACAGAATCAACTGATCTTTGGCTATTTCCTGCTAAAACAACCAACTGCACAATGGTTGTGTTATGATAAAGGATATTTCAGTTTCATAAAACATGAAATAACTTGCAGAAATAATCTCAAGTTTTCTTGCTGTTTTCTAGACAAAATTAAGTTCTCTCATTTTATTTTTATTTCTTATTTGATCCTTACTCCATATAAATTTTGTGTAACCTAGGCTAATATTGGGTCAAAAAACTCAAACTAATATACACGGAGAATGATTTTTTTTTTTTAACGTACGTGGTCCAAAAAATTATCCAAGCAGGATATCGATTGTCATCAAACCAGTCCCATAGGTCTAACAATTTAATCACAAAGAATTAGATTGAAGAGAATACGATACCTAAGTTTTCCGCATTGGATGGAGAGACAATCAAAGGTACCTTCCTACGAAATATTGTCATGCCTCCTGCACGCTGCAATGTACTGTTGGCTTTCTCCTGTACGGCTAGCACAGACTCAAGTCCCACCACAACCTCGGCCATCGTAGGACGCTGCTTCGGATGCCTATGCAAACACCGGTCCGCTATCCGTGCAAACTCCTTTAAACATTTAGAAGATATACTTCCCCTTAATTTGGAATCAACAATTTGCTTTAGCTTGCCGTCTTTAATGGAATCTTGAGCCCATATTGCCAAACTCCATTGCTCCTCATCAAGACTTCCGTCTACTGCTTGTTTCCCACACAAGACTTCAAACAATACCACCCCAAAAGCATACACATCAGATTTTCTGGTTAACTTACCCGTGTAAAAGTAATTAGGATCAAGATATCCAAATGTGCCTTTTACAATAGTGTTAACATAAGTGGACTGCTGATTTTTTGGGCATATTTTTGACAACCCAAAGTCCGAAATCTTTGCTTCCCAATTGTTCTGTAACAATATGTTAGAACTCTTGACATCACGATGTATAACACCATGCTTAATACCCGTGCCAGTGTGAAGATAGTCTAACCCACGAGCTGCCCCTATGCATATTTTGAGTCGTGTTATCCAAGGTAGGGAATATAAACGTTTGTGGAGATGGTCTTCAAGGGTTCCACGGGGCATATACTCGTATACAAGGATCATCTCATTCTGATCATTGCAATAACCAATCAAAGACACCAGGTGACAGTGCCTTAACTTAGATAGCATCTCAACTTCTGCCCAAAACTCCTCTGCTCCTTGATTAGAAGTTGAATCAAGCCGCTTAATGGCAACAACCAAACGACTCTCACTGTTAGAGATGGTTCCTTTGTAAACTTTGCCAAACCCACCATGTCCTATTACCAATGACTCATCAAAGTAATTAGTTGCCTGCTGAATCTCATAAAATGTAAGCCGGCAGCAAGGTTCCGACAACTCCAAGGATTCAAAAGATCTAGCCTCGTGACTGTTAGAAGGCAACATAGTTATTTATCGTAATGAATAAGAATTAGATTCAAAATGGTATGTTAATGTACATAATCATTAAGGTTGCATATATGAACTGGAGTCATTACATAAATGGATTGTTGACTTGTTATGTAGTCAACATATACAAACTTATTTTTTTTCTTCCATGAAAGAGACATGTTTGGACACTTGGACCTTAAGAAGTATATTATTGGTGTTTAAGACGCGTACGAAATTAAGAAATGCACAGGAAATCAAATGTCTCTAGAAGCAGTAACATCAGCTTTTTCTTTTTTCTTACTCAAAAAAATAGAAGAATGGTTATTCTTTTTAAGCTTGGGATATGAATAAATTGTTGCTTCATTTATTATTTCCATATGTTTTCGCTTTATACACTCAATCTACTAAACCCTTAAATCAATTACAACTAGGAGACACAGATTAGTACAGTTAAAAGGCTCTGTTTCAAACTTGTTCACACCAATAAACGACATGCACACCTCTGAATTACTCATATATCATATGCTGATATTCAGGTTCTCAGTTAGCAACTATTGATTTTTGATTTTATTTCCTGCTCCACCAGGCCGGCCCTGAGGTGTAAAATATACTTGCATGTTAAACACCAGTGACTAGGAAGTCTAATATTATAATGGATAGCATATTTCTAACACACATAACAATTCAGTGAGTCGAAGAAACTGACAACACAAAGTTGCCCACTAATTAGATAATCAACCCAGCTTCTATCATCAGATATATTCCACTATATTAACAGAATGATAACACAGTCATACTACAAATTTGTGCCTAATATATGCTCCGACGAGGAGGACAGGAGGTGGCGGTGAAGTGTAACTGCTTCTGATTCTACGGCTTAGAGGTCTATACATCAACAATTAGAGATCGCAATTTTGATAATGCAAAGTACACAAACATTGATTAGAGATCGCAATTTTAACCCATTTGTGTGAAAATGGGTCTATTTGGGTTATGTTTAATTTATAAAGAACCAAACAAAAAAAGGTTGGTCTTTGGTTGTGATTTCCAATAAATAAATAAATAAATACATAAATAAATAAACAAATTAATTCCAGTTATCTTCACCTGCACTTGTATCGTATTACTAGACTACCAAACGAAATCAATGGGATCGTCTGATACAGGATGGTGGTAAAAAGGAACACTGGACTCTTACCAAACGAAATTAACCACGTGTATGGTATTTTAAGAATGCACTATCTCGGGCATAAATTAGTAAGTTCGAATGCTCGAATAAACTGTATTGATTTGACGGTTCAAAAACTATGTGTGATACATGGTTGGAAAGCTAAAGATGCGTGTTTTTCAATGCCAAAATTGATGAGTTATTTGGAGTTCTACAAAAATGTTTATACCCGTTTTACGAAAGTATGTTGAGTATTCAAACTTACAGATTAGTGTTATCACAAGTGATATATCAAGCAAAATATTGCATCGAGAAAAAAAAAAGTTTGTCGAAAGTATATGAAGGTGCTCATCTATTGAAAGATAATTAAGTGCTCGGTACGATTGTATAATTTTTGTTGGTTAATGGTTTACGGTTTTTAGATATGTAATTTATAAAAAAAAATATGATGAAAGTGAGTTTTAATTAGAAAAAAATGAGGTGAAATGGTACGAAAATGTCCTTAAATGAAACTTTTGGGAAATGTCCTTGAGTGAAACTTTTCTCATATTAAATGTCAAATCATGCTTTGGCCTCCCTTTCGTGGAAGAAGACATCTTAGTGTGAATGCTTGACTGTTGGTGGTTATGAGCCCAGAACAGGGTGAAGATAATCAATGACCTAACTATGTACTAATGAATGGTTACCGGATATCACTTGGAATCGTGTTATCACTTTCCAAAGTACTATTCGACCCTAATGCCTGGGTATCACGAATATCTACTTGGGATAAGACCAAATGTTTGTTATTGAATTAGGCACAAATCAATAACCCTTTGCGTTTAAGTGTTATATGTTTCCTTTGTATTTTCTCATGCATAATTGATTTCCTATATATAGGAAAATACTCATAGCTAGTCAAATGGAATTATGAGAATTAATCGGCCCATTAATCTCAACATAATTACCCCCATTATAGCCAAAAATAGTGGTTACATGACCAATAAACGTGGTCACGAGTGTTGATGTAACTGTCATTTGGATAGGTCAAATCAGTTACATATTCAACCAGTACTCTAGCAGCAGAATCAACTTAGCACTAAGAGCAGAAACTCTGCTCATCAGCAGAATCAAGCAGAAACTAGCAGTGGTATCACTGCTTAACCACTATTTCAGTCAAGGTAATCAGGGACTTAATGGGTGTACACTCCGTACCTCCAAACCCATTTCCAAGTATGATTTGATCCCTCAAGTGCACTAAATTTTCCAACAATCCTCCCCAAATTTAGTTCACTTCCTTTGCATGAAAATCAAACATTAAACAAAACATATGCATAAATGAAAATATCCTGAGGATTGAATTTCCATCTTAGTACATTACACGTTCAAATATTCGAGAATCAGGGTGTTCTAAGAATTGAACCCTTCAACCCATTTGAATACCTGAAGATAAAATACACATACGTTTTCAAACACTTAAACACTCTTGACACTATACGTGCCACGTGTCCATATCCAATTCATAAATGTTGTAAAAGCTAAAAGTCCATAGCTTCCTGAAGCGGCAAAACTTCAACATTCACATAGGTGTTTCCTCTTTATTCATGCTCCTGCTTAGCACCTTTTCAAAGAAATTAACCATTGAGAAGTAAAGACTTCATCCTCCTTTTCAGCAGGTTCCAAGCACAAACCTTGGAATGATTGTAAAACATGTACTTCAGTACACTAAATGTTCAACTTTTCACATTGAACTCAGCTCCCAAGTTTCCTCAGGAGGGAGTTGGGTGTCTTAGCATTCAGTGACTAAGTTGGACTTTAAACCCATCCCTTTAGCAGACTTTATAACCAAGTCTCTAGCAAGACCTTTCGTCAAGTGATCAGCTAAATTTTGTTGAGATCTAACAAACTCTATAGAAACCACCCCATTCATGATTAGCTCACGAATCATGCTATGCCTGACACCTAAGTGTCTCGACTTTCCATTGTACATCTGGCTATAAGCCTTTGCCAATGTAGCAGCACTATCACAATGGATAGAAATAGGTGCTATAGGTTTAGGCCACAATGGAATCTCAAGAAGTAGGTTTCTCAACCATTCAGCTTCTTTACCAGCAGCTGCTAAAGCCATAAATTCAGATTCCATTATTGAACTGGTGATACAAGTTTGCTTCTTGGATGCCCAAGAAATTGCACCTCCGCTAAGTAGGAATACCCAGCCACTGGTAGACGAATTGTCTTCAGTGTTACTGATTCAACTTGCATCAGTGTATCCTTCCAACACTGAAGGATAACCAGTATATGAGAGACTATAATCCATAGTTCTCTTTAAATACTTCAGTACCCTCTGAATTGCTTGCCAGTGCTGAGCACTAGGATTACTAGTATACCTGCTCAGTTTACCCACTAAAAAAGCAATATCAGGCCTTGTACAAGTCATATCATATATCAGGCAGCCAATCACCCTAGAATACTCAAGTTGAGATACAACTTTTGTAAAACCCTAAAATCTCAAACATTTAAAATTTCTAAATTGCCCCTCTAACTTTGAATTAATAAGAACACTATGAATGTATAACCTAAGTTACTAATATCCTAAATCATTAATAAGCAGGGCCGTCCCATGAATTTATGAAATTTTTGAGGGCCCTGGGCGAAATTAAATAATGAAGCTTTTTGATAAGGAATACTATATATAAAGTGTCAGATATAATGCAATTAGTTGGCTAAATGTTCTAATATATTACTCATTTAAGATATTTTCTCATCTAAATATTTTTTTTTCTTTGTGAAAAATGTGCGTACACATGCATATAATTATTAACGTGACAAATTTTGAGGCATTTAAAAATTTTGAGACCCTGTGCGGTCGCTCACCTTACACACCCTCAAAGTCGGCCCTGTTAATAAGATTACTAAAACTTTACTCTACAACTTAACTAGTTAATTACCTAACTTAAAAATATAAAAGCTACTACACAAGATAAATCACACGTCTACATGTCCTTTCATTGGGCCGATTTTGCTTTCACAACTTTGGTACATGAGATTTGGCCCATATTCTTTCCCTGAGAAGATAAGTAACAAATGTATTCATGAAATCCCACAAATTCGGCAAGTATTCTCTCTATTCATTTTTATACGCTCTATTCCTTTTTAATCCTCATGACAAGTTACGGTTCATTCTAAAATAAACAAACACGCACATAAAACCCTAACAAAACATTGGCGGCTGTTTAGTTTTCTCCTTCCATTTCTCGTTCGAATCAAGGTGGTTTTGGATCGTGATTAAGGTGGTGTTGAGTGCGGTATATTCTGGTTTGAGAAGGGTGGTTTTGATTGTGTGTTACATAGCTTCGAGGAAGGGTTTGGTTGTGTTGATTTGACGAGCGTTGATAGCTTTGTATTCGGTTGTGATTCTGGTCTCGGTTTCTTAGTTCCTTGCTGCTTCTCTTGATCAAGCATCGAGGGTATTTCATATCACCTAAATCTTGTTCTATTTCTTTCCTATTGAATCTATTATGCTCGTATAACATGTCACCTAGAATCAAAAATGGATCGGCTAATATAGGTTTGTATATATACTAATAAACATGTCAAATGATATCACATGAAAGTAACATAAAATCATAGAACATATCTTATGAAATTACGAAATTGTAAGCTAATCTAATCGACCTTATAGTTGTTGTTTCGAATCGGTTTTATACATGTTTAAGACATAATCTATTCGAGCTAAAAAGAGATCCATGCATGCAAGCTTTAGGTCTTGTTTTTGGTTCGCTAATATAAATTAAAAGGGTGTCGCGGATTGTTTTGTGCCTCGTCAATACTTGTGTTGTCTCGCGAGGGTTCGTGGTTTATATCCGGTCTCGCGATGACTAGTTTGTCCCATTAGCTAGGTATGTACGAGCGAATATATATACATACGAGTAACATAATATAGTTAAAATGAATCGTAAAACTGGACATATAAGCTATGTAAGAAACTGATGTATAATCGAGTTATAAAATTTATATAAATGTATTCTGCATGGTTAATAGTATCATGTTTTCACCATTTTGCAATGTCACTGAATAAAATATATAAGGCTATGAATGAGCCAAAAGACATGGGTACCGATTATTTTATCCGAAGAAGCAAGGGATGTTTGTTCCGGAAATTTAGATAACAAAAAGGGTGTGTGTCGCGGCTTATTTAATCAAGAGAAGTATTTGTCTCGGCATGTTTTAACAAGAGGGTGTCGTGGACTTGTTTGCTTTCAAAATAATAAAAATCTTGGGTCGTCACGGCATAAAAAAATCAATATCGTGGGTATGTTACTAAATTATATAAAATTATAATGACGGGTCCAAAATTTTTATCTTAATATTAATTTATTAAAATAAACTTTAAATTAATTTTATGTGACTTTTAATATTTAATTTTGATAATTTACATTTTAGACCCTAAGCTATCATAATTGCCAAATACAACCCTAATTACTATTTAGGTAAACATTCTAAATAAGGGAACTATTTATGGAAAGTCTATTTTTGAGAAGTTCTATTTATGGAAAGTTACTATTTTTGGAAAGTTCTATTTATGGAAAGTCTATTTTTGAGAAGTAAACTTAAAACCCTAATTTGGTAATCTTAACCTAATGCTTCTAATTTTGTAGAGAAGAAACCCTAAACCTAATCTGGAAACACTTATCATATGTAAACCCTAATTTTGACAACCTAAAATAAGTTAAGCCTTTAATGAGCAGTTAAGTAATATGTAAACCTTTATTATGTAGATTGTGTGAAGAAGGAGTGATCTGCCTTCCCTTCTCGTTCTTTGTTTCATTTCTGCATTTGATTTCGAGGTACAGATATTCCGCCTTTTTAGTAAAGGCCATCCTTCTCTCTTTTGTTTAATGTTTCGATTATGATCCCTTCAGTTAAGCCATTGCTATGTTCCCTTTATTTGATTCGTGTTTGTTGATACTTGATATTGATATGAGCTTGATATTCGTTTGCATGCTATATTTCTTTTCTATAGCATTCTTGATTCTATACCCATTATGTGTTACTTGTATATATGATTTGATTAATTTGTAGCCAGTCATGGGGAGTCCATGGCCTTGCCACTGATGCACCAGTGGTATTGACACTATCTGTGGAGGTGGGTTTTAGTCCACAGCGTTCCCTTTAAGCTAGCTATTCAGGCCTATATTTATTATTGTATATGTTTACTTAGCCTAGAGCTTTGTGCATATATATCTGTTTTGCAGGGAGCGTATGGATGCATCCTAGGTACTTTGTTTTGTATTATTTGGTGAATGTTTTGGTGTGTGTGTAATACACCCCTTTCACATTTGGTACAATGGAGGTCATGACTCCTATGTACATTTAGTATATATATTGTTGGGCATTCCTATTTGTTCTACTTCTCTATGATTCTTATTATCTTGTCATATCTAATGTGATTAACTTATGCATGCTTTATTTCTTTTGCTAACACTTATGACTCATTTCATTTCGTTAATTTTTTGATATCCATTATCTGTATTTCCTTTGAACATATTCCATGTTTCCATATTCTTGATTTCTATCTCAGCAGGTTCGCTTAGAACTATGTCGTATTCACCTTCATTTTCCTTTTTGTTATTAGTTTTCGTTTGTTTATATCTGTTCATTGGGCTTTTTAAGCTCAGCCGCATTTCTTTTCCTGCGGCAGGTTTTTAGAAGAAAGCTGGGTTGGGTGAAGAGTGCTTAGGAGCTCTTAGTGGACTACACTGTTGATAGCTCCCCATGGATTAGAGATAGACTTAGAGATTTCCTTCTTGGTTCTTAACTTGTAATTAATTTGGAAGTTGTAATGCTTAGAATTAGTCCTTTATCTTTTCGCTAGAACTGTTTTGTGAACCTTGTATCATTAATGTATTCCGCTTGCTTATGTTATGATTTGACCCCATAATGTTACACTTTAGCCCTTTTCGGGTTGGGGTGTTACAATTATGGTATCAGAGACAGGTTTGATCAGCGGATTCAAAACCCGTAGAGCTTAGGCTATGACATGTGAGTAATAGGCCCGCTAAGTTTTGCACCATAGGAGTTATGAAACAACCTTTGAGAACTTGCGTTAGGATTTCCACTCCGAAATTAAATTATGACCAGTGAGGATTGGGTAGACTATATGGAATTTGTTTAGGTATCGTTGCTTCCGTATCACTCTGATTCGTGCCTTACTTCTAGTTGAGCCTTTTAAGATTTCTCCTTCTAGAGATTTGAAGCCTATTATTTTGCATAGCATAAGTTTAGTGACCAAGTAAGTTTAGAATGCGTTGAGATTTTTGCGGTAATGTTTGACATTACATAAACTTTATCTTCTTTGTGTTCAGCCTCTGATTCATTTGTTAACCCTTTAGATGCCTCTATAGGTACTCTGAGAATTTCTATGATCATGACTTGTTTGACACGTTCTGAGAAATCTCTTGCTTTTGATAAGCATATTTAAGTTACACCATTAGATTTTGCCTTATCTACTTGTATTCCTATGAGAAATCTTGTGGTTGATCAGCCACGAGAATAGGAATATTATTCCTCACTTCTAAATGATAAGATTCGCTATGCTGATATGCCTTTCCTTGGAAAGTTTAAATTCGATTGTCATTCTGATATTGACTGGTGGACGGAGCATCAAGATGCTAACTACTGTCATACTACGTCTCTCCTTTGACATTTTGAACCACTATGATTTATTTTTGTCAGGACTTCCGATTGATAAGCTTTTGTTATTCTTACTACCCTGGAAACTCATATGTTACTTTCGCGGTTGTGGAGTTTTGCTAGCATCTATTCATGTTTCCCGTGGGATGAATCTCACTTTGAGAGTCATTTTGCAATCTAAATTCTTCCAATGAATCCCTGAATGAACCACCCAAATTTTCACCGATTATGAATTTGATTTGACTTAGTACTGAGAAAATGTTTAGTCACGACTCGAGGTAGAATATGATTTCAATAAAGGCATGTTTATATGATGCAAGTATTATGACGCCTGGCCAACGTGATAATAATTACATCATATAACTTGAACTTATGGGGATCATAGGATATCTTTGAGGAGTGCATGAGAACAGTTAAGTTTGATGAGAAAGAACACTATCCGTATAGGACGATGTTTTGCCTGATTTTGAAACTCCATATTGAACAGCACCAGCCGAATTAAGAGAACTGGAGGAGTGGTAACCACAAATCTATGAAATGTTTTGTTGTCTTAGTGTATCTCCTTGGAGTGCTTCAGTTTTTTTTTTCGCAATGAAGAAAGATGGTAGCAGGAGATTATGTATCGACTTCTGGAAGCTAAACCGTATCACTATTTGAACCCATTATTCCCTACCTCGAATCGACGATGTATCTGATCAACTTTGGGACGTGGAGTTTTCCTTTAGATGGATTTATGGCTTGAAGTTATTCCAAAAATTTCATTTCGTATTCGTATCGGCCACTATGACTGTTAATGATGCTAATAGTATTAGCTAATGCTTTGACTGTTTATTAAATTTGAAGAATCGTGTCTTTCGTAAGTACTTAGACAAATTGGTCATAGTATGACATATTAGTACATTCAGAGATGAAGGAGAAACATGAGAATCATTTTTGTATTATGTTGGAAACATGAGGATCATTTATATATTCTGGAAGCATGATATTGGTTGGAAAATGTTCACGACTTGCGTTACCGTTGAGGATTTTTATGAGTAAAGAAGAGAAGCTTAGTTTGGATGAGAATAGAGTTTTGAAAAAGTTGAAATAGAAATTAGCTTCAACTTCCATACTTTCAGGTAGTACAAATTTTGGGACGTTTCAAGAAGACACTTGGTCATGCCATTATGCAGCATGGGAAGGTTATTGCTTACGCATCAAGACAATTAGAACCGTTTGAGGAGAATTATTCAATGCATGACTTGGAATTAGCGGCAGTGTGGTTGCTCTTAAGATTGGAAGACATATCTTACAAGGTAAATTTGGTGGCAGATGCATTTAGGAAGAAATTTGAAGTTTCAGTTTGTCTTGGAGATTGAGCTTAAGAAAATCAAGACTTAGAACTCAGGGAAGTTGAGTCGTGGCAAACATGAAGGTTGAATCCAATTACAAATTTTAGAAGCTCACGAACAAGATTGCGAACTATGGTCTGTGTTAGAAGATTGGAGAGAAGCTGTTATGATTGAGGCACAGTTTTACTTTCTCTATCCCTCTTAGTTGTACTAAGATGTATAAGGGATCTAAGCAGAATTTTCAGAGGGAATGGCATGAAACTGATTGTGATCACATTAGTGACGATGTGCTTAGTATGTTACAAGTCAAGATTGAACTTCAGCATGCAAGGGAGTTCCTTTAACTTATGGACTTTTCGACTTAGATGTAGGATTAGACTTTTCATGAACCTTGTAATGGAACCTCCTCGCACATTTGAGAAGAATGATATTATTTGAGTGGTGATTGATCGTTTGATTAAGTTAGCTCATTTTGCCTCTTAGAATGTATATTTAGTTAGCAAGTGGGCATAAATCCTTTGACAGAAGGTTATTCAATTACATGGCGCACCTACTGTGATCGTGTCAGAGATTCGCATTTTACTTCAAATTCCTAGGAAGGACTACTGAAGGCTTGAGGGACCAGACTCAAGTATAGTAATTCTATTCACCTACAGACTGATGGATAAGTAGAACAACTATTCGAACTTGGAAGAAGGGTTGAGCAAGAAGTTTGACCAGTGGTTGGTCTGGTTGTGTTTGCTCATTAAGAATTATGGCATGCAAGTGACAAGGGTTTTCCCTTCAGATTTTGTATGAATGGAGATGTAGAACACCTTCTGGTTGAATTAAGTCGGGAAGCTGCTTATTGAATATTCGGAGTCGATTTCAATGACTAATGTACTAGCTATCATTGTGTAAGAGAAATTCTGAAACTTTAAACCAGGAATTTGTGTGTCCGGTATGATGTTCCGTATAGAAGAGTTATGACACTTTGGCATATATGTAAGATTTGCTTCGTGATACGTTAATCCTTAGATTCATTCTTATCCGTGCGGTTCCTATCTATCCCATTTTACATTCCGATATGATTCGATACTCCAATGTATGCTTAGTTAATCGTCTATACGAATAGGTTACCAACCTCTTTAGGAAACTCTCGGTATGTCTGATAATTCGATATATGTTTCTCTGGTTGTTAGCAATGTTCTTAGTTCGTTCAGAACCTGATTGGACTTGTGAAATTTATACCATCTATCATCACTTCCGTATTTATTCTATATTCATCTGATGTTCATGTATCTCTCTGTGAGATTTTGACTATCATCTTTTTCATGTTCAATTCACACTCATTGGATCAGATTTGTTATGATTTATTTTCTGTTGAGAACCCGAGGCTCTCGTATTGGTTTAGACGGAGTCATGAGAAATACACACTTTCGTTCGTTGAAATCTTAGGAAGGACCTCTCCGAGCATGAGGTTAATTGTCGTCATTTCTCTTCGTGATTTGATACGTTTCCGTCTAACTTATGCGACTTTAATTTTCGAGGACGAAAATTTTCTTTTTAGAAGGGAAGAGTTGTAAAACCCTAAAATCTCAAACATTTAAAATTTCTAAATTGCCCCTCTAACTTTGAATTAATAAGAACATTATGAATGTATAACCTAAGTTACTAATATCCTAAATCATTAATAAGTAGGGCCGTCCCATGAATTTATGAATTTTTTGAGGGCCTTGGGCGAAATTAAATAATGAGGCTTTTTGATAAGGAATACTATATATAAAGTGTCAGATATAATGCAATTAGTTGGCTAAATGTTCTAATATATTACTCATTTAAGATATTTTCTCATCTAAATATTTTTTTTTCTTTGTGAAAAATGTGCGTACACATGCATATAATTATTAACGTGACAAATTTTGAGGCATTTAAAAATTTTGAGACCCTGTGCGGTCGCTCACCTTACACACCCTCAAAGTCGGCCCTGTTAATAAGATTACTAAAACTTTACTCTACAACTTAACTAGTTAATTACCTAACTTAAAAATATAAAAGCTACTACACAAGATAAATCACACGTCTACATGTCCTTTCATTGGGCCGATTTTGCTTTCACAACTTTGGTACATGAGATTTGGCCCATATTCTTTCCCTGAGAAGATAAGTAACAAATGTATTCATGAAATCCCACAAATTCGGCAAGTATTCTCTCTATTCATTTTTATACGCTCTATTCCTTTTTAATCCTCATGACAAGTTACGGTTCATTCTAAAATAAACAAACACGCACATAAAACCCTAACAAAACATTGGCGGCTGTTTAGTTTTCTCCTTCCATTTCTCGTTCGAATCAAGGTGGTTTTGGATCGTGATTAAGGTGGTGTTGAGTGCGGTATATTCTGGTTTGAGAAGGGTGGTTTTGATTGTGTGTTACATAGCTTCGAGGAAGGGTTTGGTTGTGTTGATTTGACGAGCGTTGATAGCTTTGTATTCGGTTGTGATTCTGGTCTCGGTTTCTTGGTTCCTTGCTGCTTCTCTTGATCAAGCATCGAGGGTATTTCATATCACCTAAATCTTGTTCTATTTCTTTCCTATTGAATCTATTATGCTCGTATAACATGTCACCTAGAATCAAAAATGGATCGGCTAATATAGGTTTGTATATATACGAATAAACATGTCAAATGATATCACATGAAAGTAACATAAAATCATAGAACATATCTTATGAAATTACGAAATTGTAAGCTAATCTAATCGACCTTATAGTTGTTGTTTCGAATCGGTTTTATACATGTTTAAGACATAATCTATTCGAGCTAAAAAGAGATCCATGCATGCAAGCTTTAGGTCTTGTTTTTGGTTCGCTAATATAAATTAAAAGGGTGTCGCGGATTGTTTTGTGCCTCGTCAATACTTGTGTTGTCTCGCGAGGGTTCATGGTTTATATCCGGTCTCGCGATGACTAGTTTGTCCCATTAGCTAGGTATGTACGAGCGAATATATATACATACGAGTAACATAATATAGTTAAAATGAATCGTAAAACTGGACATATAAGCTATGTAAGAAACTGATGTATAATCGAGTTATAAAATTTATATAAATGTATTCTGCATGGTTAATAGTATCATGTTTTCACCATTTTGCAATGTCACTGAATAAAATATATAAGGCTATGAATGAGCCAAAAGACATGGGTACCGATTATTTTATCCGAAGAAGCAAGGGATGTTTGTTCCGGAAATTTAGATAACAAAAAGGGTGTGTGTCGCGGCTTATTTAATCAAGAGAAGTATTTGTCTTGGCATGTTTTAACAAGAGGGTGTCGTGGACTTGTTTGCTTTCAAAATAATAAAAATCTTGGGTCGTCACGGCATAAAAAAATCAATATCGTGGGTATGTTACTAAATTATATAAAATTATAATGACGGGTCCAAAATTTTTATCTTAATATTAATTTATTAAAATAAACTTTAAATTAATTTTATGTGACTTTTAATATTTAATTTTGATAATTTACATTTTAGACCCTAAGCTATCATAATTGCCAAATACAACGCTAATTACTATTTAGGTAAACATTCTAAATAAGGGAACTTACTATTTATGGAAACTTACTAAATATGAAAACATGTTAAAAATAGAAAGTTACCTAATTTGGATAAAACTACTAAAATTGGAAAGTTACTGTTTTTAGAAAGTTCTATTTATGGAAAGTCTATTTTTGAGAAGTAAACTTAAAACCCTAATTTGGTAATCTTAACCTAATGCTTCTAATTTTGTAGAGAAGAAACCCTAAACCTAATCTGGAAACACTTATCATATGTAAACCCTAATTTTGACAACCTAAAATAAGTTAAGCCTTTAATGAGCAGTTAAGTAATATGTAAACCTTTATTATGTAGATTGTGTGAAGAAGGAGTGATCTGCCTTCCCTTCTCGTTCTTTGTTTCATTTCTGCATTTGATTTCGAGGTACAGATATTCCGCCTTTTTAGTAAAGGCCATCCTTCTCTCTTTTGTTTAATGTTTCGATTATGATCCCTTCAGTTAAGCCATTGCTATGTTCCCTTTATTTGATTCGTGTTTGTTGATACTTGATATTGATATGAGCTTGATATTCGTTTGCATGCTATATTTCTTTTCTATAGCATTCTTGATTCTATACCCATTATGTGTTACTTGTATATATGATTTGATTAATTTGTAGCCAGTCATGGGGAGTCCATGGCCTTGCCACTGATGCACCAGTGGTATTGACACTATCTGTGGAGGTGGGTTTTAGTCCACAGCGTTCCCTTTAAGCTAGCTATTCAGGCCTATATTTATTATTGTATATGTTTACTTAGCCTAGAGCTTTGTGCATATATATCTGTTTTGCAGGGAGCGTATGGATGCATCCTAGGTACTTTGTTTTGTATTATTTGGTGAATGTTTTGGTGTGTGTGTAATACACCCCTTTCACATTTGGTACAATGGAGGTCATGACTCCTATGTACATTTAGTATATATATTGTTGGGCATTCCTATTTGTTCTACTTCTCTATGATTCTTATTATCTTGTCATCTCTAATGTGATTAACTTATGCATGCTTTATTTCTTTTGCTAACACTTATGACTCATTTCATTTCGTTAATTGTTTGATATCCATTATCCGTATTTCCTTTGAACATATTCCATGTTTCCATATTCTTGATTTCTATCTCAGCAGGTTCGCTTGGACCTATGTCGTATTCACCTTCGTTTTCCTTTTTGTTATTAGTTTTCGTTTGTTTATATCTGTTCACTGGGCTTTTTAAGCTCAGCTGCATTTCTTTTCCTGCGGCAGGTTTTTAGAAGAAAGCTGGGTTGGGTGAAGAGTGCTTAGGAGCTCTTAGTGGACTACACTGTTGATAGCTCCCCATGGATTAGAGATTGACTTAGAGATTTCCTTCTTGGTTCTTAACTTGTAATTAATTTGGAAGTTGTAATGCTTAGAATTAGTCCTTTATCTTTTCGCTAGAACTGTTTTGTGAACCTTGTATCATTAATGTATTCCGCTTGCTTATGTTATGATTTGACCCCATAATGTTACACTTTAGCCCTTTTCGGGTTGGGGTGTTACAACTTTGCCAGTATTAGGCATAAGCTTTTTAGTGGTATCCATGGGAGTACTCACTGGAGTACAATCAAAGTAATTAAATTTCTTCAGTACCTTCTCAATATAATGAGACTGAGAAATTGATATACCATTACTTTCATGTTTGATCCTTATATCAAGGATAACGTCAGCCTCCCCCATGTCCTTCATGGAGAACCTTGATGACAAAAATTCCTTTGTCAGGTCAACCTGATTTTGGTAAGTGCCAAAGATCAGCATATCATCAACATATAGACAAATGATGACTCCTTTACCAGATTCATCAAATTTGCTATATACACATTTGTCAGCCTGATTAAGAACATAACCATTAGACAAGACCACTTCATCAAACTTTTGATGCCATTGCTTAGATGCCTGTTTCTGTCCATATAAAGACTTAATCAGTTTACACACCTTGTTTTCATTGCCAGGCAAGATGAAGCCCTGAGGTTGGTTCATATAAACCTCCTCATCCAATTCACCATTCAAGAAGGCTATCTTCACATACATCTGATGAATAATCAGATTGTGAATTGATGCCAAAGCAATCAGCAATCTTATGGTACTGATACGTGCCACAGGGGCATAAGTATCAAAGTAGTCTATCCCCGACTTTTGTCTAAAGCCCTGAATGACTAGTCTAGCCTTGAACTTTTCAATAGTTCCATCTACCTTCATTTTCTTTTGAAAATCCATTTGCAACCTGGTGGTAGATCAACCAACACCCAAGTATTGTTGCCCATGATGGAGTCAATCTCATCATTTATTGCTTCTTTCCAGAAAGCAACATCCTAGGACTTCATTGCTTCTTCAAATGTTTTGGGATCATCCTCAACAATGAAGCAATAGGAGTATTGGTCAGAGACCTCATTCCTTGAACCTTTAATTAAATATAATTGAAACTCAGGTACAAATGACTTTGGATTCCTGGTCCTTTTGCTCTTTCTGAGCTCAGGTTGTTGAACCACAACTTCATCAGGGACCTGAGATGATAATTCATCAGGGACCTCTGATACACCAATGTCATCAGTTCCATTTGGAATCCTTTGACTTGGTCTAGGGACTGATGAGAATCTATTCTCATCAAAGAGTGCATCCCTTGATTCAATTATTGAGTTAATTGAAACATATTCATTAGGTTCAATAACATAGAACCTGTATGCCTTGAAATGCTCAGCATATCCATCAAAGATGCATTCAATGCCTCTTTCACCCAAAGTTTTTAATTTTGGATAAGAGAGTCTTACAACAGCCCTACAACCCCAACCCCTGAGATAATTCAGGTTGGGTTTCTTTTTAGTCCAGACTTCATAAGGGTGACTTTGTTCCTTTTGTTGGGAACCCTATTTAATAAATAGAAAGCTGTTAACATAGCTTCACCCCAAAACCCTTGACTCAGTCCTGAGTAGGACAACATAGAATTAACCATCTCCATCAGTACCCTGTTCTTCCTTTCAGAGATACCATTTTGTTGAGGAGTATAGGGAGCAGTCGTTTCATGGATTATACCAACAGACTGAAAATACAGAGTATCCATGTTCTCACCTCCCCTATCAGTCCTGAATTTTTTGATCAGGGACCCAAGTTGCAATTCAACTTCAGTTTTAAATACATTGAATTTATCTAATGCTTCATCCTTTGTATGTAATAGATATACATAACAAAACCTAGAAGCATCATCAATAAATATCACAAAGTACTTCTTGTTCCCCAAAGAGGGAGTGGCATGCAAGTCACACAAGTCACTGTGTATAAGCTCCAAGAGTTTAGTCTCACGTTTTACACCCTGAAAAGGTTTCTTAGTGATTTTGGTCAACATGTCTTACACTTTTCAGTGTCCATGTCAAATTAATGCTGGGATTAACCCATCCTTAGACATATCTTGCATCCTTTTAAAATGTACATGGCAAAGTCTAGCATGCCACAGGGTAGAGTCATTCAGTTTAGAGGTTGACATAAAGGCTGAATTAACAATGTCAGTGACAATATTAAGCCTGAACATTTGATTACACAAATAGCCAAAACCAATAAACACACCATGTTTAGACAATATAAATTTATCCGATTCAATAACTTGTTTATATCCATGATTATTCAAAACACTACTTGAAACTAAGTTCTTCCTTATATCAGGAACATGAATAACATTAAACAAAGTTATAATCTTTCCAGAACTAAAATTAAGATCTACACAACCACGACCATGCACCAAAGCTGTTGACTCATTTCCCATGTGAAGAATAGAACCATCATTCAGTGACTCGTAAGTCTTGAACCATCTTCTATCTTTGCACACGTGAACAGTTGCTCCAGAGTCAACCCACCACGCAACATCATCATCCTGCACATAGTTAGATTCAGATACATATGTAACATAATAAACTTGAAGAGATTCATTAAACATATTCTGACCTTTCAGTGAGTTGGAAAAACCACCACTCCCTGAACCACTAGTGCCTAAACCATTGGTTTTACCACCAATCTTAACACCTTTGCAATCCCTTTTAATGTGACCAGATTTGCCACATTTCCAACAAGTAGGTGTTGCCTTCTTGTTAGGATCGGCCCTTGTGTTATCATGATGTTTACGTTTGCCTTTGTTGTCATTGTACCCGGTGGAATTGTTATGTTCCACCATATTGACAACAGATGCACCAGTAGCATTGCTACTCTTTGGCTTGTCATTATCCTCCACCCTGAGAGATTCCTCAATACGCAGATGACTACCCAACTGAACAAGTGTCAGTTCTTCCTTTTTATGTTTCAAGGTATGCTTGAAATCTTTCCAAGAAGGAGGGAGTTTGTCAATTATACAAGAGACTAAAATAGCCTCATCCATGTTCATTTTGTGTTGTGTAAACCTTCCAAGTATTCTAAGAAGTTCATTGTATTGTTCCATAACTGGTCTTGAATCAGTCATTTTGTAATTTGTGAAATTACTTACAAGAAACTTCTTACTTGATGCATCCTTAGCCATATATCTGGCATCCAAGGAATCCCATAGTTCTTTGGAAGATTCAACATTCTGATAAATGTCAAAGAGAGAATCAGACATACCATTGAGGATTAAACCTCTGCAGACGTAATCATCATTCTCCCATTTGCTTCGATTCCTTATCCGTTCCACAGTAGCATCATCCCCATGATCCTCAAGAATAGCAGTGCTTAGAATATACACCACATTCATGCTTGACACCAAGAAGTGCATCTTCTTTTGCCATCTTCTGAAATCAACACAATCAAACTTTTCCAATTTGGAAAAGTTAGCAGCCATATGCCTCATGGCAGCAGCCATTGATTATCACAAAATAGTTTACTTTGATTGTTGGTGGTTATGAGCCCAGAACAGGGTGAAGATAATCAATGACCTAACTACGTACCAATGAATGGTTGCCGGATATCATGTGGAATCATGTTATCACTTCTCAAAGTAAACTATTTAACCCTAATGCCTGGGTATCACGAATATCTACTTAGGATAAGACCAAATGTTTGTTATTGAATTAGGCACAAATCAATAACCCTTTGCGTTTAAGTGTTATATGTTTTTTGTGTATTTTCTCATGCATAATTGATTTCCTATATATAGGAAAATACTCATAGCTAGTCAAATGGAATTATGAGAATTAATCGGCCCATTAATCTCAACATAATTACCCCCATTATAGCCAAAAATAGTGGTTACATGACCAATAAACATGGTCATGAGTGTTGATGTAACTGTCATTTGAATAGGTCAAATCAGTTACATATTCAACCAGTACTCTAGCAGCAGAATCAACTTAGCACTAGCAGCAGAAACTCTACTCATCAGCAGAATCATACTACTAGCAGCAGAATCTCTGCTTATCAGCAGAATCATACTACTAGCAGCAGAAACATACTATTGCCAACAGAAACATACTACTAGCAGTAGTGTCACTACTTAACCACTATTTCAGTCAGGGTAATTAGGGACCTAATGGGTGTACACTCCGTACCTCCAAACCCATTTCCAAGTATGATTTGATTCCTCAAGTGCACTAAATTTTCCAACATTGACTATGAATAAGCTACTAGGTTCATTTTCATACCATGATCCTAGTGCAATTATTTTATGTTTGCTTATGAATAGCTACTAGACTTTTCAAGCTAATAAAATATATCTAATAATAATCATCTGTAACCATGTTTTTCCCTACGAGTCGCGAGACTGGATCTTCTTCATTCTCAGAGTCGCCACAACCATGTTGTGAGCTTTCATTTTCCGAGATTCTATTAGCAACTCAAGACTTTGATGAGTCACTGGTAATTGGGCATGGGGGATTTGGCAAAGTTTATAAAGGAACCATCACCAATGGAGAAAGTCTCTTGGTTGTTGCTGTTAAGCATCTGGACTCAACTTCTAATCAAGGAGCAGTCGAGTTTTGGGCTGAAGTTAAGATGCTATCTAAGTTAAGGCACTGTCACTTGGTTTCTTTAATTGGTTATTGCAATGACATGCAATAAATGATTCTCGTTTATGAATATATGCCACGTGGAACCCTTGAAGATCATCTCCACAACCTTCAAACTCTTTTACTTTGGGTAAGACGACTTAAAATATGCATAGGGGCCGCTCGTGGGCTAGATAACCTCCACACAGGTGCAGGTATTCACTATGGAGTTATACATCGAGACATCAAGAGCTCTAATATATTGTTACATAATAATTGGGCTGCTAAGATTTCAGACTTTGGGTTGTCAAAGATAGGTCCAATGAATCAGCCATCTACTTTTGTTAACACTTTGGTGAAAGGTACATTTGGATATCTGGATCCAGATTACTTTCAGACTGGTACGCTGACTCAAAAGTCTGACGTGTATGCATTTGGAGTGGTACTACTTGAAGTTCTGTGTGGTAAACGAGCAGTAGATAGAAGTCTTGACGAGGAGCGATGGGGTTTAGCAAGTTGGGCTCTAGATTCTATCAAAGAAGGTAGGCTTAAGCAAATTGTTGATCCTAACATAAAGGGGAGAATATTTCCTAAATGTTTGAAGGAGTTTGCACGGCTTGCAGAGCATTGTTTGCATAGCCATCCAAAGCAGCGTCCAACAATGGCCGAGGTTATGGTCAGTCTTGAGTCTATTCTAGTCATACAGGAGAAAGCTAACACTCCATTATGCCCTCCAGCCAAGACACTATTTGGTATAATGATGCCGATGTTTCTATTTCCATCTAACCAAGAAAACTCTGGTATTATGCTTGATCTATATTCTCTTCCATTCTGTTATATCATAGTTCTTTCAAACGCTTAATACATGTGTTGTTTTTGTAGTTGGCGGCATAACTTTAAAACCTTTGGAGTTATACCTTGATAGTATCCAAGGTGAACACAAAGTATTAAACCAAGAAAACTTTGGTATTATGCTTGATCTCTATTCTCTTCCATTCTGTTATATCATAGTTCTTTCAAACGCTTAATACATGTGTTGTTTTTGTAGTTGGCGGTATAAGTTTAAAATCTTTGGAGTTATACCTTGATAGTATCCAAGGTGAAAACAAAGTATTAAACCAGTTTGCTTTTGAAACTATCGGCACTGCAACTGAAAACTTCTCTGTAGCTAATAAAATGTCAGAGCATCGATATGCATGGTTCCATGTATAAGGTAATAACATTCACATATCTTTACTACTTTTTTCTCTTTCAGGTTTTTGCAAGGTTGTGAAAACTTCAACTTATAATTATTTACCATTTTCAGGGAAAGCTAAAAAATGGACAAGGAATAACAGTTTCACGGCCTTATTTAGATACCGAATTCCTAGGATATAAAGGGGAATTGTCGTTACTGGTAAAGTCTCAACCTGAGAATTTGATTCAGTTGCTTGGATATTGCATTAAAGGAACAACAATGTTCATTGTTTATGACTTTGCACCATATGCAAGTCTGGATCGCATAATATTTGGTACGAATTTTCATTTTTAAATGTGAACCTTCAATGATACTTTTATAAACACCACACAAGTATTTACTCTAACCAAAAGGGCTTGTGTTCCAATGTTAACTATAGTTGTGTGAGAAACTCTCCAACCAAATCGTTGTGGGTTCAAGTCCTGCTTAGGACATGTGAGATGGTTGTGGTGTATAATTTGTGAGATAGTTGCCGTTCTATTAAAACAAAATAAAAAGTGTTTACTCTGACAAGAATGGCAGATTTTTTTTCCTTTTTTTTTTAAATTTCTTAATTGATTAATTCTTTATTTTCAAAAGTAAACGAATATGTTTTGGATTTTCCAAGAAGTTTAAAGAATTAAAGGTTTGTATCTTGATCTACCTTGTTTTTTTTTTTTTTTTTTTTTTTTTTTCCTGTCGATTTGGTATACATGAAATATGGCCCATTAAAGTAGTTTTCGATAGTTGGCTGACATTAATGATTAAGATAA
This sequence comes from Artemisia argyi, assembly GCA_030686995.1. Classification (NCBI taxonomy): domain Eukaryota; kingdom Viridiplantae; phylum Streptophyta; class Magnoliopsida; order Asterales; family Asteraceae; genus Artemisia; species Artemisia argyi. The sequence goes on from CM060709.1 coordinate 307,427,901, forward strand.
TTGTTGGGTGGCTTGTGTTTACACTGTCCCCTTTTGAATCGTGTTAATATTGATGGAGTAATCTTTGACAAACATGCATATTGTGATCTATGTTTCTAGATCCTATGTCTACTCTTTTGGACTGGAATAAGTGGCACAAAATAATTCTAGGCGTTGCTAGGGTCCTCATTTACTTTCACAAACATGCTCCTATTCAGATCATACATGGTAACATCAAACCTAGTAACATTCTATTGGATGAAAGTTTGGACCCCAAACTTGCAGATTTTTGGTTTGCAAGTTGCTTAGCGAACAACGAGAATGATTCTGTTAATGCGGAGATAATTCTTCAGACCTCGTAAGTTCATGCCCATCCCAATCAACATTCTTCTTGTTTTGTAAGGTCTCAGCATATTGAAGCAAATTCATCTGACATGTTTGTTTCTTTTAGTCTCTTTTCTTTCTAATATACTGATACACTTATATGTGCCGTGGCAGGGAATATACAGCAACAGAGTATACGGATATATATCATGGTCCTGTGTCAACTAAATCCGATGTCTTTAGTTTTGGCACATTTATTTTGAAAACTATAAGTGGATGTAGAAAATACAATAAAATTCCCACAGCTAACGAGAACTTTGTACAATATGTAAGTATTTTGTTAAGTAAAGTCAGTCATGCTTTATCTTAATGGGTCAAATGAGTGGGTCAAGTCATGCTTTATCTTAATGGGTCAAATGGTTAAGTAAAGTCGTTCAAAGTAACCTATTAATGCAGAAACTAAAAGGTTTGAAAAGTGATGTATTTTGTGTCAACCCAATTGGACACGACATACTTTGACCCGTGTAAAAATATACATGTTTTGACCCATATAAAATGACACATGTTTTTCTTTTGGGTATATATCTCCCGGTAAAGTATAAAATGATACATGTTTTTCTTTTTGGTATAGGGTTACCCCGGTAAAGTATAAAATGATACATGTTTTGAGCCACTCAAAATGTTTGCATGTTTTTCACTTGATATGACATATTTTTTATCGCGTTTATAATCATTTTGTTCATTATGGTGGACTGGTGGGAGTGTAACTACATGCTTGTTGATTTGTTGCAGGCATGGACGAATTGGTGGGCTGGAACATCTTCAAGTATCGTTGATCCTAGAATTGATGCAGATTCAAGATCCATAAGAAGCTTCATTCATATTGGGTTGTTATGTGTTCAATAAGATGCAAGTGACAGACCAACAATGGAAGATGTCCTTGCCATGCTACTTAGCGGTTCTTTTCTAACTCTCCCTATTCCCAAAAAACCGGTATCACCACAAATTAGCGGTTCTTTTCTAACTCTCCCTAATCCCAAAAAACCAGTATCACCACAAATTATAGAAGAGGATTTGGCTATTACTAATGTTCCAGTTGCATTGTTATTGGAAAACCATGATATAGAGACAGTTGATGAGTTCATATCAGAGCTACATCACCGATAAGTGTCTTTTACATATAAACAGGGCCTCATTGCTACATAAGTAATTGGGATGTAAAATGTACCTTAAAGCTCATCCAAGGATTTTAATAATCTAACATATTATATTATTTTCCTTTTATTTTATTCGGTTTGATCCTGCTACTTTAAAAAGAACTGCTCCTTCATCTAATAATGATGGACTGACAAAAAAAAATTCAAAGGAAAAAGTTCACAAGATAATGTGCTAGCTTCCCCTCTTAATCAACATTTTGCTGATACAGTTAGGAACGTGAGTTCGAACTTAGAAACTGTGAATCTGAAACTTTCTTCAAGGTTTTCCGGATAGGTGGATCTGTTCAAGTTAGCCACCTCATTTTCTCATAATTACTATTGCATCTTTTTTCTTTTGAGCAAAAAATTTCAAAAGAAGTGTCAATCTTTTTTAGTTGAGATGAAAATTTTGACATTTATAATTAAATGATCAATGTTGGTTATTCTTGTATCTTAAACGGGTCAGATGGATTAAGCTAAAGGCATTAACTGAAAAGAACACTAGTGACCTGGTCAAATGGGTCGAAATTCATCTGAATTGTATTCAAATTTATAAAAAGCTCCTAAATTGCTTAATTAAAAAGTTAGGTTGGTTTTCTGTTGACATAGTATTATAGCACTTCAATTTATTCAACTTGCTTTGCCAACAACAAATTTTAACCAGTTTTGACCCAAACCTGTCTTGACCCTTTACCCAAACCCAAAGCCACCCATTTTGTTAATGCCGTCTTGAATTGTATATAATGGGTATGGGAATTTTCCCTCATATCAGAAGTTTATGTTTGTATGTGTTGGATGGATGTATCTGTAGGTAATTACTTTTAAATTGCAGTTATTGAGCATTTATTTCTTCTAAAAACTTTCGTCACATTTTTGTTGAATTTATATATATATATATATATATATATATATATATATATATATATATATATATATAGAGTGTATCTTTATTTTCAGAATCCTGTTAAGTGCGGGAACTGCGAGATCTCCAATTTTGCATTAGAAAACATGCATGTTCATATAAAACATGTATGTTTTCTTACATACACCTTAATACACATACATGCATACACATACATGTTCATATAAAAACCTGTTAAGTGCAATAGATCAATGCAAAATGGTTTTATTTTTAGAACACTGTTAAGTGCGGGAACTGCGAGAACTCCAATTATGCATTAGAAAACATGCATGTTCATATAAAACATGTGTGTTTTCTTACATAACCTTAATACACAGGCATGTGTATTAACGTGTATGTAATAAAACATACATGTTTTATATGAACATGCATGTTTTCTAATGCAAAATTGGAGTTTTCGCACTTAACGGGGTTCTGAAAATAAAGCCCCCTATATATATATATATATATATATATATATATATATATATATATATATATATATATATATATATATATATATATATATATATATATATAGTGAAGCGTTCAAATGAGAACCCTAAATTTTGTGAGAATGTGAGAAACAACCCTAAAATTTTTTGAAAAAAAATTCGTAAATTTTTTTTCGAAAAAAAAATTTTTCGAATTTTTTTTTGAAAATTTATGATATTTTTTTAAAGTTTTTCAAATTTTTTTAAGAAATTTTCAAAAAGTTGATTAACTAATATTAGTCATTAGATTAAAGTTAAAGGAAGATAAAATGAGTGGCTAGGATTGTTTCTCACGTTCTCACAAAATTTAAGGTTCTCATTCGAACGCTTCACTATATATATATATATATATATATATATATATATATATATATATATATATATATATATATATATATATATATATATATATATATAGGATAACTTGGCTACAATTATTGTAGTCAATTGGCTACAATTCTTCCCAAAAAATACACATAAAATGAATTAGGGACCCACAGAAAAAATTCAGGACCCACAAAAAAAATCAGAGACCCACATTTATAGCACAAAATTGTAGCCTATTTGCTACAATTAATTGTAGCTAATATATTCACACACACACACACACACACATATATATATATATATGGTGAGGATCAGGTACATTTTTGTCTTTTAGTGCGGATGGTACGGACGAATCTCAGCCCTCCATCTAGTCAACCATCTGAAAAAGGTGGAGTGACAATATCGTAAATACTCCGTCTTTTTTTAAGATCGTTACTATCGTATTAGCTTTTTTTCAGAAAAAAATTTAAAAAAATCTGAAAAAATTAAAAAAATAAAGAGGACAACAAATAATTAAGAATCGCTGAAACAAATTTCAAAAAAAAAATCGTTTTCATCGTTAAAGGTATTGTGATATCAGAATCTGATTTTGACTTTTTTACAAAAGTCAAGATCTGATCTTGACAAAGTCAAGATCAGATCTTGACTTTTGTAAAAAAGTCAAAATCAGATTCTGAAAACTTTTTTTTTAATAAAAAATTTAATATCACAATAACTTTTTTAATATCGTAAAAACTTTTTCTTAATAAAAATTGTTAATATCGCCGTAACTATCATCCTTTCTTAATATCAAAGTTAATTTTTTTTAATATCACTTTAACTTTTTCTTAATATCGTAACATCACGGTTCATATATATATATATATATATATATATATATATATATATATATATATGGGTAAATAGCAAAAATGGTCCTTAACGTTTCACAAAATTGCAAAAACAGGACCGAGATAAAAAGTAGCGCAAAAAAGACACCCACGTTCCACATTTTCGCAAAATCGCCACTGAGAGCCATTTTCCGTTAATTTTCCCGTTAAGTGCCACGTATTTGAGGGTAGTATCGTCATTTCACTGTTCATACTTATCTCCCGCCAACTTTCGGCTCTGTGCTTAGTATCAATGTGATTAGACCTGAGTGGCTAATTTGCAAAGTTATTTTCAGCTTTCATATTAAATTGTCAACGCCTTCACACACACAAACAACCAGAAAAACACACACACACACATACCCGTAATCAAACAATTATCATTCCCTTTTCCAGAAAAATGTCTCGCTATCTTGATCTCGTGGTTGCTTGCAACTCGTTTGTCATATCGGAAATGATGCTAACCCATTACCGGCGAGAGGTTGAGGAGGATATTCATCATGCACAAGAGTTGATGAGTAGGTGCCAAAAGCTGTCTGATATGCTCTGTCTTAGGGGGGCCCTGATTTTGGAGCTCCAAAACATAAGGGCTCGAGAACTGCAAGGGCCAATGTGAACAAGCTTAGGAGGATTCAGTCAGCTGATATGAGAAAGATAAGGGGGTTGATGAGGTTGCTTAGGCAAACAAACGACAGCATTGTTTCCAAGATTGAGTTTGCTGTGAGGCAAACTTACATGTGAAGGGGTTGGGTGTTGGGTGCTGGATGCTGGGGGTGGGTTGTTTTGTTGTGTTTTGTTGTGTATGATAAATGTAGGTAGTAGGTGGTTGGGGACTTGTGGAGTTGTGGTTTCTTTTGTTCATTTTAGTGCCACAGTCGTAGTGTCGTAAGCTAAGTAGATATTGTAGGTGATGATGTAGGTAGGGGTTGTGGGTTCCCATAAGGTTGTAAATGTACCCTTATGGTTTATGAATGGAAGGGGTCGTTTGATCCCATTTGTCTTGATATACATTGTTCAATTCGTATCACAAACACATTCACAAACATGAAACTGACATAATTGAAACCATAATACAATACACAAACACATACGTTTAAATGCTACTAATCGAAACAAATAACAGAACCACAAAACAAACAGAAACATATTATGCAAATAACAGAACCCTATATGAAATACTGCAAATTTACATAATATTGTTCGGAATTTACCAAAAAAGTTTAACCCATCACAATGCATGCCCACACCATTTGGTGTATTCGAAACAGAGGTACAATAGTTCAAGTTACATTAGTCAAATTAAAGTGTTTTAGTTTCTACACATTACATATTCCCAATAGATGGACCCATATGTCAATCTTCAAACCTTCTACTGGATGAATATTCAAACCTTCAACTAGATGAACCAACATGTGATCAACAACACCTGCACAGTCAATATATGCAATGAAATGAGGTTACTATAATAGGCAATGCAATGTGTCCAAAATATTTGCTAAACAGTTCATTAGACTCGCCTAGTCAAAATAACACCACATTGTTACCCATTGATCTTGGTGCCCGTAGACCCAGTACGCAATTAGTTATTCTTGGTCTTAAAATACCACCACCCTTTGCTCCCACATTCACTGAACCAACACCTGGTGGGTTCTTAATAGAACCACCGTCTCTAATGACAATACCAGCTGTTTTGTTCATGTTAACAACATCAGCCTCATCAACCTCATCAACCATCTTTCCTTTTCCTTTATCCACAGACCTCTTTACCCTCTTTTTATGCTTCCAGAATTCTGGTTGTGAAGCATCAACATCATCCACTTTCGTATAAGTTTTTGAAGTGCTAGTCCTAAAAGGAGTTGAAGTAATAGAGCACCGCAAGCTAGCATCTTCTTCTACCCACCCAACAACCTCCCCACCATCACCCTCTGCATCAATATTGTTTAAATAGTAGGGAGATAACACATGTTTTGTGTGAGCAACAAACAAATCTACAAAACCGGCACAACAACCTAGCTCAATCATTGTATGCACATCATTGTCTGTGTGAATCAGCTTCAAACCTTCTTCTAATGATTTACCAGGCACACAAAAGAACACAACCCATTTTTCTCCCCTAATGCGTGAAAACATATCATCCAGACCTAGGAAAAAGATATGTCTATCACAGACAAAGCCACACATTGTAGAAACATTCCCTTGTACATACCTTAATGGACCAAATTCAAAGACTCCATTATTGTGCATGTGGAACAGAACTTCACCCCCATAACCAAGTAAATCTGCCACAATTTTAAATTCAAATTGTCAAGACATACCAGCACCTACGAAACTAATGGTATACATGCTAAATTCAATGCAGAAGTAGTCAATGAAACAATTATGCAGGCTCGAGTGAAGCAAAGCAATGCAGTGTTGTATATCTCACCACATAGTTGTAGTTTAGGTAATAAGTTAATGTGGTGATATAGAAACCAATCTATTTTGTTCCTGATACACTCAAGATACACAATGTGAAGACTTACTTACAACCAATGTAAAGACTTACTTATAACCAATGTGAACACGCAGTACTTTCGTAATGCAAAACACTCTCTATAGCAGTATTTAGTAATGCCAAACACTCTTACTTATGATATTCTAACACCCTACTTAATGCAAATACTCTGTTTATCCTAAACCTAGGAAAGGGGATTCATATAAAAGTCTATCAAACATATCATAGCATCCTACGTAAACAAATTTAAAATGGCACATAAATGAAGTATACCACATTAACATACCAAGATCCGTATGCTCTTCCTTCACCTTCCTCTTCTTGCCAGTCCCATTTGCCATTCCCCTCTTCATTTTTTCAGTAACTGTACTCGGATTAGAACTCCCCTCCTTCTTCTTCTTTCCAACCTCCTTCTTCTTGCCAGTCCCAACAGGCCTTCCCCTCTTTCTTTTTCCTGTAACTGTACTCGGATTAGGACTCCTCTCCTTCTTTTTCTTGCCACTCCCAACAGGCCTTCCCCTCTTTCTTTTTTCTGTGACTGTAGTCGGAATAGGACTCCCCTCCGTCTTCTTCTTGCCACTCCCAACCGGCCTTCCGCTCTTCCTTTTTTCTGTGACTGTAGTCGGAATAGGACTCCCCTCCGTCTTCTTCTTGCCACTCCCAACCGGCCTTCCCCTCTTCCTTTTTTTCTCTGCAATTAACTCATTGGAGCAACCGTTAGCACCCACATTTGATTTGTTGAAGGTTCTATTCCACATCCATTGAAGAATTTATTCAATCATCTCCTTCCCTATGTTTGCATACGAACCGTACTTGGCAATAACTTTTTCACCAAATTCACCCAAAACAACCTCAAAGACTTCGTCATTTAATAAAACCTTGCCCCACGACATTTCAGATGATTCCTCCCCCCCCCCATCAACAAGCACTTTCCCTTTTCATTCTTATCATTATTCGCCATAGCTGGGTTTAGTTGTTGCCATTTGATTTTTTTTATGTTAGGGTTTGACGGTTGATTATCTACATAATCTTTGGTTAGTTTTGGGGATTTATTGTACCCTGAAAAAGCACACAGCTTTAAATGTACATACTTTATGTTGTTTGCAAAAATAGTCCCCCGAAAGTTGGCGGGAGATAAGTATGAACAGTGAAATGACGATACTACCCTTAACTACGTGGCACTTAACGGAAAAATTAATGGAAAATGGCTCTCAGTGGCGATTTTGCGAAAATGTGGAACGTTGATGTCTTTTTTGCAAATTCGTGAAACGTTAAGGACCATTTTTGCAATTTACCCTGTATATATATATATATATATATATATATATATATATATATATATATATATATATATATATATATATATATATATATATATATATATATATATATAGCCATTCATGTGAAAAATCTAATTTTTGTGAAAACGCGAGAACAAATCATAGCCACTCATTTTATCCTCCTTAAACTTTGATCAAATGGCTACTATTAGCTAACTATTTTTTAAAAAAAAATTCAAAAAAAATTCGAAAAAATTTCAAAAAATTTTCGAAAATTTTTTTTGAAAAATTTTCAAAAAAATTTCGAATTTTTTTTTCAAGTATATATATATATATATATATATATATATATTTTCACATTTGACTAAAAAAAATTTACATGTGACGAATTTTTTTTCTTCATATGTGACGGAATTTTTTTTCACATTTGACGAAAAATAAATTTACATGCGACGAAATTTTTTTTTTCACATGTGACGATTTTTTTTTACACATGACAAAAAATTTCGTGAAAATTTTCAAATTTTTTTTCACATGCGACGAATTTTTTTTTTCACATGTGACGAAATTTTTTTTTCACATATGACGAATTTTTTCACACGTCACAAAAAAAAATTTTGTGAAAAATTTTCAAATTTTACTTCACATGTGACGGAATTTTTTTTTGCACATGTGACGAAATTTTTTTTACATGTGACGATTTTTTTTCTTCACATGTGACGAATTCTTTCACACGTGACAAAAAAAATTCGTGAAAATTTCTAATTTTTTTTTTTCACATTTGACAAAAAAAATTTCAGAAAAAAAATTTCGGATAAAAAATTTCGAAAATTTTTTTTTCGGAAAACAAATTCGGAATTTTTTTTTTCGGAAAAAAAAATTTTTGGGAAAAAAAATTTTGTCGAAAAAAAAAGTTTGAAAATTTTTTTTCTAAAAAAAATTCGAAAAAAATTTTTGAAAAAAAAAATTTCGAAAAAAATTTTTACGGAAAATTTTTTCGAAATTTTTTTTTTCAAATTTTTTTTGAAAATTTTCAAAAATTTTCAAAATTTTTTAAGAAATTTTCAAAAAGTTGATTAACTAATATTAGCCGTTAGATTAAAGTTAAATGAGGATAACTCAAAGTATCAATCTAACACAGTTCTAAGTGTTACTAAGTAGATTCTGCATACTTAGTGATATAACTCAAAGTAACAATCTAACACAGTTCAAGATGTTTAGATCTATCAAGTGGTATCAGAGCCAGGCTTTGATACTTTGATTTAGAAGACTCTAGTTCACTCAGAAGAATCAATGGAGACAGAAACCAGTAACTCAAACATTGCTGCTAAGCTTCCAAAGCTTAAGTTGAATGACTTTGAGATGTGGAGGCTAATGATCGAACAATTCTTTATGGTCCAAGACTACACACTTTGGGAGATCATTATGGTTGGAAATTCTTTCAAACCAAGTTCTACTTCAGAGATGGTTGGTGGCAAGGAAGTAATTAAGGTCAACACTGGACCTGTTAGTAATGATGAAAGACTTCAGATGAAGAATGATCTGAAGGCCAGAGGTTTGTTGCTGATGACACTTCCCAGAGACCAAGTTCTAGCATTCAGCAAATACAAGACTGCAAAAACTCTTTTTAAGGAGATCTGTAATGTTTTTGGTGGTAATGATTCCACCAAGAAGACTCAAAAGACCCTGCTGAAGCAGACTTATGAAAACTTTGGTTCAACAAGTAATGAATCTATTGACAGCATCTTCACAAGGCTACAAAAGATTGTTACTCAACTAACTGTTTTTGGAATTGAGGTGGAAAGGGAAGACCTCAATCTAAAGTTCTTAAGAAGCTTACCCTCTGAGTTTGGAACCAATGTTGCTGTGTGGGAAGATAAGCCAGATTTGGAGACCATGAAACTTAATGATTTGTACAATAACTTCAAGGTTATTGAACAAAGATTGAAGAAAGCTGGCAAATTAAGCTCAAGTTCAGGAAGTGTAGCACTCATATCATCATCTCTTGATGATAGTTCAGATGAAGAAAGTGATAGTGATGATGACAGTGCTAACATTGTTGTTTCCACTGGTAGTGGAAGTGTTTCCACTGGTAGCTCAAAGAGACAGATTGCAGGACTTAGTGATACTACTTTTTATGTCTTTATATCAAGTTAAGTGGGTGGTTCAATTCTCAATCATGAGGATTTGGATCAAACTGATGAGGATGATATGGAGGAGATGGACATTAAATGGAAAGTGGCATTACTAAGCTTAAGGACAAAGAAGTTTTGGAAGAAGACTGGAAGAAAGATTAACATCAGTGGCAATGAAACAGTAGGTTTTGACAAAAAGAATGTGGAGTGCTATAATTGTCATAAGAAGGGGCACTTTGCCAGGGAGTGCAGGAAGCCAAGGAAATCTGACAACAGGTCAACTTGGTATAAGCAGGACAAGAAGAAGGAACCTACTACTGATGAGCCAAAGGGGCTATTGGCTATTGATGGAGTGAGCTTTGATTGGAGCTTTATGACTAAGGATGAGGAAGATGATTCAGAGTCTGCAATGGTTGCTACAGAGCTTGCACTAATGGCTTTTTCTGACTCTGAGGTACAAATTAATAATGCTTGTTCTAAATCTTGTAAGGCCTTAAAAGAGTATGAGAAAATTGAAGCACAATATGATGAACAATTGCTAGAGTTAAATCATACTAATTATAACTTAGCAAATCATAAAAGAGGCCTAGGTGTTTTAGAAACTCAATTAGAGCATTATAGGGCAAATGAATCTAAGTTCAATGATGATATTGCAGTATTAAGAAGAGACTTAGATTATCAAGTTGCTGTAAATAAGGTTCTTAGAGAAGAACTAGAAAAGGTTAAAATGGCTAGTGAAAATATAAAGATAACTTGCCATACACTGGATCACCAATCCAAGAGTATTGACAAGATTTGGGAAGCCCAAGTTGTGAACAAAGCCAAATCAGGAGTTGGATACAAATCAGTTCCACCACCTCTAAGAGGTGTTCCATCACCTCTTGGCATTGACTTAGCTCACACAGGATTAGAAGAATTCTAGGAACCACCTATGACCTATGGACCAAAGTTTGTTAAACCAGTTGAAATTGAAAAGGTTCAGGTTGAGGTTGATACATTTGTTAGTGCTAGTGACTCATCTCTTAAAGATGAAAATTTGAATGTTGAGTCTAAACCTAGTGTTCCTGAGAATGTTAAAGTGGAGGTTAAAAAGAGTATTCCTGATGTTGTCAAAGAGAAGCCTAGGTCACAACCTAATTTCACTAGGCCCACTACTAGATATGCAGAGATGTACAGAAGTAGGTCACCAACTCCTAGGGGTAATATGAGGAGTTGGAATCATGTTAAATCTAGGCAATTTGGTAGTGATTTTGTGTTCAATAACAAACCCTGTCATATATGTGGTAGCTTTGACCATTTGTCTTATAGTTGTACCTACCACTTGGGAAGAAGAGAAGTGTTTGGGAATACTAGGGTGAATGGACAAAATGCTAATAACTTAACTCACCCAAATCCACTTAGCAAGATGATTCCCAAGTCTGTTTTGCTTAACTCTGGCATTAAACCAATTTCCACTGCTAGACCAGCAGTTTCCACTGCAAGACCAGCAATTGCCACTGCCAGAAATAAAAATAGAGTTTACCCTAAGCCCCCTGTTACTACTTTTGTTAAATCTACTCAAACAGGGAAAAAGACTAATTTTGATAAGAAAGTTAACAATAATCAGAAGTGGGTACCCAAAGTTTCAAAACTAGCAGTTTCCACTGCTAAGCCAGCAGTTACCACTGCAAGGCCAAAGGTTACCACTGGTGGGTCTGTTAACAAGAAAAGGGTAAATATGGGAAATGTTGTTAAGGCCTCAGCACGTTGGGAATGGAAACCAAAAGGAACCATCACCTCAAACAATCCCAATGGTGTATCAATGACCTTTGATAGATATAATTATATTGATACACGAGGCAGATCCAAGTCATTTGTGGCTTGGGTCCCCAAAAGGAACTAATTCCTTTATTTTGTATGCAGGAACATTCAAAGACTACAAATGATCAAGGATACTCAGACAGTGGATGTTCCAGGTACATGACTGGCAATAAGTCCCATCTTTCAGATTTTCAACCTTATGATGGACAATTTGTCAGCTTTGGAGGAGGAATTGGTGGCAGAGTTTCTGGCAAAGGAACAATCAAGGCTAGAAACATAGATTTTGAGAATGTGCACTATGTGAAAGAACTCAAGTACAATCTTTTCAGTGTGTCACATATGTGTGACAAGAAGCATAGAGTTCTATTCACAGAAGATGAATGCTATATCTTATCTAAGGATTATAAGCTCCCTGATGAATGTGACATTTTGCATAAAATCCCTAGAAAAGGTAATCTATATAGCATTGACATGAAGAACATAGTGGCTAATAATGATGTTACTTGCTTACTTGCAAAAGCCACTTTAGATGAATCAATGCTTTGGCACAGAAGACTTGGTCATGTCAACTTCAAGACCATCAACAAGATTGTGAAAGATGGACTTGTCAGAGGTCTACCAGAGAAAAGATTTGAAAATGATCAAACTTGTGTTGCCTGTCTCAAAGGTAAGCAACACAGAGCTTCATGCAAGACCAAAGCATTCAATTCTATTGATCATCCACTCTTTATGCTGCATATGGACTTGTTTGGTCCTACTTCTGTGAGCAGCATCAATTTGAAGAAGTATTGTCTTGTTGTGACTGATGATTTTAGTAGATTCACATGAGTTTTATTTTTAAGAACCAAGGATGAAACCACTGGCATCCTTAAGACATTCATCACTGAAGTTGAAAATCAATTTGAAAAGAAAATCAAGAATTTAGTGTTGCAAGAACTCCTCAACAAAATGGAGTTACAGAAAGAAGAAACAGAACACTAATTGAGGCTGCTAGAACCATGTTAGCTGATTCCAAGCTTCCAGTGACTTTTTGGGCTGAAGCAGTTAACACTGCTTGTTACATTCAGAACAGGGTTTTGGTGGTCAAAACAAAGAACAAGACACCTTATGAGTTATTCAGAGGAAGACCTCCTACTTTGGAGTTTATGAGGCCATTTGGGTGTCATGTTACTATTCTCAATACCATTGATCATCTGGGTAAATTTGAAGAAAAGCTTGATGAAGGCTTCTTTGTTGGATACTCCATGGTTAGCAAGGCTTTTAGAGTCTATAACTTAAGAACAAAGAAGATTGAAGAGAATCTGCATGTTGAGTTTCTTGAAAATAAAGCTAACATGACAGGTTCAGGACCAGATTGGCTATTTGATCTTGAAACATTATCCAATACAATGAATTATGTACCTCTCACTTCAAGCACTAGAGACAAAGATCTTGAAGATTTAGAAGAGTTCATTGATGAAGATGAAGCTGGCAAAGATGATGAAGATCAAATTGTTATGCCACTTTGGGACTTTGTTGATAATTCTGAAAAGACAAGTGATGCAGATGGTGAATTAAATAAAGAAATTCCTACTAGCAGTGGTAACTCAATTCCCACTGCTACACCAGAAGTTTCCACTGACAGCCCAAATGTGGAGCATACTTCTCAGGAATCACCAAGTGATGATGTAGAGATTACAAACATGCCTACAACATATGATATTCCTAGCACATCACAGACTTCAATTCACAAAGTGCATCCACTTGATAATGTTATTGGTGAACTTCAATCAGGTGTAAAGACTAGAAGACAGACAAGGAAAGATGATATGGCTCTAGGAGAATCTAGCTGGGTTGAAGCAATGCAAGAAGAGTTGCTACAGTTTAAACTTCAAAAGGTTTGGGTTCTTTGTGACTTGCCTGATGGTATGAAGGTCATTGGTACTAAATGGGTTTTTAGAAACAAGAAAGATGAAAGAGGTATTGTAGTCAGGAACAAAGCTAGATTGGTTGCTCAAGGATACACTCAAGAGGAGGGTATTGATTATGAAGAAGTTTTTGCTCCTGTTGCAAGGATTGAGGCTATGAGATTGTTTTTAGCCTATGCATCATTTATGGGCTTTACAGTCTATCAAATGGATGTTAAGAGTGCCTTTCTGTATGGTACTATTGATGAGGAGGTATATGTCTCTCAACCTCCAGGCTTTGAAGATCCTCAACACCCAAATAAAGTGGTTAAGGCTCTTTATGGCTTACATCAGGCTCCAAGGAAGTGGTATGAAACCTTAGCTAATTATTTGTTGAATAATGGGTTTCATAGAGGTAAGATTGACCAAACTTTGTTCATCAAGAAAGACAAGGGTGATATTCTACTTGTGCAAGTATATGTTGATGATATTATCTTTGGATCTACTAAACAAGAGATGTGCAAAGAGTTTGAGAAGCTGATGAAAGATGAATTTCAAATGAGTTCTATGGGAGAACTTACATTCTTTTTGGGGCTGCAAGTACAATAGAGTAAAGAAGGCATATTCATCAGTCAAGACAAATATGTGACTGAGATCATTAGGAAGTTCAAGTTTACTGATGCAAAACCTTCAAATACCCCTGCTGACAAGACCACTCATCTATTGTTGAAGAATGCTAGTGGTGCTAATGTTGATGTTCACACTTACAGATCTATGATTGGTTCTTTGATGTATCTTACTTCATCAAGGCCAGACATTATGTTTGCTGTATGTGCTTATGCAAGATTTCAAGTGACTCCTAAGACATCACATATGACAGCAGTGGCAAAGATTTTTAAGTAATTGAAGACTTATCCTAATCTAGGATTATGGTATCCAAGAGAATCTCCTATGGAATTGATCACATACTCAGATAGTGACTATGCTGGTGCAAGTTTGGATAGAAGATCAACTACTGGAGGATGTCAATTTCTTGGATGTAGATTGGTGTCATGGCAGTGCAAGAAGCAAACTATGGTTGCTACTTCAACCACTGAAGCAGAATATGTTGCAGCTGCTAGTTGTTGTGCTCAGATCCTTTGGCTTTAGAATCAATTATTGGATTATGGGTACAATTTCATGAACACCATTATCTATATAGACAATAGTAGTACCATATGCATTATTAAAAATCCTGTGCAACACACTAAAACTAAACATATTGAAATTAGACATCACTTTATTAGAGATTGTTTTGAGAAAAAACTTATTAATGTTGTCAAAATCCATACTGATGACAATTATGCTGATTTATTAACAAAAGGGCTTGATGTGGGTAGGTTTCAATACTTGGTAACAGGTATTGGAATGCTAAATCCATAAATCATTGATGTCTAATACTTTTCAGTGTTGCAGGATAGTTTTTAGGTACTAGTATTGTTTGTATATGTATGTATGGTTTTCTACTAACTTGTATGCAGAGTTATCAAGAGTACAGTGGAAATAATCATACAACAGTGGAAAGATTGGTGATAAAAGCAGAAAGAAAAAGCGTACTTTTATTGATATCATAGCAAGTACATCACAACCATTAAAGATAACATTGTCACCAACGCAGAAAATCACAAAAGACATAAACCTACAACCTAACACCTACTCCATAGGTTTCTTTCCCTTTCCATCATAATCATGCTTGCCCTTGGATGCCCTCTTTCTCTTGTCATCAAAAGAAAGTTGTTTCCTTGGACAAGCAAGTCCCAGAACTTGCTTGGGAGGCCTTTGTGCTTGGGTTGGCTTCTCAACAGCAGGCCACTTCATGTTGCTTATGGCAGTCTTCAATGCTGTAGTTAAGGCCTTTGGAAGTTCTTCGGAAAGATTGAAGGTTGGATCATTGTCATCATCAGAGGAAGAACTGGTATAGAACTCCAAAGATGGAGCAGGAGAAGCTTCAGTCTTTTTGGATGTCTTGTTGGATGCTGTGGATGTGGTTGCACTTGGTGGGAAGTAATCACTCCATCCTGTTGAAAGATCCTCTGAGTTTGAACAATAGCTGATCTCCTCATCAGATGAATCATCAGAAGATATGTAGACTATTGGAAACCAGTTCATTGTGTTGATTAAGGGTTTATGTTATTGAAGTTGTTTGTTGATGAGAGATAAAGGTTTTGAGCCCCCTTTTATAAGCAAAGTCAAGGTCGAATTCTAATTAATGAAGAATATTTACTCTTACCTGTTTTGGTAGGTTGGAGGAGTAAATTTGGTTATTATCGGGTTGACTTTTGGAAGATATTTTTGTGAATAGTAACTTGGTTAAAAAGTTACTTTGGGTTAATTTTTATGGGTTAAGTTGAGAGTTACTTTGTTCTGCAACACACAACCCATATTATTGGAGTCATTGGAGTTATAAGGTGTGTATCTATGACACACAACAAATGGTTATTGATTTACCATGTCTAATCCACATAAGAATCAACTAGTCCAGAGCAAACGGCTCCTGGTAAAGACTTATCAAATTCGTTTATGGTTGATAGTTTACCAAAAACTATATGGTTATCAACTCACCATACTCCAAGTGATCAAGAGTTGGCTAGTCCATAGCAAACGGCTCATGGTAAAGACATATCAAATCCATTGATAGCTGGTAGTTTGCTAAAAACTATGATAAGAGCAGCTAATTTTCATGTTTTATTCACCACTGCTCTTTGATATGTTGTGAAAATTTTACCACTGCTAGTTCATTAGTTACCACTGCAAGAGTAATTTTTCCACTGATGAACTAGCCGTTACAACTGTTGTGTCAGTAATCTATTTTTTACTAGCCGTTGTAAATATAACCGTCTTTCCTTATTAATAGGGTAAATCTTTTTGTGAATTATCTACTTACTTATTATAATTTATTCTTTTCCCAAGAAAATTCTTTCTAAAGATAATTCACATTGCGCAACCTCCTCAAACCCTATTAGTATAAATTGATCATTATACGGCTTGATTTTTATCTTGATTACTAACACTTTTATTCTCTTTTTCACAAATATCATGGCGATTCTAAAATTTGTCGAGGAGCACAACCAAGTGGCCTACCTACAAAAGTCAAACGAGAATAGTGGCCCTGTTTTTCATCAGATTGTGGATTTTCTAAACACAACTCATATAAGGTATGCCTTAACTATTAATCCCACAATCTATGTCTCTCATATCAAACAGTTCTGGAACACTGTGGAGTCCATAACTCTTGAACAGGGAGACACACATGAATCTGTGGATGCTCTAAGAGCCACAGTGGATGGGGTAACTATTGATGTTACTGAGTCATCCTTGAGGAGAATTCTCCAATTGAATGATCTCAATGGTATCATCACATTACCTAATTCAGAAATTTTCACTAATATTGCTTTAATGGGGTATGATACATCTGAACAAAAAGTAATTTTCAGAAAAGGATGTTTTTGTCCCCATTGGAGATTTTTAATTCATACTCTTTTACATTGCCTAAGTCCTAAGAAAACATCTTATGAACAATTTGCATCAACCATGGCTTATCTTTTGGTTTGTTTGGCAACTGATAGGACTTTCAATTTTTCAAAGTTTATTTTCAATAATATGAAAGGCAATGTAAAGAGTCAATATAAATTTTTGATGTATCCAAGGTTTGTGCAAGCAGTGTTAAATGAGTTTCAACTACAACCTCACAATAGAATTTATGAACCTTCCTGCCTTAAGCCAAAAGTTTTTCAAAACATGAGTAAGGCTTCAGATCTTTGGAATGGGGAGGTTCATCCACTTTTTCCTGAAATGCTTGCTAAAATTGCTCAAGTACAGGGTGAAGATGCAACCATCCCAGTTGTATCCCAAACCACACCCACTCTTGTTGTTCCACCGATTCACCATACCCCTGCTGTAACTCACACTTATGAGAGAAGGCATAAATAGCCAACTTCTCTCATCTCAACATTGCATGTTGCTGAACCTTTTGGTTTAGGGACAAGCAGTGGTGGTTCAAGGCTTAATACTAGTCTAACTAGGGAAGAGCCTGAATCAATGCCTCATGATTCACCTCTCCCAACAGGTTACACAGTTGGAAGTGATGAAGGCAGTGTGCAACTACCTGAATTGATGGACATTTGTACAAAATTAGTCAAGTAGGTTCAAGCTCTGGAGAAAGATCTGACACAGACCAAAGTACAACATGCCACAAAACTGAATCAACTGAAGGCTGAGATTCAAAGATTGTAGAATGAAGTTGAGAATCTCAAGAAGAAAAGACCTGTTAAAGTTGTGTTATCTTTATCATCTTCACCTCAGGATGAATTTTTTGCAAGTTCTACTAAAGATTTGGGAGATTCTTCCAAACAAGGGAGGAAAACAGATGCAGAGTTTAAGGGGAGGAGTACTAATTTTGAAAAAGAATTTGCTGAGCTCACTGATTCTAACAATGCTCAAGCAAGAGATGATGTAGTTGAGACTGAGGGGAGGAAATTGGATTTTGAAGATATGGATGCTGATGCTGGTTTTCACTTTGATGATATAGTTGGAACTGCTCAACCAATTTCCACTGATGCAGAACAAGTTCCCACTGATCAACATATTTCCACTACAAGTGAAAAAGTTCCCACTGCTACTCAATTAGTTACCAATGCAGAGGAAGAAGCTGCCAGAATAAGATCAGACAAAGGCTCAAAGGTAAAGCAATTGTGACTGGTTCAGAACAAGAGCAGGTAAGAAAGATTTCTAAAAAAGATCAAGCTCATATTGACTTTGATGCAAGATTGGCAGAGGAAGAGCAAGCAGCAGAGAATGAAAGGAAGAGAAAGCTAGAGGAAGATGAAGTTGCTAGTTTTATGGAAGCAAAGAGGTTGGATAAACTTGAAGCAGTAATGGCAGAACCAATTTCAGTTATCTCACCAACTGTCATTCATGAAAAACCTCCTTTATTCACTTATGTGCCTACAGAAGAAGAGATTGACTATTTGATTAATAATGATCAAATAATCAGGAAGAAGGCTATTGAACTTATTGCAAATACAACCTTGGATGAAGAACAAAGGTCTGCTCAATTAAAAGACTTTATTCAAATGAAGAATCAGCAGGCTCTTGATGAAATCATTGGGGACGTTAGAAAAGGTCAAATTAAGCCAAGAAAACTTACAAAGGCACAGATTATTGCTGAGATGAAGACTTTTTGTTGCCATGTTGGTAATATGAAGATGGCTCAATTCAAAGGAATGTCACATGATCAGATTGAAGGTATTTACTACAGAATCAAAAGACAAGATAGTAAATTCATTCCAATGGATCAAGAACCTATAGTAATGAAGACAAAAAGGTCTGGAGTGAGTCTTGAATCAAGAGATACTAAGAAGTTGAAGACTCAGGAATCATCTCAAGTAGAAGAGGGTCCTAGCAAGTTGATAGAAGAGCAAGTTACAAACATGATATTGATAGAGACTGATGTACTTAATATTGAACCTCTACAAGCAAAATATCCAATAGTTGGTTGGGAGATCTTTTCTGATAGTTTTGGAGTAGCTTGGAAGATCATCAGAACTGGAAGTGTCACAAGTATTTGCAGAGATTTTGAAGACATTGTTAGATCTTGTGATAGAGAAGACTTGGATACTTTATGGAGGATTGTTCAAGAACAGTTTAAGAAGGATGAACTTGTTGATGTCAAGGCTAAGGAGTTATGGGTTCACTTCAGAAGATTATATGAACCTGACCCAAGTGATAGATATTGGAGATTTGAAGCTCACGACATGAAAACCTTGTAGAAGTTCTATGATTCAAGTGTTGTACATCATCTTTCTACTCAAGATGGAGTTGATGTCTTTATGCTGGCTGAGAAAGAATATCCATTGAGAGCTGGAGTATTGGATGTGATGAGGTCAGTGAAGCTTAGGTGCTGGGAAAGAACTGAAGTCATAGAAGATTTGCTACAAAGGATTTATGATCAAAGTGTGAGAGCTGATAAAGAGTTAAAAAGAAGATAAGTGTTTGGAAGAATTCCCATATCCTCATGTTTACTGAATACTTGAAGAAACTTATTGATTTATTTATTAATCATAAGTTAGGGGAGGATTGTTGGGAATTATACTAACAGTTACCACGGCTAAGTGAAGATGTTACAACTGCTGAAGATTATACTTGCAGTGGAAACTCATTACCACTGCAAGAACATATATTACCACTGCTAATTAGATAACTGTTAGGAAACGTATTTAGATAAATATAGAATCGATCTTGTGTATATCTTATTCTATTAGCATTATACTTATCTTGTAGAAGAGGACTCCTTGTGCTATAAAAGGAGATCCTAGGTTAAAGGTTAGATATATGTTTCTAGAGCTTCAAGGTGTAACCCTAGTGATATCACGATCACTCGTATTATTATCATTAATAATATTGGTGCTAATCGTTTGTTTACATACATTGTTCTTATTCATAAACAACTGTCTTACTCACAATCAAACTTCTAAGTGTTACTAAGTATATTCCGCATACTTAGTGATATAACTCAAAGTATCAATCTAACACAGTTCAAGGTGTTTAGATCCATCAAATTTTATTATATAATGTGAAAAGGCTGTAAAGTTTTGAAAAATGTTTAGATTAAGAAAATTATAGCAAAATGGATTAATTAAGTAATTCGAGGATGATACATACAAGGTTAGAATAGTTATATAGGATTAGAATTATCATTATTGGTCATATGGTTTGAAAACTTGAACACTGATACATAGATTGATCAACGATGGGATGTATGATGTTAAATACGTGCTCTGCATCGTACCAATGCAATGCTACCTGGGGCATAAATCTGATATAAACTCCTCAACTGCACCAGTATCATAATCATCATCACTCATTAGCCATCCATACTCTTCAACATCATCACTCATTAGCCATCTCGCTTGGCACATCCAATCTTCAATTGCTTGCCTTTTAAACCATTGTATAGTGTTTGCTCGCGTTTTCAATAAAAGGGACGAGTTGTCAGTAAGCAGCATATCAACAACTTCCTCCATAGTTGGCCTGTTTTCTGGATAAGAGTGGGTACAGAACACCCCTACATCGACAAGTCTTTTCATCAAACTTGAATCGACATCCATTCTTGGATCAATTATGTTTGAATAAGTTCCTTCCATCCAATTTATTTCAATCTACGAAAATTTGACATGCATGTTACCAAATACTCTTATAACAATCTTAGATACACATATTCCATATTCTTTGGTAATTATATTTGAAATATTCTCGTTTTATAATTCAAAGTATACATACAAGCACAAGTTTGCCATGATAGAATCTAATCATTCTTACCTGACGCTTAGGGTTCTCAAAAGTTCCGGGAGTGCACTCATATGGTCTGCGCCCACTAATAGTTTCCAAAACCAACATACCAAAACCATAGACATCACTCTTAATTGACACCAGATTTTCAACAAAATCCTCTGGTGCAATGTATCCTCTATCAAATAAAAGTATTAGCCCTTACCAACAATCACGGTATTATAATTATATTTTAAGTGCATAAGATCTCACTAGATTACTTCTTTCCATTGTTTTTTAAAAGTTTAACATTATAATTTTTTTAGAAAACCATAATTTGTTAGGGACTTCAACAAATGAGTACCAGACAAAAAATGACAGTATTTCAATAAATGGCTATGTACTTACCCGCGAATTTCATCATCAACATGAACGCAATCAGTCTTGTTGATTAACTTTGATATCCCAAAAAATGACAGTTTGGGGCAATAACTTTCATCTAAGAGAATGTTTCCAGGTTTTATATTACGATGTATGATCCGAATGGGAGCCCGCTTGTGAAGGTAAACAAGTACCCTAGCAATACCTAGTATTATTTTGTACCGTTTATTCCAGTCCAAAAGAGTACACATTGGATCTACAAACAAAGATCACATAATATATGTTTGTTAGAATATAAATCATCAAGTTTCATAATATTTAGATATAAGAAGGTTAAAAACAGTGATTGACTGCTCTTAACCCACGAATTGCAGTATGGTTTGAAAAAGAAAAGTTGTACCAAATATTAAGCGATCCAGTCTTGAATGATGGGCAAACTCATAGATGAGGAACACTTCTGATCCTTTAATGCAATATCCAACCAACTTGACCAAATTATCATGTTCAAGCTTTACAAGTATTGATGCTTCATTCATATAGTATTGAATATGTCTTGGGTGATTGCGAGTCAGTTTAGAAATTACTATATCATGTCCATTTTGTAGCCTTCCCTGAAAAGAGAAACCAAGTTGGAAGTTTTAACAACTGAAAACCATATGAAATATGCCAATAGAAACATAGATGACATGGATACCTTGTACATGATGGAATAATATCCATCATCGACCATATTAGCGTCGGAGAAATTCGTGGTAGCAATGTTGATAGTATTAAAATCAAAGCGACTAAATATTGGATTTTCACCTTGAATACTATTAAAGTGTAACTCCAATAATTTTAAACTTCTTTCTTGATCTACACATAACAAAAAACAAGTCATTAGATACGTAAATGATAAAATTGTTAGTTTATGAACATGTTTCAATCACGAATGTCCGTATTGTATTAAAGTCTACGGGATCGCACGCGTTATGCATGAAATTCAATTTAATATAATTTATATATTATAGTAATATATTAATTATTAAATCACAATAATAACTAACTAACGGTCGTTAGTTAAACGTTACTTAACGGAAGTTGGACGTTATATGTTAAGTTGGAGGACTAAAGTGTAATTAGATAAGGAGAAGGATCTAGATCCCCTCCTTATCCATATACTCGGCCGATTAGGGTTCCCAAAGGGAATCGAAGTGTAACTTGGACTCCACGATATCTCACTATATAAACAAACCCTTTGTTCATTAGTTGGTATCTCTTGGAAAACCTTAACCAACTAATCTTCTCTTCTCTCTCCCTCTTTTGTCTTTATCAATCGAATTACATAACCTAAGGGTTTATGCATTTGACTTTGAACGGAACTAAAGTGATAAGTTAGTTATTGTGATCCAAGAACTAGCATTCTAATTGAATCACTACCAATATGTGTGTGTGAGATCGTAGAGAAATCCATCTTGGATTTTTGGTGGTGAGGTGATCGATTCCCATAAAGGGTCGATTTTTGTAAACCCTAATTATTTAGGGTTTATTGGTTTCTTGTTCTTATTTTTGAATCGTAAGGAAGCTAACAAGGTATGTTTTCTTTTAGGGTAATTATTTACACGATATGATCTATATCCGCTATGTACTCATGATGTTTATATGTTTATTATATGATAATTAGTTTGTATATTCCAACAGTGGTATTACGAACCGTTATAGTGTAATATAGAGTTAATTTCATAAATGGTCTTTGTGGTTTGTCGGGTTTAAAGGAAATAATTCTTAAACTTTTTTTTAACAGGTTTGGTCCTATGGTTGTGACCCGTAATTGGGTTTGGTCCTTAAGACTAACTGTCGTTAGTGTTTTCCGTTTGCTAACGAACGTTTGCAATGTTAGTCCTTAACACTAATGACCATTTACACTTAACTCAAAATTAGGTTTTCTTATAATTTTTTTTTCTAGATATCTTTAAAACTTATGCATATTTTTATACACGTTTTCATACACACATTTTTATACTGATATTTTGCACCTTTTTTTACACACGTTTTTATATACACCTTTTTATATACATTTTTATAACGAGCAAGAATATGTCACTTCTTAACTATCAAAGTGAACCTGATAGTTATCAAAAGTGATATACTCTATGTGGGTTATTAGAGAAGATGTCTCGATCTCTGATTATTATTCAGAAGATGATTCACTGATAAAGAAATCAGTGAGTATTGTATAAATCTCAAAATGCCTGAATGGCCAGGGAAGTCGAAGACCAACTGAAGAAGGAAACCTCATAACCTGATGCGGAGTCAGGGAATGAAGTTACAAAGAGCTAAAGGCAACACCAGAGTCACTGAGATCTGACAAATGTCTCTGTGTCTCTGAAGACTTGATTCTGATTACAACTTAAACCTCAGAATGAGAAGAGGGGAAGCTTACATAAGAAGATAAGCTCAAGTACTTATCGATATACGTGAAACATGCATTGGAACTCTAAGTTGTCAAATCAGGAAGAGCCGAAAGTAAGATTTACACTAGCTTACAAGGCATGTGCCTATCTATAACAAGTGGACAACTTACTATGCAACCCGTATGCAACCGCTTTTTCCCTTCCTATATGAACCGAGGTCGTAATCAAAGTTAAGTAGAGATTCCTACAAAGAAAATAGTATAAAGTATTATGGTTAGAATCCTCTTCTCCTAGGAACAACAAAGCAACTACAAGTTTTTTGTTGTTTGATCTTGGAGAGTTCTTATTTGTCAAAAAACCGGGGTAGTTTTTCGTAGGCTACTCTTTGTAAATCTTGTGGATTTATCCATTAATAAAGATTTATAATATGTAAAAATGACAATGGTGTTATTAGCATGTATGTGTCGTTCTCAAGCAAACCCTACCTCGAAGACTTTGATGTTCATTGGTTTTCCTCACTTGCTAAAATTGATGTTCATAAGGCTAATGGGAATAATGTTACCTTTCTTATCCTGTATGTTGATCACATATTGATTATGGGAAACATATTACATGTTTACAAGAGGTTAAATCCTACCTTGGAAGATGTTTTGCTATGAAGGATTTGGGAGAAGCAGCATATATTCTTGGAATCAATATCTACAGAGATAGATCTAGGCGGTTGATTGGACTAAGTAAATGTCCTTACATTGACAAAATCTTGAAGAAATTCAGGATGGAGAATTCCAAAAAGGGATATCTTCCAATGCAAGAAAACCTTGGCTTAAACAGTAAACAATGTGCTTCTACACCTGGTGAGGTGGCACTCATGAAGAATGTTCCTTATGCCTCGACTGTAGGACCTGTCATGTATGCAGTGAGATGCACAAGACCTGATGTAGCATTTGCACATAATATTACAAGTGGGTTTCAACAGAATCCAGGTGATAGTTACTCGACTGCTGTTAAGAACATTCTCAAGTACTTAAGGGCTACTAGAGATATGTTTCTGGTATATGGTGGGAATCCTGATGCAGAGCTTGAAGTGACAGGTTACTGCGATGCAGGATGGCCAACTGATAAAGATAATATGAAGTCTCATACGGGTTATGTCTTTGTCGTCAATAGAGGAGCAGTGGATTGGAAGAGTACCAAGCAGGCTGATATTTCTATGTCTGCAACAGAAGCTAACTACGTAACTGCTTTAGAAGCTACGATGGAAGCTGTTTGGATTAGGAAGTTTATTTCAGGGCTTAATGTTATGCCCTCAAATGAAAGACCTATGGATTTGTATTGCGACAATTCTAGAGCAATTATCGCCAATGAACCAGGAGTTATGAAAGGCGCCAGACACTATCCTAGACGATATCACTATATTTTCGAGAACAAATTAAAATCGGTGAAATCAATCTACTCAAAGTTCACACATATGACAATCTAGCTGATCCTTTTACAAAGGCTTTACCTAAGGCAAAGCTTACTCAAGATGCTGAGAGCATAGGACTTCGGTTAGCTGATAGTCTCATGTAAATCGGTGATTAGTATTTGGATAAGCGATGTTTAAACAATTATTATTTGATAATGAATTAAAGCACTTGGTATGTTTGTTTTCATTTGATAATAAGTTGTATCCTATATTTGCATGTTTAAATCCATGAATAAGTTATAACTATTCTAAATTGTCCATTGTCAATCAGTCATATGGGAATATGGTTGAATTAAGACAAATTAGAGAGATTGGTTAATATACTTTGTATATTGAAGGAATGTCCTACCATACTTACATGATATTCAAAAGATTGCATATCGGATTGTCCCAAGTGACATGATTCTACATTATGGATCTTTGTCATTAAATAAATCCGTAACTGGTAGTTATAAGGACTATTTTCAGAACTGTTGTGAAATTCACGGATTACACTTGTAGTCAAGATTGAATTTGTTCATTCGAATTTGTTTTGAAGTATAATACTACTGGGCCCCTCGTAGGGTTGATCAGATGTTTGTATGGCCATACCCAAAAAAGCGAGATTACCTCCCGATGATTTTGGTAATCTTGATCAATCAGATAAAACGAGAAACTGAATAGTTAAATTATGGAATGCGAAGACCCAAATCCATATTTAATATAGTATTTGAAACAAAAAGATAGTACAATGATGAATCATTAATTGTGCTTCATGAAACCACACTTTAATAATTTTGGGGGCATTGGCGTGTTGCTAGACGCTAACTAATGTCATTACGTTTATTGAAACATGTCCAAGTAGGAGCTGTTAGTTTGTGAACATGTTTCGATCACAAATGTCCGTAATGTATTAAAGCCTACGGGATCGCACGCAGTACGTATGAGATTCAATTTAATATAATTTATATATTATAGTAATATGTTAATTATTAAATCACAATAATAACTAACCAACGGTCGTTAGTTAAACGTTACTTAACGGAAGTTAGTTATTAAATATTAAGTTGGAGGACTAAAGTGTAGTTACATAAGGAAAAAGCTGTAGAATCCCCTCCTTATCCATATACTCGGCCGATTATGGTTCCGGGAGTCCAAGATATCCCACTATATAAACAAACCCTTTGTTCATTAGTTGGTATCTCTTGGAAAACTAGCTAATCTTCTTTTCTTTCTCGCTCTTTTGTCTTTGTCAATCGAATTACATAAACTTTGAACGGAACAAAAGTGATAAGTTAGTTTATTTTTGGTGGTGAGGTGATCGATTCCAGTAAAGGGTCGATTTTTGTAAACCCTAATTTAGGGTTGATTGGTTTCTTGTTCTTGAATCGTTAGGAAGCTATTTGAATGGCAACAAAAAGAATGGTATGGCATACTATTTTTTTTATATGATAATTAGTTTGCATATTCCAACAAAAAGAATGGTATGGCATGCTATTTTTTTTTCCGTTTATTTAAAATCTATCTAAATGGCACATTATTTTCTACTAATACTTGGAGAGTTGCAAAATTTAAGAGGTAAATAAATGGATAAACATAGAGATATCCCTATTCAGGCCACTCGAGGAAAGTTGAGCCTTATTGGCTATGATGTACGCGGTCTAATCGGTATTCCTGTGGTTGTTTCGGGACTCTTCCCTGGCCATCACAAACCTAATGAGGTTTGAACCCTGGTCTCTTATGAGACCTTCGAGGCGCCTTACCACTAAGGCGCCTTACCACTAGGCCCACCTTGGATATGGTTGTAAATCAAATATAAAAAACTAGAAGAGAACATGATACCTGAGTTTTTCCCGTTGGATGTATAGACAAACATTGGTACCTTCCTACCAAATACGGTGACGCCTCTTGCAGGCTGCCATGTAGTGTTGGCTTTCTCTTGTGAGGCTAATATAGACTCTAATCCAAACACAACCTCAGCCATTGTAGGACGGTGCTTGGGATGGGTATGCAAACACCGGTTTGCTATCCGTGCAAACTCCTTTAAGCATTTAGGGGATATTCTCTCCCTTATTCTAGAATCGACAATTTGCTTCATTCTACCTTCTTTTACATAGTTTTGTGCCCATCTTGCCAGACCCCATTGCTCCTCATCAAGACTTCCATCTACTGCTTGTTTCCCACACAAGACTTCAAATAGTACAACCCCAAAGGCATACACATCTGATTTTCTGGTGAGTTTACCTGTGTAAAAGTAATCCGGATCAAGGTATCCAAATGTTCCTTTTACAACAGTGTTGACGTAAGTGGACTTCTGATTTATTGGGCATGTTTTGGTCAGCCCAAAGTCCGAAATCTTAGCAGCCCAACTGCTATCTAGCAATATATTTGAGCTCTTGATATCACGATGTATAACACCATGCGTAATACCAGTACCCGTGTGAAGGTAATCTAGGCCACGAGCGGCTCCTAAGCATATTTTGATTCGTGTCATCCATGGAAGAGAAGTTGCACATTTGTGAAGATGATCTTCAAGGGTTCCATGGCGCATATATTCATAAATAAGGATCATTTCTTGACCATCATTACAATAACCAATCAAAGACACCAAGTGACAGTGCCTTAACTTAGATAGCATCTCAACTTCTGCCCAAAACTCCTCTGCTCCTTGATTAGAAGTTGAATCCAGCCGCTTAATAGCAACAACCAAACGCCTTTCACCATCAGAGATGGTTCCTTTGTAAACTTTGCCAAAGCCACCACGTCCTATTACCAATGACTCATCAAAGTAATTAGTTGCCTGCTGAATCTCATAAAATGTAAACCGGCAGCTAGGTTCTGACAACTCCAAGGATGCAACAGATCTAGGCTCGTGACTGTTAGAAGGCAACATAGTTATTTATAGTAATGAATAAGAATTAGGTTCAAAATGGTATGTTAGTGTACATGATCATTAAGGTTACATACGGAGTATATAAACTGGAGTCATTGCATAAATGGATTGTTGACTTGTTTGTAGTCAACATATACAAACTGATTTTTTTTCTTCCAAGAAAGAGATGTTTGGACACTTGGACCTTAAGAAGAATATTATTGGTGTTTAAAAGACGCGTACGAAATTAAGAAATGCACAGGAAATCAAATGTCTCTAGAAGCAGTAACATCAGCTTTTTCTTTTTTCTTACTCAAAAAAAATTGAAGAATGGTTATTCTTTTTAAGCTTGGGATATGAATAAATTGTTGCTTCATTTATTATTTCCATATTCTTTTTCTTTATACATTCAATCTATTAAACCCTTAAATCAATTACAACTAAGAGACACAGATTAGTACAGTTAAAAGGCTCTGTTTCAGGAGACACAGATTAGTACCGTTAAAAGGCTCTGTTTCAAACTTCACAATTCACACCAATAAACGACATGCACACCTCTGAATTACTCATATATTATATGCTGATATTCAGGTTTTCAGTTTGCAACTATTGATTTTTGATTTTATTTCCTGCTCCACCAGACCGGCCCTGAGGTGTAAAATCTACTTGCATGTTAAACACCAGTGACTAGGAAGTCTAATATTATAATGGATAGCATATTTCTATCACATAACAGTTCAGTGAGTAGAAGAAACTGTCAACACAAAGTTGCCCACTAATTAGATTAATCAACACAAATTCTATCATCAGATATATTCCATGATATTAACAAAACGATAACACAGTCATACTCCTAATATTTGCTCAGACGAGGAGGTGACGGTGAAGTGCAACTGCTGCTGCATCTACGGCTTAGAGGCCTACATCAACAATTACAGTATACTTAGATTGAGAAGTCAATGCAAAAATGATGGTGCAAAGTACACAAACATTGATTAGACATCGCAATTTCAACCCATTTATGTGAAAATGGGTCTATCTGGGTTTTGTTTAATTTATAATGAACCAAACAAGAAAAAGTTGGTCTTTGATTGTGATTTCCAACAACAAACCAAATTAATTCCAGTTATCTTCACCTGCAGTTGTATCGTATTACTGGACTCTACCAAACGAAATCAATGGGGATCGTCATCGTGGTCAAAAGGACCACTGGACTCTTACAAAACTATATTAACCACGTGTATGACATTTTATGAATGCACTATCTCGGGCATAAATCAGTAAGTTCGAACACTCAACTTTTATGAATAAACTGTATTGATTTGTCAAAAACTATGTGTGATACATGGTTGGAAAGCTAAGGATGCGTAGTTTTCAATGCCAAAATCGATGAGTCATTTGGAGTTCCACAAAAATGTTTATACCCGTTTTACGAAAGCATATTGAGTGTTTGAACTTATCGATTGTGAAAGTGTATGAAAGTGTCCCTCTATTGAAAGATAATTAAATGCTCGTCACGATGGTGTAATTTTTATAGGTTACCGATTTACGGTTTTTGGGATATGTAATTCTTAAAAAAGAGCGGTGAAAGTGAGTTTTAATTAAAAAAGATGAGGTGAAAGGAGTGAAGGTTAATGTTTTTTAATGTTTAATCTTGTCAATAATATGGTAGGGAAATGTCCTTAAATAAAACTTTTCTCGCATTAAACGTCAAATCATGCTTTGGCCCATATATTCCTTTCGTGGAAGAAGAAATATGAGTGTGAATGCTTGACTATGAATAAGCTACCAGGTTCATTTTCATACCATGACCCTAGTGCAATTATTTTATGTTTGCTTATTAATAAGCTACCAAGTTCATGCCCATCCCAATCAACATTCTTCTTGTTTTGTAAGGTCTCAGCATTTTGAAGCAAATTCATCTGACATGTTTGTTTCTTTTAGTCTCTTTTATTTCTAATATACTGATACACTTATATGTGCCGTGGCAGGGAATACACAGCACCAGAGTATACGGATATATGTCATGGTCCTGTGTCAACTAAATCCGACGTCTTTAGTTTTGGCATGTTAATTTTGAAAACTATAAGTGGATGTAGAAAATACAATGACATTCCCACAGCTAACGAGAATTTTGTACAATATGTAAGTATGTTTATGGATGATCAACTTGGAGGAGCAGTGTTGACCCATCTACCAATGACTGGGCCGGTCAAGTCATGCTTTATCTTAACGGGTCAAATGGTTAAGTAAAGTCGTTCAAAGTAAACTATTAATGCAGAAACTAAAAGGTTTGAAAAGTGATGTATTCTTTGTCAACCCAATTGGACACGGCATACTTTGACCCGTGTAAAAATATACATGTTTTGACCCATATAAAATGATACATGTTTTTCTTTTGGGTATAGGGTTACCCCGGTAAAGTATAACATGGTACATGTTTTGACCCACTCAAAATGTTTGCATGTTTTCACTTGGTATGACATATTTTTTATCGTGTTTATAATATTTTTGTTCTTTATGGTGGACTGGTGGGAGTATAACTACATGCTTGTTGATTTGTTGCAGGCATGGACGAATTGATGGGCCGGAACATCTTCAAGTATCATTGATCCTAGAATTGATGCAGATTCAAGATCCATAAGAAGCTTCATTCACATTGGGTTGTTATGTGTTCAAGAAGATGCAAATGACAGACCAACAATGGAAGATGTCCTTGCGATTCTACTTAGCGGTTCTTTTCTAACTCTCCCTGTTCCCAAAAAACCGTTATCACCACAAATTATAGAAGAGGATTTGGCTATTACTAATGTTCCAGTTGCATTGTTATTGGAAAACCAGAGACAGTTCATGAGTTCATATCGGAGCTAGATCCCCGATAAGTGTCTTTTACATGTAAGCAGGGCCTCATTGCTACATAAGTAATTGGGATGTAAAATGTACCTTAAAGCTCATCCAAGGATTTCAATAATCTAACATATCAGATTATTTTCCTTTTATTTTATTCAGTTTGATCCTGCTACTTTAAAAAGAACTGCTCCTTCATCTAATAAGATGGACTGACAAAAAAAATTCAAAGGAAAAAGCTCACAAGATAATGTGCTAGCTTCCCCTCTTAATCAACATTTTGCTGATACAGCTAGGAACGTGAGTTCAAACATAGAAACTGTGAATCTCTAACTTTCTTCAAGGTTTTTTGGATGCACGGATCTGCTCAAGTTAGCCACCTCATTTTCACTGCTTACTATTGCATATTTTTTCTTTTGAGTAAAAAATTTCAAAAGACGTGTCTTTTTAATTGAGATGAAAATTTTCATATTTAAAATTAAATGATCAATGCTGGTTATTCTTGTATCTTAAACGGGTCAGATGGATTAAGCTAAAGGTATTAACTGAAAAGAACACTAGTGACCTGGTCAAATGGGTCGAAATTCATCCGAACTGTATTGAAATTTATAAAAAGCTCCTAAATTGCTTAATTAAAAAAGTTAGAGCACTTTAATTTATTGGACCTGTTTTGACCAACAACAGATTTTAACAAGTTTTGACCCAAACCTGTCTTGACCCTTTACCCAACAAACCCAAATCTGCCCATTTTGCTAATGCTGTCTTGAATATAATGGGTTTGAGAATTTCCCCTCATATCAGAAGTTTATGGTTGTATGTGTTGGATGGATGTATCTGTAGGTAATTACTTTTAAATTGCTGTTATTCAGCATTTATTTCTTCTAAAAACTTTCGTCACGTTTTTGTTGAATTTTTATTTATTTATTTTTTTAACAGACCAGGATCTGGTGTCTGTTGTGCTTGGGAATGGAAGTTGAAAGATGAGATACTTTTACTGATGAACTCAGCGAAGTGACGTTTACCGATGAACAAATCTTCCATCACATCGATGGCTTGGTGGTTTGTCAGCGTCCTGCAATAACTATATTTGGCGTTGTTCTATATAAAACTTTGGGTTGTCCTGTAAGACTATAAATTTTGTAAGTCGTCTACTAAACTATAACAGGGAAGAGACAGAAAGAGATTTGTGTGAAAAATCCTTCTCTCTTTACCCAATTGTAATATATTTTTATGAGAATGTACTTCCACTATGATATCTATGACGTTACAACCCTTAATCTTTATAGCCAATTGGTTTCGCATAATGGGTATCTCCGCATCACCCTGACAAAACTCTCCTTCATGTCGTTATATCTTGGGACAGTTGCAGGAGTAGTATAATATCGAGTTTTATCATAAAATATGAAAAGGTTGTTAAGTCTTGAAAAATGTTTAGATTAAGAAAAGTATAACAAAATGGATATCAAATTAAGTAATTCGAGGATGATACATACAAGGTTGGAATAGTTCGATGGGATTAGAATTATCATTTTGGTTGTATGGTTTGAAATCATGAACACTGATATACAAAATTGATCAACGATGGGCTGTATGATGTTAAATACACACTTTGCATCCTACCAATGTAATGCTACCTGGGGCATAATTCTGATATAAACTCTTCAACTGCACCGGTATCATAATCATCATCACTAATTAGCCATCCAGATTTCCACTCCTGACTTTCATTAAACTCTTGTATAGTGTTTGCTCGCATTTTCAATAAAAGGGCCGAGTTGTGATCAGTAAGCAGCATATCAACAACTTCCTCCATAGTTGGCCTGTTGTCTGGAGAATCGTTGGTACAGAACACCGCGATATCGACAAGTCTTTTCATCAAACTTGAATCGACATCCAACCTTGGATCAATTATGTTTGAATAAGTTCCTTCCTTCCACTCTGTTTGAACCTACAAAAATTTGACATGCATGTTACCAACTACTCTTATAACAATCTTGGACACACATATTCCATATTCTTTGGTAATTATATTTGAAGTATTATCGTTTGATAATACAAAATATACATACAAGCACAAGTCTGCCATGATAGAATCTAATCATTCTTACTTGCTGCATAAAGTACATGAAAGGTCCTGCAGGAGCGTATAAAAATGGGTGTTCCCGCCCACTGATAGTTTCCAAAACCAATATACCAAAACTATAGACATCACACCTAACCCGCAATGTTTGGTGATACTCTGGTGCAATGTATCCTCTGTCAAATAAAAGTATTAGCCCTTATCAACAATCCAAGATATTATAATTATATGTTAAGAGCAAATATCACTAGATTACTTCTTTCCATTGATTTTTTAAAGTTTAACATTGGAATTTTTTTATGAAACCAAAATTTGTCAGGGACTTCAACAAATGAGCACCAGACAAAAAATGAGAGTATTTAAAAGATGGCTATGTACTTACGTGGTCCCATAAACATTATCATCTTGAACGTAGTCAGTCTCGCTGATTAACTTTGATATCCCGAAACATGACAGTTTGGGGCAATAACTTTCATCTAAGAGAATGTTTCCAGGTTTTACATCACAATGTATGATCCGAATGGGAGCCTGCTTGTGAAGGTAAACAAGTACCCTGGCAATACCTAGTATTATTTTGTACCGTTTATTCCCATCCAAAAGAGTACACATAGGATCTACAAACAAAGATCACATAACAAATGTTTGTTAGAGCATTGGGTACCGTTGGTGCCATGGCTTGGTGCCGTGGGATTTTTTTACTGCCACGTCAGCAAAAACCTCCAT
Organism: Artemisia argyi; assembly: GCA_030686995.1. Taxonomy (NCBI): domain Eukaryota; kingdom Viridiplantae; phylum Streptophyta; class Magnoliopsida; order Asterales; family Asteraceae; genus Artemisia; species Artemisia argyi. The sequence continues at coordinate 307,461,631 of CM060709.1, forward strand.
GGCACCAGAAATCCTATGGCACCACATTTCAGGGGTATCCGTTGGCACCAGAATTTCTGGTGCCGTCAGCCATTTTTTTTTTTTTTACATAAAATAAAACACACACAATATTAACTAAAATAAAATTTATTAATTAAAAAAAAACACACATTACATTAAAAAAACACACATTACATAAAAAAAAATGCATCAAAATAATAACCTAATACATGAACATAGAAATAAAAACCCACATTAACCAATCTTAAACACACCTTTATATTTTTTTACAAACAACAAAAATTTAAAGCCCAAAACACAAACCAGATTTTAAAGAAAAAAGTTTAAAGCCCAAAGCCCAGCCCAAATTTAAAGCCCAAAGCCCAAAGCCCAGCCCAAATTTAAAGCCCAAAGCCCAGCCCAAATACATAAAAAAATAAAAAGAAAAAAGTCCAACAAAAACCTACCTTCTTCTTCCCTTCTTCTTCCCTGCGCCTGCAATAAAAAAAAAAAAAAAAAAAAAAAAAAAAAACAGCAAACACAAACATAAACACAACATACAAACACGAACACAAACAAACCCAAACACATCACGAAAAAAAAAAAAAAAAAAAAAAAAAAAAAAAAAAAAAAAGTCGATGGCGCTGAGCCGTGGGTACGGTGCGCCGTCGAAAAACCTCGGCTGGTGGTGACGGCACGAGCGACGGCTCAGCCGTACCCCATGCTCTTAGAATATAAATCAAGTTTCTTCATATTTAGATATAAGAAGGTTAGAAACAGTGATTGATTGCTCTTAAAATCTGTCACAAGTTCCCACGAGTTGCAATATGGTTAAAAAAAGAAAAGTCATACCAAATATTAAGCGATCGAATGTTGAATGATGTGCAAACTCATAGATGAGGAACACTTCTGATCCTTTAATGCAATATCCAATCAACTTGACCACATTATCATGTTCAAGCTTTACAAGTATTGATGCTTCATTCATATACTTTTCAATAACTCTTTGGCGATAGCGAGTCATTTTAGAAATTACTATATCATGTCCATTTTGTAGCCTTCCCTGAAAAGAGAAACCAAGTTGGGAGTTTTAACAACTGGAAAATCATATGAAATATGTCAATAGATACATATATGACATGGATAACTTGTACATGATGAAATAATATCCATGATTGATCCTATTATCGTCAGAGAAATTTGTGGTAGCAATGTTGATAGTATTAAAATCAAAACGGCTAAATATCGTATTTTCACCTTGAATACTATCAAAGTGTAACTCCAAGAATTTTAAACTTCTTTCTAGATCTACACGTAACAAAAAAACAAGTCATTAGATACGCAAATAGTATGGCATAGTAATTTTTTTGTCTGTTTATTTAAAATCGAGTAAATTACGCCGTTCGTCCATGTGGTTTGCTCCAAATCACTACCATAGTCCTTGATCTTTTTTTTTTTCTTTTTTGATCCTTATGGTTTACATATTGCACGTTGTCAGTCCTTATCGCTAACTGTCGTTATATCCTCCGTTATGAGACAATCGTCAAGTGGCAACGTTAGTCCATTAACCAAACGATCATTTGCAACGTTAGTTCTTTATACTAACGACTGTTACTAATTAACTCAAATTTGGGTTTCTTAAAAAAATTCTTTTCTACGCGGGTTTTATCGTTTTTGCCCGTTTTCATGCATTCGTCCATTTTTATACGTTTTCGTCTGTCTTTAGACGTTTTCATCTGTTTTTCTTATGTTTTCATTCGTTTTTATACGTTTTCTTACGTGTCATACTGTTTTATGTCTTTATACGTTTTTTTCTTTCTGTTTTCCCCCATTTCATGCATTTTCTTACGTTTTCATCTGTTTTTATACGTTTTTGTCCATTTTTATACTTTTTTGTCCGTCTTTATACGTTTTCATCTATTTTTCTTACGTTTTCATACGTTTTCGTCTCTCTTTATACGTTTCCGTCTGTTTTTCTTACGTTTTCGTACGGTTTTATCCGTTTTTATACCTTTTCTTACGTTTTCATATGGTTTTATCCGTTTTTATCTGTTTCTATACGTGTTCCTCCTATTTTTACACTTTTGTCCATTTTTCTTACTTTTTCATCTGCTTGTACACGCTTTCATCCGTTTTTATATGTTTTCATCCTTTTATATACGTTTTCATCTGTTTTATAATTTTTCTTGCGTTTTATTAGTTTTTATCTATTTTCATATGTTTTTATACACTTTCATCCATTTTTATACGTTTTCATCTGTTTTATACATATACAAATGGACAAAAATGTATAAAAACGGATAAAAACGTAAGAAAACGTATAGAAACATAAGAAAACGGGTGAAAACATAAGAAAACAAGCGAAAACGTATAAAAATGGATGAAACCATATAAAAACGGATGAAAGCATACGAAAACGTAAGAAATACGGAGAAAAACGTAAAAAACGGAGGAAAACGTATATATAAAAAAATGTAGAAAAACGGATAAAACCATATGACAACGTAAGAAAACGTATAAAAACGGATAAAAAACGCATAAAAACGTAAGAAAAACAGATGAAAACGTATAAAGACAGGCAAAAAAGTATAAAAATGGACAAAAACGTATAAAAACGGACGGAAACGTAAGAAAACGCATGAAACGGGGAAAAACAGACAAGAACTTATAAAGACGGATAAAACATTACGACAACGTAAGAAAACGTATAAAAACAAATGAAAACGTAAAAAAAAACAGATGAAAACGTTTAAAGACGGACGAAAACGTATAAAAACGGACGAAAACTAAGAAAATGCATGAAAACGGGCGAAAACGATAAAAACCGCGTAGAAAAGAATTTTTTTAAGAAACCCAAAATTTGAGTTAATTAGTAACGGTTGTTAGTATAAAGGACTAACGTTGCAAACGATCGTTTGATTAATGGACTAACGTTGCCACTTGACGATTGTCTCCTAACGGAGAATATAACGGCAGTTAGCGATAAGGACTGACAGCGTGCAATATGTAAACCATAAGGATCAAAAAAGCAAAAAAAAAAAAAAAAAAAAAGATCAGAGACTACGGTATTGATTTGGAGCAAACCAAAGGAAAGAACGGTGTAATTTACTCTTTAAAATCTATGTGAATTGCACATTATTTATACTACATATAATACACAAACATCTCTCTCTCCAATAAATGTACAAAGAAATACTACACACAAATACCCTCTCTCCATTAAATGTTACAATAGTCTTAAAATTAAGACATATAATATATTAAGCTTTTGGTACAAATCAATTAAACACATATTTAAAAATTTAAAAATTAAGAATACAACATTAAACACACTAATTAATGTTATTTTTAAAACACTCTTATAGTGAAAAATAAATGTTCTCAAAAGGTGAAGATCGGTGGGATCACCCTGGTCCCATGCATCCTAAGGATGCCAACCGGACCCTCCCCCAAGGACCCGGCCCCAGGCAATGAGCACCTGTCCCAGTGACTGTACTTATCAGGAGGTGGGCTATGAACCCTGGCTATTTTCTCAAAAGACCCCTCACTGACCAGTCAATCTGAGCATTTGCGGTGGGGGGATGGTATCAACAGAGCATGTGGTCCTGCCCCACTTGAGGACTTCCCGGTAGGTCACCCAACCGGTACTACTCTCAGAGTGGCTCACTTAACTCTTTAAGAGTTACCCACTAGACCACATGCTAGTTGATAGTGAAAAATAAATGTTATTACACACATTGTACAAACAAATAAAACACATAAATCTTTATACAATTTATATGCTAACAAGTTGATTATACATATGATTTTGAAAACTGGACCGGACCAACGGGTTCAATCGGAATCCGAGTCGACATCAGTTCGGCTAGCCAATAAAATCCGTTCAAAAACGAAACAGAAGAGGGCTAGTCGGAACGGGTAAAAACAGGTGAACTGGGATCATTTTTTTTCCTTCAGTTAATCGGTTTGTCATTGTTATTTTGTTAGTGCCTAAACTTTAATCACAGGGTACCCGCGCTGCATCACGCGGGTACCCTTTTAGCTTTCTACTTTGGGGTGTTGCAAAATTTAAGAGGTAAATCTTATTGGTTCTGATGTACGCGGTCTAATCGGTATTCCGGTGGCCATTTCGGCATCTTCCTTAGCCATCACAAACCTAACGAGGTTTGAACCCTGGTCACCTATGAGACCTTCGAGGCCACCTTAACACTAGGCCACCTTGGAGATGGTTGTAAATCAAATATAAAAAACTAGAAGATAACATGATACCTGAGTCGGATGTAAAGACAAACATCGGTACCTTCCTACCAAATACGGTGACGCCTCTTGCAGCCTGCCATGTAGTGTTGGTTTTCTCTTGTGAGACTAAGATAGACTCTAGTCCAAACACAACCTCAGCCATTGTAGGACGGTGTTTAGGATGGGTATGCAAACACCGGTCTGCTATCCGTGCAAACTCCTTTAAGCATTTAGGTGATATTCTCCCCCTTATACTAGAATCGACAATTTGCTTAATTCTACCTTCTTTAACATAGTTTTGAGCCCATCTTGCCAGACCCCATTGCTCCTCATCAAGACTTCCATCTACTGCTTTTTTCCCACACAAGACTTCAAATAGTACAACCCCAAAGGCATACACATCTGATTTTCTGGTGAGCTTACCTGTGTAAAAGTAATCTGGATCAAGGTATCCAAATGTGCCTTTTACAACAGTGTTGACGTAAGTGGACTGCTGATTTATTGGGCATATTTTGGTCAGCCCAAAGTCTGAAATCTTAGCAGCCCAACTGCTATCTAGCAATATATTTGAGCTTTTGATATCACGATGTATAACTCCATGTGTGATACCAGTACCCGTGTGAAGGTAATCTAGGCCACGAGCGGCTCCTAAGCATATTTTGATTCGTGTCACCCATGACAGAGAAGTTGCACGTTTGTGAAGATGATCTTCAAGGGTTCCGCGGTGCATATATTCATAAATAAGGATCATTTCTTGGCCATCATTACAATAACCAATCAAAGACACCAAGTGACAGTGCCTTAACTTAGATAGCATCTCAATTTCTGCCGAAAACTCCTCTGCTCCTTGATTAGAAGTTGAATCCAGCCGCTTAATGGCAACAACCAAACGCCTTTCCCCATCAGAGATGGTTCCTTTGTAAACTTTGCCAAAGCCACCACGTCCTATTACCAATGACTCATCAAAGTAATTAGTTGCCTGCTGAATCTCATAAAATGTAAGCCGGCAGCAAGGTTCTGACAACTCCAAGGATACAGAAGATCTAGCCTAGTGACTGTTAGAAGGCAACATAGTTATTTATCGTAATGAATAAGAATTATATTCAAAATGGTATGTTAATGTACATGATCATTAAGGTTACATATATAAACTGGAGTCATTACATAAATGGATTGTTGACTTGCTTGTAGTCAACATATACTACCTGATATTTTTCTTCCATGAATTGAAAGAGACATGTAAGGTAGCATGGTTGGACACTTGGACCATAAGAAGAATACTACTTCAGGGGTCTACCAGACCTAAATATTATTGGTGTTTAAGACGCGCGCAGTTTCTACGAAATTATGAAATGCACAGGAAATCAAATGTCTCTAGAAGCAGTAACAGCAGCTTTTCTTTTTTTCTTATTCAAAAACATATAAGGATGGTTATTCTTTTTAAGCTTTGGTTACGAATAAATTGTTGCTTCATTTATTATTTCCATATATTTTCACTTTATACACTCAATCTACTAAACCCTTAAATCAATTACAACTAGGAGACACAGATTAATACAGTTAAAAGGCTCTGTTTCAGGTTTTCAGTTTGTAACTATTGATTTTTGATTTTATTTCCTGCTCCACCAGACCGGCCCTGAGGTTTAAAATCTACTTGCATGTTAAACACCAGTGACTAGGAAGTCTAATATTATAATGGATAGCATATTTCTATCACATAACAATTCAGTGAGTAGAAGAAACTGTCAACACAAAGTTGCCCACTAATTAGATTAATCAACACAACTTCTATCATCAGATATATTCCATGATATTAACAAAACGATAACACAGTCATACTACAAATTTATGCCTAATGGCTAATATTTGCTCAGACGAGGAGGTGACGGTGAAGTGCAACTGCTGCTGCATCTACGGCTTAGAGGCCTACATCAACAATTACAGTATACTTAGATTGAGAAGTCAATGCAAAAATGATAGTGCAAACTACACAAACATTGATTAGACATCGCAATTACAACCCATTTATGAGAAAATGGGTCTATCTGAGTTTTGTTTAATTTATAAAGAACCAAACAAGAAAAAGTTGGTCTTTGATTGTGATTTCCAACAACCAAATTAATTCCAGTTATCTTCACCTGCACTTGTATCATATGACTGGACTCTACCAAACGAAATCAATGGGGATCGTCATCGTGGTCAAAAGGAACACTAGACTCTTACCAAACGATATTAATCACGTGTATGGTATTTTATGAATGCACTATCTTGGGCATAAATCAGTAAGTTTGAACACTCAACTTTTATGAATAAACTGTATTGATTTGTCAAAAACTATGTGTGATACATGGTTGGAAAGCTAAGAATGCGTAGTTTTCAATGCCAAAATCGATGAGTCATTTGGAGTTCTACAAAAATGTTTATACCCGTTTTACGAAAGCATGTTGAGTGTTCGAACTTATCGATTGTGAAAGTGTATGAAAGTATTGAAAGATAATTAAATGCTCGTCACGATGGTGTAATTTTTATAGGTTACCGATTTACGGTTTTTGAGATATGTAATTCTTAAAAAAGAGTGGTGAAAGTGAGTTTTAATTAAAAAAGATAGGTGAAAGGAGTGAAGGTTAATGTTTTTTAATGTTTAATCTTGTCAATAATATGGTAGGGAAATGTCCTTAAATGAAACTTTTCTCGCATTAAACGTCAAATCATGCTTTGGCCCATATATTCCTTTCGTGGAAGAAGAAATATGAGTGTGAATGCTTGACTATGAATAAGCTACCAGGTTCATTTTCATACCATGACCCTAGGGCAATTATTTTATGTTTGCTTATGAATAAGCTACTAGACTTTTCAAGCTAATAAAGTTTATCTAATAATTATCATCTATAACCATGTTTTTCCCTACGAGTCGCGAGGCTGGATCTTCTTCATTCTCAGAGTCGCCACAACCATGTCGTGAGCTTTCGTTTTCCGAGATTCAGTTAGCAACTCAAGACTTTGATGAGTCACTGGTAATTGGGCATGGGGGATTCGGCAAAGTTTACAAAGGAACCATCACCAATGGAGAAAGTCTCTTGGTTGTTGCTGTTAAGCGGCTGGACTCAACTTCTAATCAAGGAGCAGTCGAGTTTTGGGCTGAAGTTAAGATGCTTTCTAAGTTAAGGCACTGTCACTTGGTTTCTTTAATTGGTTATTGCAATGATATAGGCAAGAAATGATTCGCGTTTACGAATATATGCCACGTGGGACCCTTGAAGATCATCTCCACAACCTTCAAACTCTTTTACCTTGGGTAAAACGACTTAAAATATGCATAGGGGCCGCTCGTGGGCTAGATTACCTCCACACAGGTGCAGGTATTCACCATGGAGTTATACATCGAGACGTCAAGAGCTCTAATATATTGTTACATAATAATTGGGCTGCTAAGATTTCTGACTTTGGGTTGTCAAAGATAGGTCCAACGAATCAGCCATCTACTTATGTTAACACTTTGGTGAAAGGTACATTTGGATATCTGGATCCAGATTACTTTCAGACTGGTAGGCTGACTCGAAAGTCTGACGTCTATGCATTTGGAGTGGTACTACTTGAAGTTCTGTGTGGTAAACGAGCAGTAGATAGAAGTCTTGACGAGGAGCGATGGGGTTTAGCAAGTTGGGCTCTAGATTCTATCAAAGAAGGTAGGCTTAAGCAAATTGTTGATCCTAACATAAAGGGGAGAATATTTCCTAAATGTTTGAAGGAGTTTGCACGGCTTGCAGAGCGTTGTTTGCATAGCCATCCAAAGCAGCGTCCAACAATGGCCGAGGTTGTGGTCAGTCTTGAGTCTATACTAGTCTTACAGGAGAAAGCTAACACTGCATTGTGCCCTCCAGCCAAGACACTATTTGGTATAAAGATGCCGATGTTTCTATTTCCATCTAACCAAGAAAATTTTGGTATTATGCTTGGTCTCTATTCTCTTCCATTCTGTTATATCATAGTGCTTTCAAACGCTTAATACATGTGTTGTTTTTGTAGTTGGCGGTATAAGTTTAAAAACTTTGGAGTTATACCTTGATAGTATCCAAGGTGAACACAAAGTATTAAACCAGGAAAACTTTGGTATTATGCTTGATCTCTATTCTCTTCCATTCTGTTATATCATAGTTCTTTCAAACGCTTAATACATGTGTTGTTTTTGTAGTTGGCAGTATAAGTTTAAAATCTTTGGAGTTATACCTTGATAGTATCCAAGGTGAACACAGTATTAAACCAGTTTGCTTTTGAAACTATCAGCACTGCAACTGAAAACTTCTCTGCAGCTAATAAAATGTCAGAGCATCGATATGGTTCCATGTATAAGGTAATAACATTCACATATCTTTACTACTTCTTTTTTCTCTTTCAGGTTTTTTGCAAGGTTGTGAAAACTAGCTTCAACTTATAATTATTTACCATTTTCAGGGAAAGCTACAAAATGGACAAGGAATAGCAGTTTCACGGCCATATTTAGATACCGAATTCCTAGGATATAAAAGGGAATTGTCGTTACTGGTAAAGTCTCAACATGAGAATTTGATTCAGTTGCTTGGATATTGCATTAAAGGAACAACAATGTTCATTGTTTATGACTCTGCACCATATGCAGGTCTGGATCGCTTAATATTTGGTACGAATTTTCATTTTTAAATGTGAACCTTCAATGATACTTTTATAAACACCACACAAGTATTTACTCTGACCAAAAGGGCTTGTGTTCCAATGGTACCCATAGTTGTGTGAGAAACTCGATCTCCAACCAAATCGTTGTGGGTTCAAGTCCTGCTTAGGACATGTGAGATGGTTGTGGTGTATAATTTGGGAGATAGTTGCCGTTCTATTAAAATAAAATAAAATAAAAAGTATTTACTCTGACAAGAATGGCAGATTTTTTTTTTTTTTTTTTTTTTTTTTTTTTTTTTTTTAATTTCTTAATTGATTAATTCTTTATTTTCAAAAGTAAACGAATATGTTTTGAATTTTCCAAGAAGTTTAAAGAATTAAAGGTTTGTATCTTGATCTATCCTTTTTTTTCCTCCTTCTGTCAATTTGGTATACATGAAATGTGGCCTTATAAAGTAGTTTTCGATAGTTGGCTGACATTAATGATTAAGATAATTGTTTGGTGGCTTGTGTTTACACTGTCCCCTTTTGAATCGTGTTAATATTGATGGAGTAATCTTTGACAAACATGCATATTGTGATCAGGGGCGAAGCTTGGAAATTTCGAGTGGGGGTCGGGATCTAAAATTTTTTTTTCCTAACACTATGGGGGGTCGAAACCGAATTAAATTGGGGGGGCGAAACCGAAAATACCGAATTTTTTCTACACGAAAACTATATACCCCTACATCGCAAAAAAAATTTCGGGGGGTCGGCCGCCCCCCCCGGCCCCTTAGAAGCTGCACCCCTGATTGTGATCTATGTTTCTACTCTTTTGGACTGGAATGAGTGGTACAAAATAATTCTAGGCGTTGCTAGGGTCCTCATTTACCTTCACAAACATGCTCCTATTCAGATCATACATGGTAACGTCAAACCTAGTAACATTCTATTGGATGTAAGTTTGGACCCCAAACTTGCAGATTTTTTGTTTGCAAGATGTTTAGCAAACAACGAGAATGATTCTGTTAATGCGGAGATAATTCTTCAGACCTCGTAAGTTCATGCCCATCCCAATCAACATTCTTCTAGTTTTGTAAGGTCTCAGCATATTGAAGCAAATTCATCTGACATGTTTGTTTCTTTTAGTCTCTTTTCTTTCTAATAAACTGATACACGTATATGTGCCGTGGCAGGGAATACACACCACCAGAGTATACAGATATATATCATGGTCCTGTGTCAACTAAATCCGACGTCTTTAGTTTTGGCATGTTAATTTTGAAAACTATAAGTGGATGTAGAAAATACAATGACATTCCCACAGCTAACGAGAACTTTGTACAATATGTAAGTATGTTTATGGATGATCAACTTGGAGGAGCAGTGTTGACCCATCTACCAATGACTGGGCCGGTCAAGTCATGCTTTATCTTAACGGGTCAAATGGTTAAGTAAAGTCGTTCAAAGTAAACTATTAATGCAGAAACTAAAAGGTTTGAAAAGTGATGTATTCTTTGTCAACCCAATTGGACACGGCATACTTTGACCCGTGTAAAAATATACATGTTTTGGCCCATATAAAATGACATGTTTTTCTTTTGGGTATAGGGTTACCCCGGTAAAGTATAACATGATACATGTTTTGACCCACTCAAAGTGTTTGCATGTTTTCACTTGGTATGACATATTTTTTATCGCGTTTATAATCTTTTTGTTCTTTATGGTGTAACTACATGGTTGTTGATTTGTTGCCGGCATGGACGAATTGGTGGGCCGGAACATCTTCAAGTATCGTTGATCCTAGAATTGATGCAGATTCAAGATCCATAAGAAGCTTCATTCACATTGGGTTGTTATGTGTTCAAGAAGATGCAAGTGACAGACCAACAATGGAAGATGTCCTTGGCTCCTTGCCATGCTACTTGGCGGTTCTTTTCTAACTCTCCCTATTCCCAAAAAACGGGTATCACCACAAACTATAGAATAGGATTTGGCTATTACTAATGTTCCAGTTGCATTGTTATTGGAAAACCATGATATAGAGACAGTTGATGAGTTCATATCGGAGCTAGATCCTCGATAAGTATCTTTTACATGTAAGCAGGGCCTCATTGCTACATAAGTAATTGGGATGTAAAATGTACCTTAAAGCTCATCCAAGGATTTTAATAATCTAACATATCAGATTATTTTCCTTTTATTTTATTTGGTTTGATCCTGCTACTTTAAAAAGAACTGCTCCTTCATCTAATAATGATGGACTGACAAAAAAATTTCAAAGGAAAAAGCTCACAAGATAATGTGCTAGCTTCCCCTCTTAATCAACATTTTGTTGATACAGCTAGGAATGTGAGTTCGAACATAGATACTGTGAATCTCTAACTTTCTTCATGGTTTTTCGGAGGGGCGGATCTGTTCAAGTTAGCCACCTCATTTTCTCACTGATTACTATTGCATATTTTTTCTTTTGAGCAAAAAAATTCAAAAGAAGTGTAAATCTTTTTTAGTTGAGATGAAAATTTTGACATATTTATAATTAAATGATCAATGTTGGTTATTCCTGTATCTTAAATGGGTCAGATGGATTAAGCTAAAGGTATTAACTGAAAAGAACACTAGTGACCTGGTCAAATGGGTCGAAATTCATCTGAACTATATTCAAATTTATAAAAAGCTCCTAAATTGCTTAATTAAAAAAGTTAGATTGGTTTTCTGTTGACATAGTATTATAGCACTTAAATTTATTCAACCTGCTTTGCCAACAACAAATTTTAACCAGTTTTGAGTTTTTGACCCAAACCCGTCTTGACCCTTTACCTAACAAACCCGAATCTGCCCATTTTGTTAATGCCGTCTTGAATTGTAGATAATAGGTTTGGGAATTTCCCCTCATATCAGAAGTTTATGTTTGTATGTGTTGGATGCATGTATCTGTAGGTAATTTCTTTTAAATTGCTGTTATTGAGCATTTATTTGTTCTAAAAACTTTCGTCACATTTTTGTTGAATTTGTATTTTTTTTTAACAGAACAGGATCTGATGTCTGTTGCGCTTGGGAATGGAAGTTGAACGATGATATACTTTTACTGATGAAATTAGCGAAGTGGCGTGTACTGATGAACAAATCTTCCATCCCATCGATGGCTTGTTTGTTTGCGTCCTGCAATAACTATATTTGGCATTGTTCTAAGTTCATGTTTATAAATTTTGAAGTCTTCTTAGGATTACTAAACTAAGATGGGTGAAGAGACAGAAAGAGATTTGTTTGTGAATTCCTTCTCTCTTGACCCAATTGTAATATATTTGCATGAGAATGTGCTTCCATTCTGATGTTATAAAAAAGCTTTGCTTACTGCTGTGATTACATATCCCTAAAATCATATTTTATTCAGTTTATAGCCAATTGGTTTCACATAATGGGTATCTCTGTGTTGGAAAATTTAGTGCACTTGAGAGATCAAATCATACTTGGAAATGGGTTTGGAGGTACGGAGTGTACACCCATCAAGTCCCTGATTACCCTGACTCAATAGTGGTTGTGCTAGTGTGAATCTGATTCTGCTGATGCAGAATCTGATTCTGCTGCTAGTGTTGTGAATCTGCTGCTATGATTCTGCTGCTAGCTGATCCTGCTGATAGGATTCTGCTGCCAGCTGATCCTGCTGCTAGCTGATTCTGCTACTGATAGCATTCTGCTGCTAGTGTGAATCTGCTGATAGCATCAGCAATTCTGCTGCTCGGTTTTAACCACTGATTCCTACTATTATGGAAAGTATTATGATAAAATTAATGGGCCGTTAATTATATATAATTCCATGGGCTAGGGTTTTGAGTATTCTCTATTATAAATAGAGGTCATAACACATCTGCATGGATATACGAAATCACAAAACCCTAAACACTTGAATACGCATCTGGTTCTTGGTTTGTGCCTAAAACAAGAACATCACTTGGTCTTATCCCATAGAGATATTCGTGTAACCCAGGCATAGGGTCGAATAGTTTCTATTGGAAAGTGATACCACGATTTCAAGTGAATATCCGGTACCTTATTGATTATTTTAACCCTAATCTGGGAACACTCACACACATAATAACCAATACTCTGCATCACCCTGACAAACCTATCCGTCATGTCGCTATATCTTGGACAGTTGAACGAGTAGTATAATATCGAGTTTTATCAAAAAATATGAGATAAGTTTTGAAAAATGTTTAGATTAAGAAAAGTATTGCAAAAATGGATTAATGAAGTAATTCGAGGATGATACATACAAGGTTAGAATAGTTATATGGGATTAGAATTATCATTTGGTCGTATGGTTTGAAATCTTGAACACTGATATACAAAATTGATCAACCATGGGCTGTATGATGTTAAATACGCGCTTTGCATCATACCAATGCAATGCTACCTGGGGCATAAATCTGATATAAACTCTTCAACTGCACCAGTCTCATGATCATCATCACTCATTAGCTATCCACGCTCTTCAACATCATCATTATAGAGTAATTTAATACTTCTCTCGCTTGGCACATCCAATTTTCAATTTCTTGCCTTTTAAACCATTGTATAGTGTTTGCTCGCATTTTCAATAAAAGGGAAGAGTTGTCAGTAAGCAGCATATCAATAACTTCCTCCATAGTTGGCCTGTCGTCTGGATAAGAGTGGGTACATAACACCCCGACATCGACAAGTCTTTTCATCAAACTTGAATCGACATCCATTCTTGGATCAATTATGTTTGAATAAGTTCCTTCCATCCAATTTATTTCAACCTACAAAAATTTGACAGACATGTTACTAACTACTCTTATAACAATCTTGGACATACACATTCCATATTCTTTGGTAATTATATTTGAAGTATTCTCGTTTCATAATTCAAGTATACATACAAGCACAAGTCTGCAATGACAGAATCTAATCATTCTTACTTGGCGCTTAAAGCTCTCGAAAGTTCCGGGAGTGCACTCATATAATCTACGCCCACTAATAGTTTCCAAAACCAGCATACCAAAAGCATAGACATCACTCTTACTTGACACCAGATTTTCTACTAAATACTCTGGTGCAATGTATCCTCTGTCAAATAAAAGTATTAGCCCTTACCAATAATCCAAGGTAATATAATTATATGTTAAGTGCATAAGATCACTAGATTACTTCTTTCCAATGCTTTTTTAAAGTTTAACATTGGAATTTTTTTAGAAAACCAAAATTTCTTAGGGACTTCAACAAATGAGCACCAGACAAAAAATGACAGTATTTCAATAAATGGCTATGTACTTACAGGGTCCCACGAATCCTATTATCAACATGAACGCAGTCAGTCTCGTTGATTAACTTTGAAAATCCAAAATCTGACAGTTTGGGGCAATAACTTTCATCTAAGAGAATGTTTCCAGGTTTTATATCACAATGTATGATCCGAATAGGAGCCTGCTTGTGAAGGTAAACAAGTACCCTAGCAATACCTAGTATTATTTTGTACCGTTTATTCCAGTCCAAAAGAGTACACGTAGGATCTACAAACAAAGATCACATAACATTTGTTTGTAAGAATATAGAATATAAATCATCAAGTTTCATAATATTTAAATATAAGAAGGTTAAAAACAGTGATTAATTGCTCTTAAAATCTGTCACAAGTTCCCACGAGTTGCAATATGGTTTAATAAAGAAAAATCATACCAAATATTAAGCGATCGAGTCTTGAATGATGTGCAAACTCATAGATGAGGAACACTTCTGATCCTTTAATGCAATATCCAACCAACTTGACCAAATTATCATGTTCAAGCTTTGTAAGTATTGATGCTTCATTCATATAGTGTTCAATATGTCTTGGGTGATTGCAAGTCATTTTAGAAATTGCGATATCATGTCCATTTTGTAGCCTTCCCTGTAAAGAGAAACCAAGTTGGGAGTTTTAACAACTGGATAAACATATGAAATATGTAAATAGATACATATATGACATGTATACCTTGTACATGATGGAATAATATTGATCATCGACCTTATTAGCGTTTGAGAAATTTGTGGTAGCAATGTTGATAGTACTAAAATCAAAATGACTAAATATTGGATTTTCACCTTGAATGCTATCAAAGTGTAACTCCAAGAATTTTAAACTTTCTCGATCTACACGTAACAAAAAACAAGTCATCAGATACGCAAATGATAAAAGAATGGTACGCGGTCTAACCGGTATTCCTATGGCCATTTCGGGACTCTTCAATTCCATTGCCTGCAAACCTAACGAGGTTTGAACCCTGGTCTCTTCTGAGACCTTCGAGGCGCCTTACCACTAGGCCACCTTGGAGATGGTTGTAAATCAAAAATAAAAAACTAGAAGAGAACATGATACCTGAGTTTTTCCCATTGGATGTAAAGACAAACGTCGGTACCTTCCTACCAAATACGGTGATGCCTCTTGCAGGCTGCCATGTAGTGTTGGCTTTTTCTTGTGAGGCTAAGATAGACTCTAGTCCAAACACAACCTCAGCCATTGTAGGACGGTGCTTAGGACGGGTATGCAAACACCGGTTTGCTATCCGTGCAAATCTCTTTAAGCATTTAGGGGATATTCTCTCCCTTATTCTAGAATCGACAATTTGCTTAATTCTACCTTCTTTAACATAGTTTTGAGCCCATCTTGCCAGACCCCATTGCTCCTCATCAAGACTTCCATCTACTGCTTGTTTCCCACACAAGACTTCAAATAGTAAAACCCCAAAGGCATACACATCTGATTTTCTGGTGAGCTTACCTGTGTAAAAGTAATCCGGATCAAGGTATCCAAATGTTCCTTTTACAACAGTGTTGACATAAGTGGACTGCTGATTTACTGGGCATATTTTGGTCAGCCCAAAGTCTGAAATCTTAGCAGCCAAACTGCTATCTAGCAATATATTTGAGCTCTTGATATCACGATGTATAACTCCATGCGTAATACCAGTACCCGTGTGAAGGTAATCTAGGCCACGAGCGGCTCCTAAGCATATTTTGATTCGTGTCACCCATGGCAGAGAAGTTGCACGTTTGTGAAGATGATCTTCAAGGGTTCCATGGCGCATATATTCATAGATAAGGATCATTTCTTGGCCATCATTACAATAACCAATCAAAGACACCAAGTGACAGTGCCTTAACTTAGATAGCATCTCAACTTCTGCCCAAAACTCCTCTGCTCCTTGATTAGAAGTTGCATCCAGCCGCTTAATTGCAACAACCAAACGCCTTTCGCCATTAGAGATAGTTCCTTTGTAAACTTTTCCAAAGCCACCACGTCCTATTACCAATGACTCATCAAAGTAATTAGTTGCCTGCTGAATCTCATAAAATGTAAGCCGGCAGCAAGGTTCTGACAACTCCAAGGATTCAAAAGATCTAGCCTCGTGACTGTTAGGAGGCGACATATTTATTTATCGTAATGAATAAGAATTAGATTCAAAATGGTATGTACATGATCATTAAGGTTACATATATGAACTGGAGTCATTACATAAATGGATTGTTGACTTGTTTGTAGTCAACATATACAAACTGATTTTTTCTTCCATGAAAGAGACATGTTTGGACACTTGGACCTTAAGAAGTATATTGGTGTTTAAAATTAAAAGACGCGTACGAAATTAAGAAATGCACAGGAAATCAAATGTCTCTAGAAGCAGTAACATCAGCTTTTTCTTTTTTCTTACTCAAAAAAATAGAAGAATGGTTATTCTTTTTAAGCTTTGGATGTGAATAAATTGTTGCTTCATTTATTATTTCCATATGTTTTCACTTTATACACTCAATCTACTAAACCCTTAAATCAATTATAACTAGGATACACAGATTAATACAGTTTGCAACTATTGATTTTTGATTTTATTTCCTGCTCCGCCAGACCGGCCCTGAGGTGTAAAATCTACTTGCACGTTAAACACCAGTGACTAGGAAGTCTAATATTATAATGGATAGCATATTTCTATCACATAACAATTCAGTGAGTAGAAGAAACTGTCAACACAAAGTTGCCCACTAATTAGATTAATCAACACAACTTCTATCATCAGATATATTCCATGATATTAACAAAACGATAACACAGTCATACTACAAATTTATGCCTAATATTTGTTCAGACGAGGAGGTGACGGTGAAGTGCAACTGCTGCTGCATCTACGGCTTAGAGGCCTACATCAACAATCACGGTATACTTAGATTGAGAAGTCAATGCAAAAATGATAGTGCAAAGTACACAAACATTGATTAGACATCGCAATTTCAACCCATTTATGTGAAAATGGGTCTATCTGGGTTTTGTTTAATTTATAAAGAACCAAACAAGAAAAAGTTGGTCTTTGATTGTGATTTCCAACAACAAACCAAATTAATTCCAGTTATCTTCACCTGCACTTGTATCGTATTACTGGACTCTACCAAACGAAATCAATGGGGATCGTCATCATGGTCAAAAGGAACACTGGACTCTTACCAAATGATATTAACCACGTGTATGGTATTTTATGAATGCACTATCTCGGGCATAAATCAGTAAGTTCGAACACTCAACTTTTATGTATAAACTGTATTGATTTGTCAAAAACTATGTGTGATACATGGTTGGAAAGCTAAGGATGCGTAGTTTTCAATGCCAAAATCGATGAGTCATTTGGAGTTCCACAAAAATGTTTATACCCGTTTTACGAAAGCATGTTGAGTGTTCGAACTTATCGATTGTGAAAGTGTATGAAAGTATTGAAAGATAATTAAATGCTCGTCACGATGGTGTAATTTTTATAGGTTACCGATTTACGGTTTTTGAAATATGTATTTCTTAAAAAAAGAGCGGTGAAAGTAAGTTTTAATTAAAAAAGATGAGGTGAAAGAAGTGAAGGTTATTGTTTTTTAATGTTTAATCTTGTCAATAATATGGTAGGGAAATGTCCTTAAATGAAACTTTTCTCGCATTAAACGTCAAATCATGCTTTGGCCCATATATTCCTTTCGTGGAAGAAGAAATATGAGTGTGAATGCTTAACTATGAATAAGTTACCAGGTTCATTTTCATACCATGACCCTTGTAACACCCCCAATTCATGAATGCAGCGGAATTCAACTTGGGTGTTACTCGACGGCACAACAGTCATAATAATAGAAAACGAACTCTAATTGAGTCGTTTTAAAAGATTTATCATTCAAATTATATAAATATCAGAGATTATAAAATGAGGTCCCACAAATTACATTAAATGAGTTTTCGAATGATAATAAAATTTATAGCCCTCTTGAATATCCGTGCTCCTCCGTGCCATCCTCGTTCATTATGGACCTGAAATACATGCTTAAAAGGTCAACACAAAGGTTGAGTGATATTCATAGAGTTTGTTTAATGGTTGAACACAATATGTTGGTAGTATGAGTTAATCAGACTCATACTCATGGTTGGAAAACAAAACAGTTATTATTATACTAAGCTCATGACACCAAAATGTTAACGGGTACCAATATCAATCGACGGAGTTATCCCGGTAGGTACTTTGCTGTCATACCTAAATCTCAAATATAGTGCATTTGTTTGAACTTAGTCAATACAAATGGGAATCGTCAATCCCAATAGGCCTATTCACAATATTCGCGCTCACTATTACTAGTGATTAAATGGTTCATAATAAGGGATATTGGATTTAGCAAGGATGGTACTTAGTAATAATAAAACAATCAGGTAGCATACAATTTCAAAGCATTGTGTTCGGTTGAAAAATAATAGCATGTATTCCCCCCAAGGGTTTGTAAAACAATTAAGTAATGGAAAGTGGGGCTATGAACTCACCTTAAGTTAAATAGCAAGTAGTGAATGTGATGGTCGGATCGCGAAGGTTTCTACAAGCAACCTATAATAGAATGTTGCGACTTAGGATTGGAGTAAAGAATATGAAGAATTGCCTATATATGTCTTGCATTTAGTCCATGATGTAGTACTTAGTATAGTGTAAGTATTTGAAAAGAAATGGTTTATGAAACATGTATAGTTTATATATCGCTTACTACCGTTCGGGCCGACATAATTCAGAAGTCATGTAGTAAACGTTCGAGGAGCCAGGACACTTTAATTCATAAATCCACAACTTATCTCGACGGCTTACTTAATGAACTCCTCACATGAGGCTCCCTACTATTGTAGTATTTGATAATATATATATATATATATATATATATATATATATATATATATATATATATATATATATATATATATATATATATATATATATATAAGTTTTGATCCGAAAAGTTACATGTCCAATATTTAAATAAACTTAGGAAAGTTTACTTTTGGATGAAGATTGTTATTAGAATGAGTTTCTTAAATCTTGTATGACAATTACTTGTAAGATCTCATGGTTCTTTAGATGGAGTAGATCCAAATTGCATTTTTAAGTTATCGCTAACTCTTTAGCTCATGTTTTCGCCTAGGTAAGTTTATATGGTCTTTAGTCATGGCTTCGCCATGACCTTGGTCATTGTTTCATGGTCTTGAGACTCAACCTTGGCCTTAGCCATGGTTGTGGTCTTCGTTTTAGGTCATTAGACCTCTTGGTTTCAATTAATCATAACTTTTACATGGTCATTTGGTCTTAAAATGGGCTGTTAAGATTTTGAAGAAAAATATCACTCAAATAGCGTTTTCAGGGCTCGAGCTTCTTTCATTCTGAACGAAAACGCCGTTCCGGACAACTTTCGTGTTTTAAGTTTTTGATAAATCGGACCAGAAGTGCCACTTTCAAAAGGGTCAGATCGTTTACAGGTTGTGTTTGGCAGTTTTGGCGTTTATGTTTCGCTAACGTCTTATGGCCATAACTTTTGACTCGTGTACTCGTTTTAGGTGATTAAAATTGCTATGTTTTCCTTGTTAAGTCCCCTTTAACAGTAGGTAAGTTTTCAATATCATAGTTATACTATTTTGGTCGTGGTTATCCATAAAAGTCACTAGTTTACTTGTTTAATTAACATAAGTTAACATTTATTTACAATAACTTGTTTTATCAATTTTTATACATCATGAACATAATCACAAGAAAAAATATAGTATGAATGACATATAAATAGCATGAAAATGATATTTAGTAAGAAAGTATGTTAGGGTTTGCTTACAACTTTTGGCTTTCAACAAAGAAAGGTAAGTAACACGTAAGGTAAGGACTTTGATTGATTATGCTTCACTTTACTTCACTTCATGCAATCTTTCTTGAAAGAGAGATGATGAAGGTTGAGGTGACTTGAGTAGATTTAAACTCAAGAGAAATCACCAAAGTTTCAAAAGATTGGAAGTATTTTGATGAATCAAAAGTAAACTAGGGTTTATGTGTTGATAATACTCTTGATTTCTTGCATGAAACTTGGAAGTAAATTAACTAAGTGTGAAGGTGTTGGTGTGTGTTATGTGGGACGGCCAAGAGAGGGGGAAAGGGTACTTATATGAGTTTGAAGAGGTTACAAAACAAGACTTGTCAACGCTTCTCAAGTAAGCTTGTACACTTGGTAACATCCTAAGGCACTTTGCATGAGATTAAGCCACACAAGGGTATCGTAAAAATGCTAGGGGGATGACTTGGTCTTTGGATGATATTATCCTTGATACTTAGTTTTGACTTCATAAAATGCTAACCGTAAATGATTAAGCCATAAAACGTAAAACCGGGTATCGTAAAAATGTGGAACTTGGAAGAATGGTTAAACATGTCAATATAATCCATAATAAAATATAAAATGAGTGGTAGGTTTTATTGGGGTGTTAAAACCCTGCTAAAACTGGAAACACGGGTCTAAAACGCGTAATATGTAAAACGTACGAATATTGTGTAAAATTGAGAAAAGTAAAATGTTACTTTTCTATTATGATAACAATGATTTAAAATGACTTTTAATGTCTAGAATGGGCTCAGTCTAGTGCCGGTTGGTATTTAATGTCTTTAAGACATAAAACCGTAAGCCTAAAAATCAAGGAATGATTTATAAAATCAAGGAATGATTTTTGGTCAAAGGAGGAGGGAAAAATATGTTGACTTTTTCCAAAAATGTGAAAACTCAAATCGTCTTAAAAACGCGGTGCAGGTATAGGCTAAGGTTACGGCTAAGTAAAAGCGCTTAAAAACGTAAATTTCTGTTTCTCACGGCCGAGGGTTTATTTGGTCACATTTTTCTTAGTCATGATTAATTCTCAAATAAATCATGAGTGTATCAAACATTTTTCTGATGCGGGGAAAATTAACGCGGTCGAGTTTCGTTGTGTGTAGAATTTTTGAATGACGTTTTACCCTAAAACGTGTAGTTCCTTAATAACTTTCGCGAAAATGATCTGATGAGTGTCAAACTTTTATTTTGCCATGGAAATGATTTATCATACGAGAATATGAAATAAAAATCAAATTTCGGAAAAGTGAATAGTAAAAATGAATAGTGAAATTTTTGGGAATAGAAGTTAACCTGAAAATGTGAATTGTTACAGTCTCTACCCCTTACGGGAACTTCGTCCTGAAGTTCTATATGTGTTATATGTTGGAGTGGTGTCGATGAAGAGGTGTGGTTACTTATGAGGACTAGAGTGATGTAGTTTGATTTGTCGTTTCAGTGTATGGCGTAGGATGAGGTTTACTTTTATGTGGGAAAGGTAGAGTAAGAGTGATTAATTGTCGTACTCTATCGTATGAATACTTATGAATTGCCTATACTCACACGAAATTTGTTTTAAGATTATAGGTGAGAAGTTTGTTTCTAAGAAAACATACAGGTGACTGCTCCCAGCATAACATGATCCCTCCTGAATTAGACATAGGTGATCAGGCTATGTATAATTTAGGACCGATAATGTGATGTTCGGTTTAGTCACGTAGTATTGTGTTTCTTAAAAGTTTTAGATGGTATTCAATCTTGTAAAGCTGATGAGGGTACTTGTGGTGTAACTAAGGATGATTTGAGCTTTAAAAGTGCATCAAGATCTGTTAATGAGCTTGTGGTTGCAACGGTTATGAAGATAATGATGGTGAAAAGACGAACGAGGCTTGTGTTCTTTATTTTGGTTTGATGAGTTTTAGTGGTTTGAGATGAAGCTGGGTAAAGAAGACATAAAATCAATTTATAGGGTGGTATCAATGAAGTGATTTTTCTAAGATGGTGGTAGAATATCTTGGAGTAAAATGATATGAAACAATAAAGTGGTAGTAAAATAGCTTAAAGTAAAATTTGTTGAATGGTTTATAGGATAACTGGGTAAATCTTATAGAATGGTAATAGTCTACTAATCAGTCAATTTGGTTTGGAGATAGAAATTACAATAGATGAGAATTATCACAAAGAGTTGTTTATTGAACAGTAAATATTCTTAAGTCATAAAACTCCCATTAATAGGGATGACATACACGTAGTACAACATAGTGCATAAATAAATATGACTGCTAAGTTCTAAACTTCATTGTTCTGCAGTGTTGTTGAGATTCTGATAAGCTCCTTCTCCTCCTAACATATATGCTCTCCCCTGGTTGTCTTCAACTTGTTGGCCTTGGTTTTTGGGGACATCGATTCTTGTAATGTCCACTTTCTCCACACTCGAAGCATATAACTATCGGCTGTGCATCGCTACCAGTAGCTACAGTATTGCTTCTACAATCCTTGGCAAGATGATGAGGCGAAAAATGATCCGTTTTTAGGGGGTCATTTAAGCCCGAATCCGAATTTATTTGATCAAATATTGCCCTAAATCGTTCCTTTTGTGATTTTAGGTACTTTGGGAGTGAAATCTGGAAAAGGAAGCAATTCGGACGTTTTTGGAGCATAAAAGTGAAGAAAACGCCAAAGTCTTAATTTTCCATGCTGGGAACAGTAGGTGACGGCGTCAAGAGCAAATTCTTGACGGCGTCAAGAGCAAATTTCATGAATTTCCATGACGACCCAGTAGAGTTTTGACGGCGTCACGTGAGAAGGGCGTCAAGAGTAAAAGAGTCATGACGGCCTGGAAGTGTCTAAGTCTTGACGGCGTCAGAAGTAGATCTAGGCAGTCCGAGGAGAGTTTTGGCGGCGAGGTGACGGCGTCACAAGATTACTCTTGACGCCGTCAGACCTGTTTTTCTATATATAGTTTTCTAATTTTTCACATTAAAGGAGAGAAGTTTTGGAGAAACCCTAAGTACGATTTTGGTGCAACTTTTACAGGTTTTTCAAGGGTTCCAAACCCTTGATACCTTGCATTGTAATTGAGATAAGTGTTCTTCTAATTCAATCAATATGTCTATGTGTTGGTTGTCTATATCTTGTTCTTGTCTCAATTCCATTATGCTAGGCTAGATCTCTTTTGTGTTTGCTTAGATCTAATGAAACCTAGATATTGATTATGTGTTGATTGCTTGTTTATTCTTGTCTTGGATGAATGATTTATATGTTAGGCTTAAGAAAACTGGCAGATCTCCAAATGGTAACATGCTTGAACGTCTTAAGAAACATGAACCGAGGCGTACTAGGTCTTTATTGGTTGTATTTAATGCATGAGCCACTGTTTACAATCCCTATAGTTGTACTGGGCATGGTGTAGGAGGAGATAAGAGCTCATAGAATTGGGGAGTTATGTATGCCACCCCATGAATGGTATTAAGGAATACGGTCCGTCATCCATGCAATTATAACAAGTAATTAACGTGTAAAAGATATCTAGGGAGTAGTGAAATCTAAGTAAACACATTTTCTCCAATTACTGCTCACAACCTTAGTATAAATTAGTTTAATTTCATTTTTAGTATTTTATTTTGATTGCATCTTAGTTTTGGGTTAGTTGAATAGCAACTAATTCCGAAAAACCCGAGATTTTTACTTGCTTTCTATAAAATATAAAAACACAAAAATAATCATCCCTCACCTTTAGAACTAGTATTTAGGCTTTCTAATCCTAGCGACACTATTCCTAAGCTGAACGATCAATCCCCCGGTACTTGTCACTATACTATACTACAACGATCAGGTACACTGCCTGGTGGGGGTTGTAAGCTTCTCGAGATCCCTCGAGAGGTAAAGCCTGTTGCGATTCCCACGCATCAAGTTTTTGGCGCCGCTGCCCGGGAATAGTTATTGTCTAGGTTAGGATTTCTTTTTATTAGGTCTACTTGCTAGATTCCTTTCTAGTAAGATTTTATTTTTATTTTTAGGTCTTCTTTAGTCTATCTCATTTCTTCGTGCCTTTGTTCGTAACTCTTTACCATCCGACATCATGGAAGGTGGTAACATCTTTGAACCCGTCATCCCACCACAACAAAACCCACCATTAGAACCCCTTAGGCCCCGAACCTTAGGAGAGTATTCCCGACCTAGCCACCAAGGCTACCGAAACACCATTGAGCTCACCGGAGCCAATGTGACCCCCTTGCGATCCGACACCATCCGGTTGGTGCAAAGCGGATGTGCATTCCATGGACTTCGTTCCGAAGATCCAAACCAACATCTTAAGGACTTTCTCAAAATCGTAGACTCCATAGACCTAGATGTTGCAACTAGAGAGACAACCCGTTTACGCTATTCCAATTCTCTCTACGGGATCAAGCTAGTCAATGGCTTGAGCGTTTACCCGCGGGATCCATCACCACATGGGATGATCTCACCACTCGTTTCCTTGCTCAATTTTTCCCACCGGGGAGAACTACTAAGCTTAGAAATGACATCTTGATGTTCCAACAACGTCAAAATGAATCTCTTTATGAAGCATGGACTCGTTTCAAGGACTTACTCCAAAAAGTCCCTCATCATGGCATAGATCTTTGGCTCCAAGTCCAAATTTTTTATGACCATATCGACATCTCCACGAGGCGAGCCATTGACCAATCGGCCGGTGGTAAGCTACATGATCTTAGTGCGGAACAATCATGGGAACTCATAGAAGATCTTGCTCTCTATGACAACGAAAGTTGGAATGATCCCCGTGATTTGAACAAAACGGTCAAGGCAATATCTTTGCCTTCGAACAATTCTAGCACTCCCGACCGTAGGATCATGGAACTTGAGGACCAAGTCAAGTTTCTCATGAAATCTTACGAAGCTCCGAAGCCTTCAAGCCAAGTGAACAAAATCACTTCTTCATGCGAATTATGTAGTGGTCCCCACGACACTCGTGATTGTGTGGAACTCCCCGGAACAGCTTTTGCGGACTACGCATCCACGCGTACCGATGAAGCGGGAGATAAGTGGTACACTTTCAAGCCCGAGCCAAACACTTACGGTGATTCATACAACCCCTCATGGAAAAATCACCCAAACCTTAGGTGGAAACAAAATCAAACCAATTCTTCCAATCCGCCTAATCGTTACCAACCAAACGGTCCACCATCCAACCGTACTTTCAACAACAATCCTTCTAACAACTATGGTAGTACCAACAATCTTGAAGGATTGATGTCAAAGTTCATGGCATCTCAAGAAGCTCGCATAGCTAGGTTCGAAACCGAATTCAACCAACAACAAACGGAGATGACCAACAAGATTGACAACTTGTTGAAAGCCCTCAGCAACCAAGCGTTAATCACACCTAGGAAGGACACTAGGGACACCAATAGTGGAAGCCAAATTAAGGATCCCTCATCATCCAAACATGTCCACTTTGTCAATGTTGTCACCATTAAGTCAATTGATAAGGAGATAGAAGAGAGTGACAAGGATGAAGTTAGAGTAGGAGCCGAGATTAAGGATGAGAGTAGGGAAGTTGAGGTTAACAAGGAAGAGGAATTAGAGGAAGTAGAGCCTATAGAAAAATACTTTGATAAGTTGCCTATCGAGGAAGAACGGGAGTACCATAAGGATTTATTCGATAGTCCCGAGAGACCATATATCTTCGGCACACCCCTTATCAAAATAGGAGACCCCTCTAACATTAACATCCCATGCAATATCGGGCACATGCATATATGGAAAGCTTACATCGACCTTAGATCCCCCGTGAATATCATGACTAGGACTTATTACAATTGGGTGATGAAGAAGCAACTTGATTTTAGGATGATGCCCGGTAAGAATCTGATAAGTAATTTTTCAGGAAGAGTGAAGGGATTGCATGTAATTATTGGGAATCTCACCTATGAAATCGATTTTATGATAGTAGAAGACATTCGTCCGGTGATAGATGCTTGCCTAAGTCAAATAGTATTCGGAAAACCATTTGTTAAGGCCACTAGGATGAGTTATGATCCGACTTTAGGGATAGTTAGATTCAAGAAAGAGAATGATGAGGTTGCTTATCAAATGCCCTACAAGATCGAATAATACCGCCTTCTCTCTAATTTCGAAAAAGAACACAAGCAAGCGGCTTATTATAGGAATGAGGAGGATAGACGTAGAGGAGTAGAGTATGTAAAGAATAGAATGCTTGGTTTCTACAAAGAATGCTTGCAACTAGGTCCGGAATACAAAACTGGTTTAGAAGACGACCTAGAGAGTGAAACCAATGATGAGATCACGTAGTAACCCATAACCTTGAGTCTAGCTACAAGACTCGTAAATAAAGAAAAGCGCTTCTTGGGAGGCAACCCATGTTTTGTGTGATTTTATTTGTTTGATTGTTATTTGTTTCCGTATGCATGCTTTATTTTTATTGTTGGTAGATCATGTTTCTAAACTAAAATGTGGAAATACTTTACTTTGTTGTTTAGCCTAGTCTTAACTCCACCTAAAAGTATTTTTGCAAATGATAAGTGTAAGGGGAAACCCCAAATATGTTTTTAAGAAACAAACCGATCATGATTTTCCACAATAATAAATGAGCATGTATATTCGTATTTGTTAGAGTCAAATGCTTGTATTGAGTCATAATGAAGTTTTGCAGGATTTTCCAGGAAGTAGGACCAAGTTTTTCCAGAAATTTTCCGGAAACTTAACATAAGAATTTCTGCAGGTCCATTTTGACGGCGTCAGAGTTTTACTCTTGACGGCGTCAGGAGTTAAAATCTGGAAATTTTACCGGTTTTGTTTTTCTAACGGAGTCTTATGGTTTTTGTGAATTATTAAGTTTTATAATCTCCAGGAGATCTGCAAACTTCATTCCACAAGCATTATATCTTATCTTGTTTTCTAGGATTTAGTAACTTATATAGGATGCCGCCGATTTTACGCGAGGTTGTCTTGTCTATTTTGTCAGGTTTTACAGGTTATGTATGACAAGAAGATGATTTATATTCTAGAAGGGAAGCTTTGATTGTTCGTTTTCTTGGAGGAAGATTTAACCTGGCCATCCTATTATCCATACCGAGCGAATCAGAGGAGTATTTGATTTCATTCTTTTTAACTTTTTCACTTTTACATTCTTTACTTGAACATTGGGGACAATGTTCATCTTAAGTGTAAGGGGAGGGTAAAAAGATGATACCTTACATATGCACTTTCGCTTGAGTTTGTTTTGTTTAATAGTAGATTTGTAATAAAACTATGAGAAATACTTGTTAGTGCAATTTTAGCGCCAAATTTAAAATTTTTTACAACATTTAGGAGTGAAACTTTAGCCATAGCAAGCGTCTCATGGATAGGAGATTGTATGACTAGCACATAACCGTATATTCAGAAAAATTTTCCACCCAAATATGTGAGGTTCTCCTTTAGATTTGATAGGAAAAGCATTCATTATTAGTGCTTATGAGTGTACCGGTAGCATTTAGTTTCTAGAACTTGCGTTAGTGATGCATCCCGAGACCGCTAGTGAGACTACATTCGTGTGGTAGGATTTACTACATGATATGTAACAATTCGCAATTTCAGGTTAATTACTATTCCCGGAAAATTTACTATTCATTTTTACTATTCATTTCTTTCTGAAATTTTCCCGAAAGTTGATTTTTATTTCATATTCTCAAGTGATAAATCATTTCCATGGCAAATTAAATGTTTGACATTCGTCAGATTATTTTCGTGAAAGTTATTAAGGAATTACCCGTTTTAGGGTAAAACGTCATTCAGAAATTCCACGCACAATGAAATTCGACCCCGTCAGGTGACCCCACATCAGAAAAATGTTTAACACACTCATGATTTATTTGAGAATAAATCATGACTGAGAAAAATATGACCAGAATAAACCTCGGCCGTGAAAAACTGGAATTTTCAGTTTTACGCGTTTTTACTCAGCCGTAACCCTAGCCTTTACCTGCACCGCGTTTCTAAGACGATTTGAGTTTTCAAATTATTAGAATAAGTCAACATATTTTCCCCTCCTCCATTGACCAAAATCATCCCTTGATGTTACAAGTCATTTCGTGATTTTTAGGCTTACGGTTTGATGTCTAAAAGATATTTAATACCAACCGACACTAGACTGAGCCCAGTCTAGACATTATAAATCATTTTAAATCATTTATATCATATTAGAAAAGTAACATTTTACTTTTCTCAATTTTACGCAATATTCGTACATTTTACGTATTACGCGTTTTAGACCCGTGTTTCCAGTTTTAGCAGGGTTTTACCACCCAAATGGAACCTACCACCCATTTTATATTTTATTATGGGACATATGGACATGTCTAACAATACTTTAAAGTTTCATAATTTTAGGACACCCGGTTTTACTTTTTGAGGCCTAATCATTTACGGTTGGCATTTCCCGGAGTCAAAACTAGCAAATATCTAGATATTATCATCCAAGCCAAGCCAACTCACCCCCCTAGCTCTTGTGAACCGCCATTAGGGGGGGGGGGGGGAGTCACACCCTTGTGTGGCTTGATCCTAGGCTAAGTGATCTTGGATGAGTTACATGTGTTGAAGCTTGTTTAGAAAGCTTTGACTAGTCATGAAATGTAACCTCCTCATTGAGCTATAAAAGCCCCTCCCCTCCCCTTTGTTGCCGTCCATCATGAACACCAAAACCACTCCATCCTTAGCTTATTTTCTTCAAAGTTCTAGCAAGGTTCAAGTGAAAGTTCAAGTAGAAACCCTAGTTTGATCATAAGTTACCAAAAATCTTCCAAACCCTAATATACTTGGTGTTTTCTCTTGAGTTTAAATCCACTCAATTCACCTCAACTTTCATTACATCTCTTTCAAGAATACCAAGGGTAGAAAGATTGCATGAAGTGAAAAAGGGTTGAAGCAAGTCTATCAAAGTCCATTTCCTTACTTGTTACTTCCTTTCTTTATTAGAAAGCCAAAAGTTGTAAGCCAAACCCTAACATGCTTCTTGTTAATTTATCATGTTCATATCATTTACATGTTATTCTTGCTATATTATGTCTTGTATGAATGTCCATGATGTATAAAAATGAGTAAAAGATGTTGTTATAATGGATTGTTAAGATAAGTTACTAAAACAAGCAAACTAGTGAATTTCTTGGTAAGACCTGATCAAAATGGTAAAAATTTGATATTGGATTATTACATATTATAGTAGAGGACTTAACAAGGAAACCATAGCAATTTGAACCACCTAAAAAGAGTATACGAGTCAAAAGTTATGGCGATTTGAAGTTACCAAAACTTTCCGGCAAAACTGCCTAAAAAGCTTCTGTGACAGAACCTAAAACACGCAAAAAGAGGCCTTTCTGGTCCGATTCATGAAAAAGTTAAAACACGAAAGTTGTCCGGAATCACGTTTTCGTTCAGGAATAAAGAGGCTCGAGCCTTGAAAACGCCTTCTGAGTGAGATATTCCTCAGTTTCTTGACAGCTATTTACCTATTTATAAGTCACTATACTATTGTTATACTTTAAAAGGAACAAGAGGTCTTATGACCTATAATCAAGACCACAACCATGGCTA
Source organism: Artemisia argyi (assembly GCA_030686995.1). Taxonomy (NCBI): domain Eukaryota; kingdom Viridiplantae; phylum Streptophyta; class Magnoliopsida; order Asterales; family Asteraceae; genus Artemisia; species Artemisia argyi. The sequence goes on from CM060709.1 coordinate 307,491,247, forward strand.
GAGCCAAGGTTGTGTCTCATGACCTTGGAACAAGGACCAAAGGTCATGGCTAGGCCATGACGAAATGACCATACCAACTTACATAGGCGTAAACATGAAACAATGAATTAGGCGATAACTTGAACAAGCAATTTGGATCTACTTCACTTAAAAAGGAACCATGAGATATTACAAGAAACAATGGTCATACAAGACTTATGAAACTACCCCTAATAACAATCTTCATGTACTAATAAACTTTCCTAAGTTTATCCAAATATCGGACATGTAACTTTTCGGATCAAAAACTTATATCTATATATTTTATCAACTACTACAATAGTAGGGAGCCTCATGTGAGGAGTTCATTATGTAAGCCGTCGAGATGAGTTGTGGATTTACGAGTTAAAGTGTCCTGGCTCCTCGAACGCTTACTAACATGACTTCTGAATTATGTCGGCCCGAACGGTAGTAAACGATATACCAAAGCATACATGTTCATGAATCTTTTCTTTCAAGGACTTACAATATACATCATACCACATCATGGACTAAATGCAAGATATATATAGGCACTACTTCATATTCTTTACACAAATCCTAAGTCGCGACATTCTATTATAGGTTGCTCATAGAAACCTACACGATCCGACCATTACCTTCATTACTTGCTATTTTACTTGAGGTGAGTTCATAGCCCCACTTTACATTACTTCAATGTTTTACAAACCCTTGGGGGGAATACATGCTACTTTTAAACCGAACACAATGCTTTGAAACTGTATGCTGCCTGATTGTTTTATTATTACTAAGTACCTACCTTGCCAATCCTAGGCCCCTATCATGAACCATTTAATCACTAGAATTAGTGAGCGCGAGTATTGTGAATAGGCCTATTGGGATTGACGAATCCCATTTGTTTGAGCAGATTAGTTCAAACGAATGCACTATATTTGAACATTAAGTATGACGGCAAAGTACTTACCGGGGCAACATAACCGCCGATTGATATTGGTACCCGTTAACGTATTGGTTGCATGAGCTTAGTATATAATATTAACTGTTTTGTTTTCTAACATAAGTATGAGTCTAATTAACTCATTACTACCAACATATTGTGTTCAACCGTTAAACAAACTCTATGAATTTCACTCAACCTTTGTGTTGACCTCTTAAGCATGTATTTCAGGTCCATGATAATCAAGAATGGAGCGGAAGGGCACGTACCGAAGGAAGAAGGCTATAAACTATTATGTCATTCGATAAAAACATCAAAGACTTTATATTGATGTATTTTGAAACATGGAAACTTTTGGGACCTTACTATGTAAACTCTGATATATTTGAATAAATATGAATGACAACTCTTTTTAATACGATTCGTTTAGAGATCGTTTTCTATTATTATGACTGTTGTGCCGTCGAGTAACACCCAAGTTGAATTCCGCTGCATCATGAATTGGGGGTGTTACATGATAAGAGGCATTAGGATCACCCTTGTGTTAAACCCGTATCATAATTACTTGACCATTTAAGTCATATTACTTAGCTAGTTAAGTCAACTAATTTTTCCTACACCCTTAGCGTTGTACTCATTTTTAGTACACGAAACCCCTAGTACACCCCTCCGAGCCTATCTTTTCGTTTCTAACTTTAAGCATCTTACTTAAAGGAAGAATTTGTTACACTCCACTTAAATGTACAACCAAATCGCCTTAGCCTTCCGTGTATGCGCTCATTTTTAGTGCATTATTGTTATTTGTTAAACCCTAAGTTAACTTTCTAATTGATTACATGGTTGCTAAGTCGAGTCATATCCTTGTACATATTGTTTTGGGACGATTGGGACTCATGGGTAAGTACTTATTTTATGGAGTAATGGGGAAGAACATCACTTATTACCCCCATATGTATGTTAATCTTAAAAGTGCTCCAAGTGTTTTGATTTTCTTAATTCGAGTCATTAGATTAGTTTAATTGTAAAGTATGTAAAGATTCAAGTGTAAGGGAAATGTTCATTCCCTATGATGTATTATTTTGGATGGTAGGGTAAGAGTGTATGCAAAAAAAAATAAAAAATAAAATAAAATAAAATAAAAGGAAAAAGAGAAAAAACATACGGACTACCATCCCGTTTCATTGTAACACCCCAACCCGATAAGGGTAGACGTATTACATTACAGTGACATATCAGAACAAACACAAGCATATGATTCATACATACAAAGAAATTCAGGGTTACAAATGAAAATCTGAAACTACAAGGTTACAAAGAAATAAATACTATGTCTAATAAAGTGAAACTTCATCTAATCGTCTCTAGTCCAAAGCATAGTCTTCTAAGTCCAATCACACACTCTTCCCATAACCCAGCTTCCTACTAAAACCTGCCGCAGGAAAAAGAAATGCGGCTGAGCTTAAAAAGCCCAGTGAACAGATACATATACAAAGCAATAATAATGAAACATAACCGAAATATAGTGCATTGGGGAAATAGAATAAGGAATAGATAAAAGAGTAATAGAATAGAAAAAAAAATAGGATAGTCATCTACCACGAGCCCAGAACTCAAAGTCATATCTCAAAGTCATAAGCCTTCAATTCATAATCTCACAATCAGAGGGGATACCTCTCAGGCAACCAGATAATATGAGGGGTGTCCTCATGTATCATAAGAGTGGAGTGATCAGCTCCCAGGGATTGTGAAGGGCATGTATAGCACACAGTACCAATCACCTCAAAGTCAACTCAAAGTGATAATTAAATCCACTAAGTATACATGTCTAGGATTGCAATCCATACGCCCCTTACTCAAAGTCAATCTCAAAGTCATATACTCAAAGTCATAATGGCCATAATAGAAATCATAAAAAGGGACGGCGTGAGAAATCACTCACCCACACATGAGTCATGCCAGCGGTGCATCACAGACATGCCTATGGTACCTCCATAGGTAGGGAAACAGAAATGGCTCGGGTATCAAACTAAGAGTCAGGTCTCATATCATACAAAAGGTCATATAGCAAAGGTGTATCTCAGAATCATATCAAAGGTTCATAATAGCAGTTCATAACCAAGGGTTCATATCAGAAATAGTATTCAAGGTCCAATCAGAGTTTATCAGGTCAAGGTTCATATTCAAAAATCAATTCATGGTTCAGTTCAAAAGTCCGTTTCAAAAGTTTCTATTAAAAGTCCAATTTAAATAATCTTTTAAAACAGTTTTCATAAAAATGGTCTTTCTAAATATAGTGTTCATGAAAGTTAAATAACCTTTCTTTTAAAAAGAAATTTAGCATCATTTATAAACATCTTTTCAAATCGGTTCTTCTCAAAACATTTCCATGGTATCATTAAGAAGGTTTTCATAGCATAGGTTCATAACGGAGGTCATATCAAATGGGATCAACAGAGAAAGTTCAAGTAAAGGGGATCATAGCAATGGCATCAATTCGGGAACTAACGGATCAGAATATGAAAGAGATCATGAGAAACCTTTTGAGAAAGGTCAGAATATCTGTACCTTAAACCGCAAGTGCACACATGACAGAAACATAAAGGTCGAAAGCAAAATTCCTTCTTCAGCGAATCTACACGAATTAATGGTCGGCTTGTTATTAATAACCTATTCAATTCAGATTTCTCATTTTAGTCGGCTTTCCAGTTTTAGTAACTTTCCATTTAAAGTGACTTTCCACTTTTAGCAGGTTTCCATAAATAGTAAGTTTCCACTTTTAGAAAGTTTCCATAATTAGAAAGTTGAATCATTATTAATGGAATCAAAGTATCTTTTAACATAATTATACATTTGGTCCTTAGGGTTTCATAACTTTACCTTTTACACCCTTATATTTCCAAAATTACACTTTAAACCTTTTAGTATTCAAAGTTACACTTTAAACCCTTAACCTAACCATTTTACATAATGATCCCTTATTTTATCATGTTATACGAATATACCTTCAAGTATTCACAATTTACACTTTAAGTCCTTCAAGTTATCAAAGTTACATATTTAACCCTTTAATTTACAATTTCAACTTTTAATTCTTAATAATTACATATTAAGCCATTAATTTACCAAATTAGCACATAATCCCTTGAATACTTTTAAATACTCAAAACAGCTCCAAGTTTCTGAAAATTACATTTTTAGTCCCTCTCTTTTAATTATTTTCAAAACAAACCCTAATTAATCATTAAATACATTTTAATCCATTTAAATGCAAAACTTACACATAGCACCCTTAGGTTATATTTTTGTCGAATAGTATACAGCTCAATAAGGTTCCAGAATTAACCCTTAAGTTTTAAAGTTCACAAAATTCACCCAAAGCCTTTTTCTTAAATCGTATAATCATAAAATAAAGAATTACAAACCCTAATCCATCTTATTCACTTTCCAATCATTAGATCATTATTAACATCATTAAATGTCACCTTTTTCCAGCCCTAAACCAAACCCTAGGCCTCTCGACCTATTTCTTTCTTTTACTCTTATACACGAATTACACAAAACAAATAAATTCGAAATACATGTTTTAAGCAAGGATAATTCTTTCCAATATTTTTCCAGGTTATATCACATCATAATAAGTGTATAATAATTTTATTAATAATTATTCTGGATCGGAGTATATATTTCACAATTAAACACGTTTTTAGGGTTTTAATTCACAAAAGTGATGTCGAGCATGCATGGGTCGAATCCAACAATTTATTTGATGTTTATGAGGTATAAAGGGTCTGAGAAAAATACCAAATCAATTTTGGAATGTGTGGAATCAGCAGTTCGATCAGATGTATACTCGATTGGCCAAAACACTCCAAAAATTGTCACGACTTCACCAAAGGTCTAGCAACCTTGAAACCAATTTTTGTGGGTTGTATATGATTTAAGAATCACCAGAAAAATAGGAAATAATTTTTGTGGAGGTCAAATGAATCAGAAACGAATTACCTTGTTTATTAAGCTCGAAAAAAAGAAACCTTCACCACGAACAAACCAAGCTTCAATAATTCGAAAAGGGATTTTTATAGGACCTCTTGGATGTTGTTTGATCACAGAAAAATGCTTAGGAATATTGTGAGAGTCGAATGGAGGCCAAGGGAATTTCTTTGTGTGTTTTATTCAATCGGTATTAGGGTTTTGGGAGAAAATGATATGGATTTGCTTTTAAAAAGGAAATGCCGTGTGAGGGGAGGGCTTGGTCCAGAATTTTCGAAATTTTGGTTGATAAAATAATTGTGATGATTATCTTCCATATTTATCAATATTTAAACCATTTAAATCAATATTAAAACCACTTATTATTAATTCGGTCCATAGAGGGGTAATTTGGTAATTTTACCACTTGTATAAATGTTAAATATAATTGTTAAAATTATTTGGATACATAACTTGTGCATTGTTTGAAGTTTGGGATTTATTTGGTACTTTAATAAGCTTTTAATTAAATTTCAAATTGGTAAGGGCAATTTGGTCTTTTCATATGTTCTCAGATTTTAGGTGTTACATTCATTCTATGTTCATTTTATGTTTTTGTTATTTTTCATTTATTAGCTTAAGTCGAGTCTAGTCTTGGCTTAGCAACGCCACATTGTACATGTAATTAACTAAGATTGTTAACTCGCCACCAGTAAAACTTCCTTTATCCAACAAAACCGTGTATTTCATATCCCTACGCCTAACGTTACAACCCTTTAAAAGACCTCTTTGATAGTTTATCCTAGGTGCTTACGCCATGTGGTGGAGGTTTGATCCTTTCCCAAGCCTATGGTAATCTATTTTGCTATGACAGGTAGTGAGAGATATCTTCCGTTTCCATATTGTAATTTACACTTTATTACACCCGAGAGATGTGAGTATCTAAACACTATTTGTGAGGTGCTTGTGTATGACCTCCGTGCTTGTCTATTGGTCTTTAGTGGAACGATTATTTGTTGTAATTACTTTTATATTAGTGTTAAATGACCCCTAACTTGTCTTTTGAGTAGAATAAAAGCGCATTTGCTTGAGGACAAGCAAATCTCAAGTGTAAGGGTATATGATGAGGCGAAAAATGATCCGTTTTTAGGGGGTCATTTAAGCCCGAATCCGAATTTATTTGATCAAATATTGCCCTAAATCGTTCCTTTTGTGATTTTAGGTACTTTGGGAGTGAAATCTGGAAAAGGAAGCAATTCGGACGTTTTTGGAGCATAAAAGTGAAGAAAACGCCAAAGTCTTAATTTTCCATGCTGGGAACAGTAGGTGACGGCGTCAAGAGCAAATTCTTGACGGCGTCAAGAGCAAATTTCATGAATTTCCATGACGACCCAGTAGAGTTTTGACGGCGTCACGTGAGAAGGGCGTCAAGAGTAAAAGAGTCATGACGGCCTGGAAGTGTCTAAGTCTTGACGGCGTCAGAAGTAGATCTAGGCAGTCCGAGGAGAGTTTTGGCGGCGAGGTGACGGCGTCACAAGATTACTCTTGACGCCGTCAGACCTGTTTTTCTATATATAGTTTTCTAATTTTTCACATTAAAGGAGAGAAGTTTTGGAGAAACCCTAAGTACGATTTTGGTGCAACTTTTACAGGTTTTTTCAAGGGTTCCAAACCCTTGATACCTTGCATTGTAATTGAGATAAGAGTTCTTCTAATTCAATCAATATGTCTATGTGTTGGTTGTCTATATCTTGTTCTTGTCTCAATTCCATTATGCTAGGCTAGATCTCTTTTGTGTTTGCTTAGATCTAATGAAACCTAGATATTGATTATGTGTTGATTGCTTGTTTATTCTTGTCTTGGATGAATGATTTATATGTTAGGCTTAAGAAAACTGGCAGATCTCCAAATGGTAACATACTTGAACGTCTTAAGAAACATGAACCGAGGCGTACTAGGTCTTTATTGGTTGTATTTAATGCATGAGCCACTGTTTACAATCCCTATAGTTGTGCTGGGCATGGTGTAGGAGGAGATAAGAGCTCATAGAATTGGGGAGTTATGTATGCCACCCCATGAATGGTATTAAGGAATACGATCCGTCATCCATGCAATTATAACAAGTAATTAACGTGTAAAAGATATCTAGGGAGTAGTGAAATCTAAGTAAACACATTTTCTCCAATTACTGCTCACAACCTTAGTATAAATTAGTTTAATTTCATTTTTAGTATTTTATTTTGATTGCATCTTAGTTTTGGGTTAGTTGAATAGCAACTAATTCCGCCCACTCTTCCAAAACCCGAGATTTTTACTTGCTTTCTATAAAATATAAAAACACAAAAATAATCATCCCTCACCTTTAGAACTAGTATTTAGGCTTTCTAATCCTAGCGACACTATTCCTAAGCTGAAGGATCAATCCCCCGGTACTTGTCACTATACTATACTACAGCGATCAGGTACACTGCCTGGTGGGGGTTGTAAGCTTCTCGAGATCCCTCGAGAGGTAAAGCCTGTTGCGATTCCCACGCATCACAAGATGTCCTGGCTTTTGACACTTATTGCACTTGGCTAGGTAGAGACTTGAATGATGGTAGTTGCACTTAGTACACTGTGGTTGAGTCCCAGTATATGTACCTCCAGTTGGTGCTACAACATAAGCCATTGTGGCTTCTTGTCTTTTGTTTTGCTGGTTAGGGTGGTTGTTGTTTCGAGTTGGGTTGTTGTTGTTGTTGTTGTTGTTGTTGTTACTTCTATGGTTACCATCCCACGGTCGCTTGTTGTTGTTGTTGTTGTTTCTATTGTTATTGTTGTTACGGTAGTTGGAGTTGTTGAAGTTTTGTCTTTGGGTTTCCGCTGTACGCACCACCTGATCCATGAGGCTGCGAGACATCCACATAGCCTCATCAAGTGTTTTGGGACCAGACGTAATCATGTTCCCTTGTATGCTTGGTGGGAGTCCCCAGATATACTCTTCCAACAGTTTCTCATTTGTCGAAACCATTGTTGGGCATAGTATCCTCAATTCATGGAATCGACGGTTGTAAGTCAGGATGTCGGTTCCTTTAACAACATGGTTCCAGAATTCTACTTCTAATTTCCGCATTTCACTGTGAGGGCAATACTCTTTCTTCATATTATCCCCAGAAAGCTTATAATCATTTTCGATGCCCATTGGTTGAGATACTAAATTCCACCATGCTAATGCCTCATCCAATAGTGGACCGGTGGCATATTGAACTTTATCATTCTCGGTGCATTTATTGATCAAAAATACTGACTCCGCTTTTTCAAACCAGGGGTTAAAAATTACAGCTCCATTAGTACCTTTGCAATTGGTGGGTTGGCAATTTAAATAACCCTTGAATGTGCAGCTCTTACTTACCGGATCAATATTTATTACTGGAGGACTGGCTGGGTTCGGTCCTCTAGTATTGATGGTAGTTGCAGCAATTCGAACAGCTTCAGCAGTTCTAGTAGTTTCAGCAGTTCTAGCAGCTTCAGCAGTTCTAGTAGCTTCAGCAGTTCTAGTAGCTTTAGCGGCTGTTGCGGCCTTTGTAGCTATGGCTGCTCGTTCAGTTGCTATTGTTGCATTTACACTATCTTTAACTAGTTTGCGAATAGCAGCTTGAGTCATTGTTGGTGGTGTCTTCTTCGTTGGCGCCATGATTCTATTATATAAAAGGTACGTCGTGAGTAGAGAGTTGTGAAATAAGCATGATTTTTTATGGGAAATGATAGAATAATTACGTTGAAGATTTAAAGGCATAACACATGATAGTATAAAACAAGAGTTTTATTCATACAACGTTGGTTGATTTACAAAATCGAAACCTATTACAAGCTTCTTCAAAATTTACTAACTGATACTTTCAGTTTAGTAATTACAACGTTTTTTTACTATCGCTAGTTATTACATAGATTTCATAACATTTACTAATTGAGTCTAATCAGTTTAGTAGTACAAAAGATAACTAGTATCATCACACTAGTCTATTGCGGGTTAGAAGGTCCGAGCAGCTCTGATTGATCAACAACTTCTTGATTTAGTGTGTCATAGAGGTACGAGTCGATGAAGTTTGAGAGGCTGTAGTTTCCATGCTGACTTTCTTGTTGGATCAATGGTGGTCGTGATACGATCCATAATGAGTGATCCAATTCATCACATGTAGGGATATGAAAGGGAAGTGATAGTGGTGGTGATAATGGTGCTAGTACATATTCATACTAATTATCCTCCTCAGAGTCTGCCTCAACCCAGTTTTCTTCAAAATAATTAGAAGTATTCGACGCAAAATTAGTTGGCATTGGTTCCTCCTCTTCTTCGTCGGTTAAATCTTCGAAAGGTTCTTCTTCGTCATCAGAAGCGAAGGCATTTACGAAGTCAAATCCGAACTCGGGTGAGGGTGGTAAGACTTGGAAGTTATTAGGTAGAGTGGGCACATAATCGGGAGAAGTGGGTACGCACATGATTTCTATGAGAAGAATTACTATGTTAAAACAATTCAAATGTTTATGGGAAGTGCTCAAAATATGACAAGTGTGTATATATCAATATACTAATATGTTCATGTAGTATAAAATGCTTACGGGGAAATGCTCAATTATGCTAAGGGTACATATATCCATATGCTAACATGTTTGTGTAGTATAAAATGCTTAATAAGTCCATAATCGTCTGGAGGATGGAAGACATGGAGAGCGGAAGGCTATAAAATGTTTTTGCTTGTAAGTGTAGTTATAGTTTAGGTCTCAATTAGACCCGTTTCTCAATAATCATGGCTCTGATACCAATCTGTAACACTCCCAATTCATGAATGCAGCGGAATTCAACTTGGGTGTTACTCGATGGCACAACAGTCATAATAATAGAAAACGAACTCTAATTGAGTCGTTTTAAAAGATTTATCATTCAAATTATATAAATATCAGAGATTACAAAATGAGGTCCCATAAATTACATTAAATGAGTTTTTGAATGATAATAAAATTTATAGCCCTCTTAAATATCCGAGCTCCTCCGTGCCATCCTCGTTCATTATGGACCTGAAATACATGCTTAAAAGGTCAACACAAAGGTTGAGTGACATTCATAGAGTTTGTTTAATGGTTGAACACAATATGTTGGTAGTATGAGTTAATTAGACTCATACTCATGGTTGGAAAACAAAACAGTTATTATTATACTAAGCTCATGACACTAAAACGTTAACGGGTACCAATATCAATCGGCGGAGTTATCCCGGTAGGTACTTTGCTGTCATACCTAAATCTCAAATATAGTGCATTTGTTTGAACTTAGTCAATACAAATGGCATTCGTCAATCCCAATAGGCCTATTCACAATATTCGCGCTCACTATTACTAGTGATTAGATGGTTCATAATAAAGGATATTGGATTTAGCAAGGATGGTACTTAGTAATAATAAAACAATCAGGTAGCATACAATTTCAAAGCATTGTGTTCGGTTGAAAAATAATAGCATGTATTCCCCCCAAGGGTTTGTAAAACAATTAAGTAATGGAAAGTGGGGCTATGAACTCACCTTAAGTTAAATAGCAAGTAGTGAATGTGATGGTCGGATCGCGAAGGTTTCTACAAGCAACCTATAATAGAATGTTGCGACTTAGGATTGGAGTAAAGAATATGAAGAATTGTCTATATATGTCTTGCATTTAGTCCATGATGTAGTACTTAGTATAGTGTAAGTCTTTGAAAAGAAATGGTTTATGAAACATGTATAGTTTATATATCGCTTACTACCGTTCGGGCCGACATAATTCAGAAGTCATGTAGTAAATGTTCGAGGAGCCAGGACACTTTAATTCGTAAATCCACAACTTATCTCGATGGCTTACTTAATGAACTCCTCACATGAGGCTCCCTACTATTGTAGTATTTGATAAAATATATGTATATATATATATATATATATATATATATATATATATATATATATATATATATATATATATATATATATATATATATATAGAGTTAGGATCAAATAAGAAGATTACTTAAAATAAGAAGGAATAAGAAGAACTATAACTACAAATCCGAGATGCACCGACCTAAATTAGATGCATCCCTATAATCTTAGATGCATTATAACGCACCATAGTGTGTTTTTTAGCTTTTAATCAGATGCATATACGTATATTAGATGCATTTATTGATTTCTCTTATTTTTTGTTCCTCTGCATGTGCTAAAATCATGAAAATCAATTTGCACCATCTATACATCAAATTAACTTTCGAAACTCAAGATGTTGCATCTATATGAATAGAAATGCATCTAATGCAAGTCGTTGCATCTCAAATGCGTGGTTTTGATCACTTCTTACCACTTCTTATTTTAATTTACTGCTTATTAGATCCCTACCCTATATATATATATATATATATATATATATATATATATATATATATATATATATATATATATATATATATATATATAAGTTTTGATCTGAAAAGTTACATGTCCAATATTTGAATAAACTTAGGAAAGTTTACTTTTGGATGAAGATTGTTATTAGAATGAGTTTCTTAAATCTTGTATAACAATTACTTGTAAGATCTCATGGTTCTTTAGATGGAGTAGATCCAAATTGCATGTTTAAGTTAGCGCTAACTCTTTAGCTCATGTTGTCGCCTAGGTAAGTTTATATGGTCTTTAGTCATGGCTTCGCCGTGACCTTGGTCATTGTTCCATGGTCTTGAGACTCAACCTTGGCCTTAGCCATGGTTGTGGTCTTGGCTTTAGATCATTAGACCTCTTGGTTTCAATTAATCATAACTTTTATATGCTCATTTGGTCTTAAAATGGGCTGTTAAGAATTTGAAGAAAAATATCACTCAGAAAGCGTTTTCAGGGCTCGAGCTTCTTTTATCCTGAACGAAAACGTCGTTCCGGACAACTTTCGTGTTTTAAGTTTTTGATGAATCGGACCAGAAGTGCCACTTTCAAAAGGGTCAGATCGTTTACAGGTTGTGTTTGGCAGTTTTGGCGTTTTGGTTTCGCTAACGTCTTATGGCCATAACTTTTGACTCGTGTACTCGTTTTAGGTGATTCAAATTGCTATGTTTTCCTTGTTAAGTCCCCTTTAAAAGTAGGTAAGTTTTCAATATCATAGTTATACTATTTTGGTCGTGGTTCTCCATGAAAGTCACTAGTTTACTTGTTTAATTAACATAAGTTAACATTTATTTACAATAACTTGTTTTACCAATTTTTATACATCATGAACATAATCACAAGAAAAAATATAGTATGAATGACATATAAATAGCATGAAAATGATATTTAGTAAGAAATTATGTTAGGGTTTGCTTACAACTTTTGGCTTTCAACAAAGAAAGGTAAGTAACATTTAAGGTAAGGACTTTGATTGATTATGCTTCACTTTACTTCACTTCAACCAATCTTTCTACACTTGTATTCTTGAAAGAGAGATGATGAAGGTTGAGGTGACTTGAGTAGATTTAAACTCAAGAGAAATCACCAAAGTTTCAAAAGATTTGAAGTATTTTGATGAATCAAAAATAAACTAGGGTTTATGTGTTGATAATACTCTTGATTTCTTGCATGAAACTTGGAAGTAAATTAGCTAAGTGTGAAGGTGTTGGTGTGTGTTATGTGGGACGGCCAAGAGAGGGGGAAAGGGTACTTATATGAGTTTGAGGAGGTTACAAAACAAGACTTGTCAAAGCTTCTCAAGTAAGCTTGTACACTAGGTAACATCCTAAGGCACTTTGCATGAGATTAAGCCACACAAGGGGTGACTCCCCCCCTATTGGCGGTTTCATAAATGCTAGGGGGAAGACTTGGTCTTTGGATGATATTATCCTTGATACTCAGTGTTGGTTATTATGTGTAAACAAGTTCCCAGATTAGGGTAAAGATAATCAATGAGTACCGGATATTCACTTGAAATCGTGTAATCACTTTCCAATAGAAACTATTCGACCCTATGCCTGGGTTACACGAATATCTCTATGGGATAAGACCAAGTGATGTTCTTGTTTTAGGCACAAATCAAGAACAAAATCGTATTCAAGTGTTTAAGGTTTGTGTTGATAATCGTATCCATGCATAATGTTATGACCTCTTTTTATAATAGAGAATACTCAAACCCTAACCCATGGAATTATGGATAATTAATGGCCCATTAATTATATCATAATATTTTCCATAATAGTAGGAATCAGTGGTTAAAAACGAGCAGCAGAATAAACTGATGCCATCAGCAGAATCATTCTAGCAGCAGAATCTACTAGCAGAATCCACCATCAGCAGAATTAGATCAGCAAAAACAGATTCTACTAGCAGAAACAGATTCTACTAGCAGAAACAGATTCATACTAGTATAACCACTATTGAGTCAAGGAATTCAGTGATCAAATGTGTGTACACTCCATACCTCCAAACCCATTACCAGGTGTGAAATAATCCCTTAAGTGCACTAAATTTTTCCAACAATCCTCCCCAAATTTAGTTCACTTCCTTTGCATGAAAAATTAAACACAAAACAAAATATATGCATATATGAAAATATCTTGAAGATTGAATTCTCATCTTAGTACATTACACGTTCAAATATTCGAGAATCAGGGTGTTCTAAGAATTGAACCCTTCAACCCATTTGAATACCTGAAGATAAAATACACATACATTTTCAAACACTAAAATAAACCTGACACTATACAAGCCATGTGTCCATATCCAATTCATAAATGTTGTAAAAGCTAAAAGTCTAAAGCTTCCTGAAGTGGCAAAACTTCAACATTTACATAGGTGGTTCCTCTTTATTCATGCTCCTGCTTAGCACTTTTTCAAAGAAAATTAACCATTGAGAAGTTAAGACTTCATCCTCCTTTTCCAGCAGGTTCTGCGCACAACCTTGGGATGTAATATAAAACATGTGCTCCAGTCCACTAAATGTTCAGCTTTCCACATTGAACTCAGCTCCCAAGTTTCCTCAGGAGGGAGTTGGGTGTCTTAGCATTCAGTGACTAAGTTGGACTTAAACCCATCTCTTTAGCAGACTTCAAAACCAAGTCTCTAACCAAACCCTTCGTCAAGTGATCAACTAAGTTTTGTTGAGATCTAACAAACTCTATAGATACCACCCCATTCATGATAAGCTCACGAATTATGCTATGTCTGACACCTAAGTGTCTTGACCTCCCATTGTACATCTGGCTATAAGCCTTTGCCAATGTAGCAGCACTATCACAACGGATAGAAATAGGTGCTATAGGTTTAGGCCACAATGGAATCTCAAGAAGCAAGTTTTTCAACCATTCAGCTTCTTTGCCAGCAGCTGCTAAAGCCACAAATTCAGATTCCATGGTTGAACTGGTAATGCAAGTTTGTTTCTTGGATTCCCAAGAAATTGCACCTCCACCAAGTAAGAATACCCAGCCACTGGTAGACGAATTGTCTTCAGTGTTACTGATCCAACTTGCATCAGTGTATGTAACACCCCCAGTTTTGAAAACATGCAACGGAAATTAGATTGGGTGTTACTTCATAGCGCACAGTTTATTAGTAGAAAATGATTGTCATTTTAGTGATTTTAAAGATCTATCATTCGAATATAAACACCAGAGTTTTAAAAGAGGTCCCCATTTGTCCCAAAGTTTATTAAATCAGTTTTTGAATGATAGGAAAATTTATAGCCTTTATAAGTATCCGTGCTCCTCCTTGCCATCCTTGCTCATTACGGACCTGAGATAAACACATGCTAAAAGTGTCAACACAAAGGTTGGTGAGTTCATAGAGTTTATAGTTTCGAATATCGATTTCCAAAATCAAAGAGTTTGTGAGTCCATAGTAGTAATAATAACAGTTGATTATCAAATTAAAGTATGAGTAAATCCATAATGTTCATAGCTTAAGTCGTTGATTTATCAAAATCAGAAAATGAGTGATTTCCTTAATCAATTTTATACAAATTAATCCGTTGGTTTGCCCTTCACCGGGTCAACACCAAAATAGTAGTTTGTTTGACCTATTCGGGTCAACACCAAAATATTAGTTCGTTTGCCAATTATTAGTAGTTTCTCCTGCTATATAGTGAACACAATCTCGGGGTTTGATAAAACAGTGGGCTACAGCATTGTACGCCCCTAACATCAGTCATTGTAGTGCTACATTATTACCGTTCTATTGCCCTAAGCTCATGACACGCAACGATTAACAGACATCAAAATAACCATAATAATGATGTGAAATAGTGGCCCTCAGGATAGGTATTTACCAGTAACCTATGAAATCAAATAAAGTGCATTTGGTGGTTTTCCTCTAGCGACCAAATAGGGATTGTCAATCCCTAATAGATCTATCCACAATTATTTACGTTCACCCTACAAGTGATTAAGGCGCATGATCGAGGGACTTTTGGTAATAGGAAACTTAGGCAATAGAGATCAAATATAGCATATCGTTGAAAAATCACTTGTAATCATGTCTATAGCAGATATCTCCTTATGAGATATAAAAATGTGTAAACTAGTAAAGTTTATATGTAATATAGTCCTGTATTTAATTAATGAATACTTGTAAAAGTAAAAACAGTAGTTAAGCATGTATCTCCCCCAAAAACGTTTATAAACCATTGTAAAACAAGTAAGAGTAGGGGCTATGACTCACCTTGGAAGGTAGTGACGTAGTAACACAGCGGTGCCAAAGAGTATGGCCGAAAAGAGTAACATAAGTGATGTCAAGAATTGTGTAACAATTCGCAATTTCAGGTTAATTACTATTCCTGAAAAATTTCACAATTCATTTTTACTATTCACTTTTACTATTCATTTTTCCAAAATTTGATTTTTATTTCATATTCTCGTGTGATAGATCATTTCCATGGCAAATTAAAAGTTTGACACTCATCAGATCATTTTCGCGAAAGTTATTAAGGAAATACACGTTTTAGGGTAAAACGTCATTCAAAAATTCTACGCACAACGAAACTCGACCGCGTTAATTTTCCCCGCATCAGAAAAATGTTCGATACACTCATGATTTATTTGAGAATTAATCGTGACTGAGAAAAATCTGACCAAATAAACCTCGGCCGTGAAAAACAGGAATTTTCATTTTTAAGCGTTTTTACTTAGCCGTAACCTTAGCCTATACCTGCACCACGTTTCTAAGATGATTTGAGTTTTCACATTTTTGGAAAAAGTCAACATATTTTTCCCTCCTCCTTTGACCAAAAATCATTCCTTGATTTTTAGGCTTACGGTTTTATGTCTTAAAGACATTAAATATCAACCGATACTAGACTGAGCCCAGTCTAGACATTATAAGTCATTTTAAATCATTATTATCGTATTAGAAAAGTAACATTTTACTTTTCTCAATTTTACACAATATTCGTACGTTTTACGTATTACGCGTTTTAGACCCGTGTTTCCAGTTTTAGCACCCCAATGGAACCTACCACTCATTTTATATTTTATTATGAAGTATATTGACATGTTTAACCATACTTTCAAGCTCCACATTTTTACGATACCTGGTTTTACGTTTTGAGGCTTAATTATTTACGGTTAGCATTTCCCGGAGTCAAAACTAACACAATATTTAGGATAATATCATCCAAGGCACACCTCACCCCCTAGCCCTTGTGAACCGCCAATAGGGAGGATTCACTACCCTTGTGGCTTGATCTCATGCATAGAACTCTTGGATGATTACAAGTGTTCAACTTGGTCTCCAAGTGTTGACTAGTCTTCATTAGTAACCTCCTCAAAGCCATATAAAAGCCCCCCTCCCCTTTATTGCCGTCCACCATCACACACACAAACACAATCTCCTTAGCAATTTACTTCAAGTTTCATGCATGATACAAGTACTTCAACAACATAGAAACACTAGTTAGGTTTTGATTCATCAAAACTACTTCCAAACCCTAGAAACTTTGGTGATTTCTCTTGAGTTTGAATCCACTCAAGTCACCTCAACTTTCATCATCTCTGTTTCAAGAATACAAAGGTAGAAAGATTGCATGAAGTGAAGTAGGGTGAAGCTTAAGTCTATCAAAGTCCTTACCTTACATGTTAACTTCCTTTCTTAATTGAAAGCCAAAAGTTGTAAGCAAAACCCTAACATACTACTTGTTAAATATCATATTCATGCTATTTACATATCATTCATGCTATATTTTGTCTTGTGATCATGTCCATGATGTATAAAAATGGGTAAAACAAGTTATTGTAAATGATTGTTAATTTAAGTTATTTAAACAAGTAAACTAGTGACTTTCTTGGTGAAATCTGATCAAAATGGTATAATTATGATATTGGACCATTACATATTGTAGTAGAGGACTTAACAAGGAAACCATAGCAACTTGAACCACTTAAAATGAGTACATGAGTAAAAAGTTATGACCATTTGAAGTTACCAAAACTTTGCGGCAAAACTGCCTAAATACCTTCTGTGACAGAACATAAAACACGCAAAAAGAGGCCCTTCTGGTCCGTTTCACGAAAAAGTTAAAACACGAAAGTTGTCCGGAATCACGTTTCCTTCAAAAACTCAAAGGTACGTATCCAGAAAACCAATAACGAATGAGATTTTCTCTCAGTTCTTAACAGCTATTTTATGTATCAAAGTCACTATATAATAGTTGTGGTTTAATAAGACCAAGAGGTCTAATGACCTAGATTCAAGACCACAACCATGACTAAAGCCAAGGTTGAGTCTCAATACCATGGAACAATGACCAAAGGTCATGGAAAGGCCATGACTAAATGACCATATAAACTTACTTAGGTGAAAACATAAGCTAAAGAGTTAGCGATAACTTAAACATGCAATTTGGATCTACTCCATCTAAAGGACCATGAGATCTTACAAGTAATTGTCATACAAGATTAAGAAACTCATTCTAATAACAATCTTCATGTAAAAGTAAACTTTCCTAAAGTTTATTCAAATATTGGACATGTAACTTTTTGGATCAAAACTTATATACATATATTTTATCAAATACTACAATAGTAGGGAGCCTCATGTGAGGAGTTCATTAAGTAAGCCGTCGAGATGAGTTATGGATTTATGAATTAAAGTGTCCTGGCTCCTCGAACGTTTACTACATGACTTCTGAATTATGTCGGCCCGAACGGTAGTAAACGATATATAAACTATACATGTTTCATGAACCATTTCTTTTCAAAGACTTACACTATACTTTGTACCACATCATGGACTAAATGCAAGACATATATAGGCAATTCTTCATATTCTTTACTCCAATCCTAAGTCGCAACATCCTATTATAGGTTGCTCGTAGAAACCTTCGCTATTCGACCATCATATTCACTACTTGCTACATAACTTAAGGTGAGTCATAGCCCCTACTCTTTTAATTGTTTTGTCAACTCTTTGGGGGAGAATACATGCTTGTTTTTACATAAATGCAATACTTGTTTTACTTGAACATGCTACTTGTTTACTAAAACACCAATTGCCTTACTCAATGTTTGTGGTTTACTCAAACGCTTTATGTGTTTACATGTTACATACTTCATTATCATCATTATTTATATGGCATCATTGTAAAAGTTGTTTATATAACGGTATTGCTACATTTATCTTTGAATCTAGATACAAGTATTACTTTTGTTCACATAAACCAGATCATATTTGGCATTGGGTTGTAAACACACAGGTTGCAAGTCTTGTATGGGCGGGGCTTGGAACTGTGTGGATTTACGATGCCTTTGCTGGGAAATCATCATTCAAATGTTTTACATTACATTTTTCTCACTAAACTGTATGAACTCACCAACCTCGTGTTGACACTTTAGCATGTATTTTTAGATTCATAATGAACAAGGATGGCACGGAAGGGGCACGGATATTCAAGAGGGCTATAAATTTTATTATCATTCAAAAACTCATTTAATGTAATTTGTAAACATGGAACCATCTAGGACCTCATTTTGTAATCTCTGATATTTATATAATTTGAATGATAAATCTTTTAAAACGACTCAATTAGAGTTCGTTTTCTATTATTGTGACTGTTGTGCCGTCGAGTAACACCCAGTTTGAATTCCGCTGCATCCATGAATTGGGGGTGTTACAAATTAGAGCATAATGATATTGAACTCGGCACGACCTAATGAATATGAGCTTGTCACAAATACGGTATGCGAAGAGTACTCAATGCGTATGAGTTTTCAAAAGATAATATGTTTTAGTTTTCGTGGAATATTTGTATTAATGTTTGTAAAAGTTTAGTATTATCATTCGTGTGGTGGCTTTAAGGTTAAGACTCGAATACACATACCATAGTATAAAACATATAACACACTTATGACAGGAAATAAACACGTAAGAATCAAATAGCAGATAAGCGTTATAATGAGTGGATGGTTAAGTTTTAGGCATTCACCCGGTGTCCCCCAAATAATGTATGTTTTATAATAAAACATATGTTTTAATATGTAGAACAAGTAGAAAAGGTTTAATGTGAAGTTGTTAGGTGTAGGACCCTAATTCTCTCTCCCCCCTAGGGGCGAAATCCGGCCACCCCTCCCCCATATCTCAAACACAAAAAACTGCCTCTAATCCGCCTCTCTATTGTTCATGTTAATGATATGCAATCGGATTAAGGGTAGTTATTATTGGGGTAGGGTGTGATATCGATTTTCTCTCATTATTTTTCTGATTTCGTCACCTATTCTAAACCCTAAACGATTAGCACTCAAGTCGGTTTTTAATCGACCATGTTTTTAGGGTTTAGTTTTGATCGTGTATTTATACCCTAACACTATTAGATTCCTTTGCTTTCAGTTGGGTGATCGATTGAGGGTTTGTAACCCTAAACGATTACTTTAACTTTTTCAAACGGTTTTAGGGTTTCTGTTTTGGCTCGATCGTATAGCTATGCATGATGTATATGGGTATATTCTTGATGTACGATCTGGTGTGGGTGGTTGGATGGACATAATTCGCATGGTTTATATCATTGGTCGATCCTACCTTCGTTGATTTTTTACTGATCGATCATGCTTATGAAACTCTTAATTAGGGTTTCGACTTTCTTGATGGTTGGTGATGCTGCTGTGCGTTCATGAATATCTTGTGTTATGTAAGTTGGATTTAGCAGTCCATTATTTCATGTATGTCGATCGTTGATCGTGGTGGGTTATTCTGGTTTTGTGATGATTGTGGTTATCATTGGTACATGGGTTTGGGAGAGTGGAAGTCAAGTTCATCTTGTGTAAGTCAAGTTTTTTTGGTTCTTGTTCAAAAATCAAGATTTGTTGCTGCTGATCGATTTGGATGTTTAGATTTATTGGTTCTTATTCATCTACTCCTACGATCATTAATGGAAGTTAGGGTTTAACCCTATTATATTTTACCGATCTACTTCTTGGAAGTAATTCTGATCATGAGATAATATATATTAAGTATGGAAATGCAAGCTTAATATGATTCGTTTTAGTCCGTTATGTCACATGTATAGTTAACCCGATAGTCTTAGTCCATACGGCGTGTTAACGTCGATTAAAGTACTAGTTTGGCCTTTATGTTGACTTTTCTACATATATATATTCTTTACTTAAATCAGACCCAGCCCAAACGACCCACTAAAACACATTTTCACATCTCGGACTCAAAAGAGATTTTATGCAAGACATTGTTCCAGACAACTTTCGTGTTTTGGCCGAAGGCCGAAACGTGCAGAAGGTGCCCAAAACGACCCATTTCAGTTCTGCGCAGGATTCAAATTACCAATATAATGTTGAATAAAAATATACATATAATTCAAAATTTCATTTGGCCATAACTTCTTCGTTTTAAATCCGATTTTTACGTTCTTTATATCCCCGGAAAGGTAATTAAGTGTACTACCATATTTTTAAGATTATACGGTGTCAAAAATATTTTATGGTCACTGTTCATGCTGAATAAAATTATGACAGCTTATATAATTAGTATAAATGATTCCAAACACTCCATAATAAGCAGAAAAATAGGCAATCTAAACACCCCCTTTCGTGGCCTGTGGCTGTTAGTCGAACCAAACCAAACGGACCTTTGAGTCGTGGTGGTATGAGCCGAAACCAATCCAAACGGACCCTTGAGTTGTGGTGGTAATTTCCGTTCGAACCAAAGAAAGAAAAAGAATAAAAATAAAAATAAAATGAAGGTAAATGAAACAAAAATAAGTCATAAGTCTGAAAATAAGCTAATGACACAACTAACATGAGTTATACCAAATTTTAATCGCATAACAAGCTATGAGCTTATAAGCCGAAGCTTATAAGCTCGATCCAAGTAAACACTCTCAAATAAGCAGTTTCAAGGTAAGCTTATGACAAACCAACATCATAGCATCATTTTTAATTGTTTTCAACCACAAGATAATTTGTTTAAATAAATGATTTTATTCAAATCTTAATTCCACGAAAACTAAATTAATTGAATTAACAAAGTTGATTGTGTGTATCTCGACTTACAATATAACGAGAAGAAGAGGTGGAACGAGGTGGTGGTGGTGGCAGTACACGACAGTAAGCATAAGAAGGAGAGATGAGAAGCCTTTAAACTCTTGAAATGAAGAGGTCTTGAAGAAGAAAAGAACCAAGAACAATATAGCACCAAAGGATCTTCAATCTTAGCATGATGTGACTAGGGAAATAGCACCACAATGGTCTCCTTGGTCCTGTGGGTTCACGACAACAACAACAAGAGGAGGAGAGCAGAATTTTTGATGAAGTTTTGATGGTGATATGCACTATGTTTTAGGACATATATATAGGAGGCAAGTTTGGAGTTATATGGTTTCTAGGTTACATTTGAGGGAGTAACAAGTGAGGGAGGTGGTGTAAGAGTTTTGCACATGGTTTCTAGGTTACATTTGTGGGAGTAACAAGTGAGGGAGGTGGTGTAAGTGTTTACACATGAGTTATAGGTTACATTTGAGGGAGGTGGGTCTTCAAGTTTGAGTCCAGGTCGTATATTACAGATAACAGCTTAGTGTTGCATTTTTGGTTTAAAATCTCACGTGTCTAGACGTAAAACATTATTTCAGACAACTTTCGTGTTTTACATTTTTCCTGGTTCGGACCAGAAGGGCCTTAAAATTGGGATTTAAATACGTTACAGAAAGTTGGTGGTTTATTAGAATTTATACGAAGTGTCATTGGAACAAAGTTATTATTTGTTTTAAATTGAGATGAAACGTGTAAGGTGCCTTAACTTGATCAATATTCTAGTATAGTAATCATATTTGAAAGTTGATAACAATTGTTATTCATGGTTCTTAGAAGCATGGAAACTAGAGTTGTGAAATAAAAGAGGCATGTCGTGTGTAAAAGTTACGATCAACTGAGCCAAAGCAAACATGTACTTGTGACTTGTAAAAATAATAGTTAGAGGTGAGTTCGTTTGTGAATCAGGTCCAAAGGAAAGGGGCCAAGAATAAAGAAGTGCGTTTAGTTGATGAGTGAGGGGTTAAGGTCCTTTTGGTTCTTAGAGGTCCAATATTAGTTGTGAGTACACATGGGAATTCTTGTAGGCTCGGGATTTATATAAATTGTATTTGGTAATTATTGAAACGTATAATTATTAAGTATCAATGTTTTAAGTCATGTATGGTATCTAGGTTATTAAGGTTCAGGTGTAAACGTCGTTTCAAGGTAAGAGTGAATAACGTTGGAATTGACAAAGTATATAAAAAAAATTTGTTATGGGTAAAAATGGTTAATTTATGTTGTAATAATGTTTTAATCATAGGAAAATTTTACGGGATGTTATATTACCTACCCGTTAAACTGAATCCCGTCCCGGGATTACAGGATAAGGTAGTTGTAAAGGTGAGTGGAAGGGGTGAACAAATAGTCATTCCTAACGATATAATCCCTGAGCGGTTTTAATTGTTCTTTCCTGCTTAACGTATCTACTACTACATTAGCTTCTTCTTTTTATTTTTTATTTCCAGCTTAACGTATCTACTACTACATTAGCTTCTTCTTTTTTATTTTTTTTTTATTTTAACATGTTTTGAAGATAGACATGGTTCACAATATCTTGTTTTGTGAACATCAAGATCTTCGCGGGTAACCTACCCGTTAAACTAGTTGGTTGTTAACAGATTTTTAATAATAAGAGTTTTCAAGTGGAAACTTTTTGAATGAAGAGAAAGTTGCTGAACTTCAGCTTTTGTAAAGAGAAAACTTGTTAAATATAGTTTTAAGTGACAACACGGTATTTGGTTCCAAGCTTTTGTAGATGATGAATCTGTTTGTTCCTTAGCAATCCCATATCTTGAATTTTTATTAGAGAAATTTATAGATTTCGATGGATTTCAGGTGAAACAACGTAAAGTTGTGAAAGGTTCGGAGATCACTATATCACTCCTAGTGTCGGAGAAGTAAGAGAGACCATTGTATTCACATACAATGTCCTGAAAAGGTTTCATAAAATGCTAGAATGTAAAAGTAAGTACATGATTGAAGAAATATGGTTATGTCGTAATGCCTTAGAATTAGGCATAAGCAGAAGAAAATCGTGAGTCTTTGGCTGAAGTTTTAGTGCTTCTCATACCACTCGTGGTCCTAGTCATTAGCGTAGATGCAAATATGGAGATGAAAGCTAGTATGGCAATAAAATAAAAGTTATGCTTTATGAACTTTAATGATCCTCGATTTCATACGCATGCCATTTCAGATATAATTAAGCCCATTTATTTATAATTCGTTATTTACATAGAGAAGCGTCCCAAACGATGTAAATAACGAAGTATAAAATTATGGTTCGGCGGTTTACAATTTCTTTATTTCAATAAAAAGGCGTCCCAATCCATTCAAATAAAGACATTGTAAATCATCGTACTTAAGAATTTCTGACTCAACACTCATACTGATCGACAAGGTAATATAATGCGCGGATTTTTCCGAGAGTACGAAAAGAGTATGTCATATGCATCTATACTGATGAGAGTGAGATAATTAAGGAGGATTGGTATAGTATTCAAAATAGTTGGTGAGCATATATATATATATATATATATATATATATATATATATATATATATATATATATATATATATATATATATATATATATATATATATTAATATACTAGAGTGTTGTTGTAGCATAAACTATCTAAAAGTCACATAATCATCTGGCGGATGGAAAGCACGGAGAGGGTAAGGCTATAAAATGTTTTGTTTGTAAAACCGGTTATAGTTCGGATCTAACTTAGACCCGTTTCGCTATAACCAAGGCTCTGAATACCAATATGTAACACCCACAGTTTTGAAAACATGCAGCGGAAATTAGATTGGGTGTTACTTCATAGCGCACAGTTTATTAGTAGAAAATGATTGTCATTTTAATCATTTTAAAGATCTATCATTCGAATATAAACACCAGAGTTTTAAAAGAGGTCCCCGTTTGTCCCAAAGTTTATTAAATCAGTTTTCGAATGATAGGAAAATTTATAGCCTTTATAAGTATCCGTGCTCCTCCTTGCCATCCTTGCTCATTATGGACCAGAGATAAACACATGCTAAAAGTGTCAACACAAAGGTTGGTGAGTTCATAGAGTTTATAGTTTCGAATATCGATTTCCAAAATCAAAGAGTTTGTGAGTCCATAGTAGTTATAATAACAGCTGATTATCAAATTAAAGTATGAGTAAATCCATAATGTTCATAGCTTAAATCGTTGATTTATCAAAATCAGAAAATGAGTGATTTCCTTAATCAATTTTATACAAATTAATCCGTTGGTTTTCCCTTCACCGGGTCAACACCAAAATAGTAGTTTGTTTGACCTAATCGGGTCAACACCAAAATATTAGTTCGTTTGCCAATTATTAGTAGTTTTTTCCTGCTATATAGTGAACACAATCTCGGGGTTTGATAAAACAGTGGGCTACAGCATTGTACGCCCCTAACATCAGTCATTGTAGTGCTACATTATTACCGTTCTATTGCCCTAAGCTCATGACA
This sequence comes from Artemisia argyi, assembly GCA_030686995.1. NCBI lineage: Eukaryota > Viridiplantae > Streptophyta > Magnoliopsida > Asterales > Asteraceae > Artemisia > Artemisia argyi. The sequence goes on from CM060709.1 coordinate 307,516,153, forward strand.
CGCAACGATTAACAGACATCAAAATAACCATAATAATGATGTGAAATAGTGGCCCTCAGGATAGGTATTTACCAGTAACCTATGAAATCAAATAAAGTGCATTTGGTGGTTTTCCATTAGCGACCAAATGGGGATTGTCAATCCCTAATAGATCTATCCACAATTATTTACGTTCACCCTACAAGTGATTAAGGCGCATGATCGAGGGACTTTTGGTAATAGGAAATTTAGGCAATAGAGATCAAATATAGCATATCGTTGAAAAATCACTTGTAAAACAAGTAAGAGTAGGGGCTATGACTCACCTTGGAAGGTAGTGACGTAGTAACACAGCGGTGCCAAAGAGTATGGCCGAAAAGAGTAACATAAGTGATGTCAAGAATTGGAGCATAATGATATTGAATTCGGCACGACCAAATGAATATGAGCTTGTCACAAATACGGTACACGAAGAGTACTCAATGCGTATGAGTTTTCAAAAGATAATATGTTTTAGTTTTCGTGGAATATTTGTATTAATGTTTGTAAAAGTTTAGTATTATCATTCGTGTGGTGGCTTTAAGGTTAAGACTCGAATACACATACCATAGTATAAAACATATAACACACTTATGACATGAAATAAACACGTAAGAATCAAATAGTAGATAAGCGTTATAATGAGTGGATGGTTAAGTTTTAGCCATTCACCCGGTGTCCCCCAAATAATGTGTAACAATTCGCATTTTCAGATTTATTTCTATTCCCGAAAATTTTACTATTCACTTTTACTATTCATTTTTTTTTCCGAAATTCTCCCGAAATTTGATTTTTGTTTCTTGGCCTCGAGTGATAAATCATTTCCATGGCAAATTAAAAGTTTGACACTCATCAGATCATTTTCGTGAAAGTTATTAAGGAATTACACGGAATTACACGTTTTAGGGTAAAACGTCATTCAAATATTCTACGCACAACGAAACTCGACCGCGTTAAGTGACCCCGCATCAGAAAAATGTTTAGTACTCTCATGATTAATTATAGATTTAATCATGACTGTGAAAAAACATGACCAAAATAAGCCTCGGCCGTGAAAAACTGGAATTTTCAGTTTTTAAGCGTTTTTGCTCAGCCGTAACCTTAGCCTATACCTACACCGCGTTTCTAAGACGATTTGAGTTTTCAACTTATTAGAAAAAGTCAACATATTTTTCCCTCCTCCTTTGACCAAAAATCATTCCTTGATGTTACAAGTCATTCCTTGATTTTTAGGCTTACGGTTTTATGTCTAAAAGACATTAAATACCAACCGACACTAGACTGAGCCCAGCCTAAACATTATAAGTCATTTTAATTCATTATTATCCTATTAGAAAAGTTACAATTTACTTTTCTCAATTTTACGCAACTTTTGTACGTTTTACGTATTACGCGTTTTAGACCCGTGTTTCCAGTTTTAGCAGGGTTTGAGCAACCCAATAGAACCTACCACTCATTTTATATTTTATTATGGAGTATATTGACATGTTTAATCATACTTTCAAGTTTCATATTTTTAGGATACCCGGTTTTACGTTTCGTGACTTAACAACTTACGGTTTGCATTTTACGGAGTCAAAACTAACTCCATAAGCTTGGATAATATCATCAAAAGTCCACACTTGTTCCCCAAGTTCATGAACCGACTTAAGGGGGGGGGGGGGGGTTCAGCCCATAGGTGGCTTGATCTCATGCTAGGAGGCTTAGATTGCATGCATGTGTACAACTTGGTCTCCAAGGTTTGACAAGTCAACGAAACTAACCTCCTTAAGACCCTATAAAAGCCCCCCCCCCCCTCCCCTCTTTGAACGTCCATCATCACCCCCCAAAACATCTTCACACTTAGCTAATTCATTCCTAGTTTTATGCAAGATTCAAGTACTTCTTCATGATAGAAACCCTAGTTTCTTTTAGGTAACCAAAACACTTCCATAACCTCATATACTTTGGTGATTTCTCTTGAGTTTGAATCCACTCAAGACACCTCAACTTTCATCATCTTTCTTTCAAGAATACAAGGGTAGAAAGATTGCTTGAAGCGAAGTAGGGTGAAGCTTAAGTCTATCAAAGTCCGTACCTTACTAGTTACTTACCTTTCTTTTAGAAAGCCTCAAGTTGTAAGCAAACCCTAACATAATTTCTTGCTAAATATCATATTCATGCTATTTATATTTCATTCTTACTATATATTGTCTTGTTATTATGTTCATGATATATAAAAATTGGTAAAACAAGTTATGACATATATATGTTAACTTATGATCTTTATACAAGTAAACTAGTGACTTTTATGGAGAACCACGACCAAAATAGTATAACTATGATATTTGAAACTTACTTACTGTTAAAGAGGACTTAACAAGGAAAACATAGCAATTTGAATCACCCAAAACGAGTACCCGAGTCAAAAGTTATGACCATTTGAAGTTAGCGAAACCAAAACGGCAAAACTGCCTATACCTACTGTTTTTGCATTCTGCCATTTTGAAAGTCACCCTTCTGGTCCGATTCATCAAAAAGTTAAAACACGAAAGTTGTCCGGAACGATGTTTTCGTTCAGGCATAAAGAAGCTCGAGCCCTTAAAACGCTTTCCGAGTGATAATTTTCTTCAAATTCTTAACAGCCCATTTTAGACCAAAGTCACTATATAATAGTTATGATTTACTAAGACCAAGAGGTCTAATGACCTAAAGCCAAGACCACAACCATGGCTAAAGCCAAGGTTGAGTCTCAAGACCATGGAAAAATGACCAAGGTCACGGCGAAGCCATGACTAAATGACCATATAAACTTACTTAGGCGAAAACAAGAACTAAAGAATTGGCGATAACTTAAACATACAATTTGGATCTACTTCATCTAAAGAACCATGAGATCTTTCAAGTAATTGTCATACAAGACTTAAGAAACTTACCCTAATAACAATCTTCATGTAAAAGTAAACTTTCCTAAGTTTATTCAAATATTGGACATGTAACTTTTTGGATCAAAACTTATATATTTGTTATCAAATACTACAATAGTAGGGAGCCTCATGTGAGGAGTTCATTAAGTAAGCCGTCGAGATGAGTTGTGGATTTACGAATTAAAGTGTCCTGGCTCCTCGAACATTTACTCCATGACTTCTGAATTATGTCGGCCCGAACGGTAGTAAGAGATATACAACTTATACATGTTTCATAAACCATTTATATTCAAAGACTTACACTATATACTAAGTACTACATCATGAACATTATGCAAGACATATATAGGCAATTCTTCGTATTCTTAGACGTTACTCCAAACCTAAGTTGCAACGTTCTATTATAGGCCGCTCTTAGAGACTTTCCCGATTCGACTACCACTTTCATTTCACATCACTTAAGCTTAAGGTGAGTCACAGCCCCTACTCTTTTCATACTTGTTTTAACTCTTTGGGGGAGATACATGCACAACTACTTGCTTACTTATACAAATACTCAAAACATTTATACTTGATTGTTTTATACTTGATTGTGTTATACTTGATTGTCTTATACTTGATCGCATTATACTTGATTTCATATATACATGATTGCGTTATACTTAATTGTGAGACTTCCAGTGGCTCCAAATTAAGTTGTTGGATGACCATTGAGACTTCCGATGGCTCCAAATTAAGTTGTTGGATGACCATTGAGGCTTTGATACATCCTAACATTTGCGAATGTTGGATACATCATAAACGTGAGGTCTTCGGAGATGAAGTGTAGACTCACGACTAATTGCTTAACTGTTTTGATGAACTTATACATGTCTTTATTATACCATATATATTAGCAGTGGGTTGTGAACACACAGGTTGCAAGTCTCTTATGGCGGGACTTGCAAGTGAGTGGATTCTCAATGCCTTTGCTGTGTGAACATTCTTTTGAGGCTTTTTCAACTATTTTAAGACAAACTCTATGAACTCACCAACCATTGTGTTGACACTTTAGCATGTTTATCTCAGGTCTGTAAGGTGATAGCTGTTGCATGGAGCATAGATTCGCTTGGCATGTTTTGAAGACTTATGCTTTTATTTTTACCATTCGATATGTTTTAAAACTGTTATGTATTGTATTATGGAACTCAAGTTTGTAACTCGGAATTTATTAATCGAATGGTAACTTTTCAAAACGTCTCATTTAGAGTTCGTTTTCTATACCTTGTACTTTGTATTATGAAGTAGCACCCCTATGACACAGTCTTCCGCTGCGATATTTTGGGGGTGTTACATAATGTATGTTTTATAATAAAACATATGTTTTAATATGTAGAACAAGTAGAAAAAGTTTAATGTAACTATCCTTCTTGTTTTGTTATCGGTTTTTGTTATAATAAAAGTTATTGAGATAATATATATTAAGTATGGAAATGCAAGATTAATATGATTCGTTTTAGTCCGTTATGTCACATGTATAGTTAACCCGATAGTCTTAGTCCATACGACGTGTTAACGTCGATTAAAGTACTAGTTTGGCCTTTATGTTGACTTTTCTACATATATATATATATATATATATATATATATATATTATATATATATATATATATATATATATATATATATATATATATATAGACTAAGGATCAAATGAGAAGAATCCTTAAAATAAGAAGGATGAGAAATAACTATAACTACACATTAGAGATGTATCAATGTGAATTAGATGCATCCCTAATCTTTTAGATGCATCATAATATATTTTCTAGATAAAAATTAGATGCATATACATATATTAGATGCATTTCATCAAGTTAGAAGAATCCTATGTATTTTTCGTGTCAAATTTGTTGCTAGTACTACTTTGCATCATTTTCACTTCAAAATCACTTTCGAAACTAATTGTGATGCATCTAAATGAATAGAGATGCATCTAATTCACGTCGATGCATCTCAAATATGACGTTATAGCTATTTCTCATTCTTCTCATTTTAAGTTTTCTTCTCACTGGATCCTTACCCTATATATATATATATATATATATATATATATATATATATATATATATATATATATATACTTTACTTAAATCTGACCCAACCCAAACGACCCACTAAAACACATTTTCACATCTCGGACTCAAAAGAGATTTTATGCAAGACATTGTTCCAGACAACTTTCGTGTTTTGGCCGAAGGCCGAAACGTGTCAGAAGGTGCCCAAAACGACCCATTTCAGTTCTGCGCAGGATTCAAATTACCAATATAATGTTGAATAAAAATATACATATAATTCAAAATTTTTAAGATTATACGGCTTCGTTTTAAATCCGATTTTTACGTTCTTTATATCGCCGGAAAGGTAATTAAGTATACTACCATATTTTTAAGATTATACGGTGTCAAAAATATTTTATGGTCACTGTTCATGCTGAATAAAATTATGACAGCTTATATAATTAGTATAAATGATTTCAAACACTCCATAGTAAGTAGAAAAATAGGCAATCTAAACACCCCTTTTCATGGCCTGTGGCTGTTAGTCGAACCAAACCAAACGGACCTTTGAGTCGTGGTGGTATGAGCCGCAACCAATCCAAACGGACCCTTGAGTCGTGGTGGTCTGAGCCGAAACCAATCCAAACAGACCCTTGAGTCGTGGTGGTAATTTCCATTCAAACCAAAGAAAGAAAAAGAATAAAAATAAAAATAAAATGAAGGTAAATGAAACAAAAATAAGTCATAAGTCTGAAAATAAGCTAATGACACAACTAACATGAGTTATACCAAATTTTAATCACATAACAAGCAATGAGCTTATAAGCCAAAGCTTATAAGCGCGATCCAAGTAAACACTCTCAAATAAGCAGTTTCAAGGTAAGCTTATGACAAACCAACATCATTGCATCATTTTTAATTGTTTTCAACCACAAGATAATTTGTTAAAATAAATGTTTTTATTCAAATCTTAATTCTATGAAAACTAAATTAATCGAATTAACAAAGTTGATTGTGTGTATGTCGACTTACAATATAACGAGAGGAAGAGGTGGAACGAGGTGGTGGTGGTGGCAGTACACGGCAGTAAGCATAAGAAGGAGAGATGAGAAGCCTTTAAACTCTTGAAACGAAGAGGTCTTGAAGAAGAAAAGAACCAAGAACAATATAGCACCAAAGGATCTTTAATCTTAGCATGATGTGACTAGGGAAATAGCACCACAATGGTCTCCTTGGTCCTGTGGGTTCACGACAACAGCAACAAGAGGAGGAGAGCAGAATTTTTGATGAAGTTTTGATGGTGATATGCACTATGTTTTAGGACATATATATAGGAGGCAAGTTTGGAGTTATATGGTTTCTAGGTTACATTTGAGGGAGTAACAAGTGAGGGAGGTGGTGTAAGAGTTTTGCACATGGTTTCTAGGTTACTTTTGAGGGAGTAACAAGTGAGGGAGGTGGTGTAAGAGTTTACACATGAGTTATAGGTTACATTTGAGGGAGGTGGGTCTTCAAGTTTGAGTCCAGGTCGTATATTACAGATAACAGCTTAGTATTGCATGTTTGGTTTAAAATCTCGCGAGTCTAGACGTAAAACATTATTTCGGACAACTTTCGTGCTTTACACTTTTCCTGGTTCGGATCAGAAGGGCCTTAAAATTGGGATTTAAATACGTTACAGAAAGTTGGTGGTTTATTAGAATTTATACGAAGTGTCATTGGAACAAAGTTATTATTTGTGTCAAATTGAGATCAAACGTGTAAGGTGCCTTAACTTGATCAATATTCTAGTATAGTAATCATATTTGAAAGTTGATAACAATTGTTATTCATGGTTCTTAGAAGCATGAAAACTAGAGTTTTGAAATAAAAGAGGTATGTCGTGTGTAAAAGTTACGATCAACTGAGCCAAAGCAAACATGTACTTGTGACATGTAAAAATAATAGTTAGATGTGAGTTCGTTAGTGAATCAGGTCCAAAGGAAAGGGGCCAAGAATAAACAAGTGCGTTTAGTTGATGAGTGAGGGGTTAAGGTCCTTTTGGTTCTTAGAGGTCCAATATTATTAGTGAGTACACATGGGAATTTTTGTAGGCTCGGGATTTATATAAATTGTATTTGGTAATTATTGAAACGTATAATTATTAAGTATCAATGTTTTAAGTCATGTATGGTATCTAGGTTATTAAGGTTCAGGTGTAAACGTCGTTTCAAGGTAAGAGTGAATAACGTTGGAATTGACTAAGTATATAAAAAAAATTTGTTATGGGTAAAAATGGTTAATTTATGTTGTAATAACGTGTTAATCGTAGGAAAATTTTACGGGATGTTATAGTGTATCCTTCTAATACTGAAGGATAACCAGTATATGAGAGACTATAATCCATAGTTCTCTTCAAATACTTAAAGACCCTCTGAATTGGTTGCCAATGATGAGCACTAGGATTACTAGTATATCTGCTCAGTTTACCCACAGCAAAAGCAATGTCAGGTCTTGTACAAGTCATGGCATACATCAAGCAGCCAATCACCCTAGAATACTCAAGTTGAGATACAGCTTTTCCATTATTAGGCATTAGCTTCTCACTTGTATCCATAGGAGTACTCACTGGAGTACACTCAAAGTAATTAAATTTCTTTAACACTTTCTCAATGTAATGAGACTGAGAGATAGAAATTTTGTTACTTTCATGTTTAATCCTTATACCAAGAATAACATCAGCCTTCCCCATATCCTTCATGGAGAACTTTGATGACAAAAATTCCTTTGTAAGGTCAACTTGATTTTGGTCAGTGCCAAAAATCAACATGTCATCAACATATAGACAAATGATGACTCCTTTACCAGATTCATCAAATTTGCTATATACACATTTGTCAGTCTGATTAAGTAAATAACCACTAGACAAAACCACTTCATCAAACTTTTGATGCCATTGCTTAGGTGTCTGTTTTAGTCCATAAAGAGACTTAATCAGTTTGTACACCTTGTTTTCATTGCCAGGCATGATGAAGCCCTGAGGTTAGTTCATGTAAACCTCCTCATCTAAATCACCATTCAAGAAAGCTGTCTTCACATCCATCTGATGAATAACCAGATTGTGAATTGATACCAAAGCAATCAGCAATCTTATGGTACTGATACGAGCCACAGGAGCATATGTATCAAAATAGTCTATTCCTGACTTTTGTCTAAAGCCCTGAATAAATAGCCTTGCCTTGAACTTTTCAACAGTTCCATCTACCTTCATTTTCTTTTTGAAAATCCATTTGCTACCTAAAGGTTTGCAACCAGGTGGTAGATCAGTCAACACATAAGTGTTATTGCCCATGATAGAGTCCATCTCATCATTAATTGCTTCTTTCCAGAAAGCAACATCCTGGGACTTCATTGCTTCTTCAAATGTTTTGGGATCATCCTCAACAATGAAGCAATATGAGTATTGATCAGAGACCTCACTCCTTGTACCTTCAATTAAATACAATTGAAACTCAGGTCCAAATGACTTTGGAGTCCTGACACTATTGCTCCTTCTGAGCTCAGGTTCAGGTTGTTGTTCCACAACCTCATCAGGGGCCTGAGATGATAATTCATCAGGGATCTCTGATACACCAATGTCATCAGTTCCATTTGGAATTCTTTGACTTGGTCTAGGGACTGATGAGAATCTATTCTCATCAAATAGTGCATCCCTTGATTCAATTATTGAGTTAATTGAAACAGATTCATTAGGTTCAATAACATAGAACCTATATGCCTTGGAATGCTCAGCATATCCAACAAAGATGCAATCAATGCCTCTTTTACCCAAAGTTTTCTGCTTTGGATCAGGGAGTCTTACAACAGCCCTACAACCCAAAACCCTGATATAATTCAGGTTGGATTTGTTTTTAGTCTAGAGTTCATAAGGGGTAACCTTGTTCTTTTTATTGGGAACCCTATTTAATAAATAGCAAGCTGTTAACATAGCTTCACCCCAGAACCCTTGACTCAGCCCTGAATAGGACAACATGGAATTAACCATCTCCTTCAGCACCCTGATTTTCCTTTCAGAAATACCATTTTGTTGAGGAGTATAAGGGGCAGTCGTTTCATGGATTATACCAACAGACTGAAAATACAGAGTATCCATGTACTCACCTCCCCTATCAGTCCTGAATCTTTTGATTAGAGACCCTTGTTGCAATTCAACTTCAGTTTTAAATACTTTAAATTTATCTAATGCTTCATCCTTAGTATGTAACAAATAAACTAAACAAAACCTAGAAGCATCATCAATAAAAGTCACAAAGTATTTCTTGTTCCCCAAAGAGGGAGTAGCATGAAGATCACATAAATCACTATGAATCAGCTCCAAAACTTTAGTTTCACGTTTTACACTTTGAAATGGTTTCTTAGTTATTTTGGTCATCATGCAAGTTTTACACTTTTCAGTGTCCATATCAAATGCTGGGATTAACCCATCCTTAGACATATCTCGCATTCTTTTAAAGTGTACATGGCCAAGTCTTGTATGCCATAAGGTTGAATCATTAAGTTTAGAGGTTGAAACAAAAGCAGAATTAACATTGTCATGAACAATATTAAGTCTGAACATTTGATTACACAAATAGCCAAAACCAATAAACACACCATGTTTAGATAAAACAAACTTATTAGATTCAATCACTTGTTTATAACCACAATTATTCAAAACACTACTAGAAACCAAGTTTTTTCTAATATCAGGAACATGTAAAATATTAAATAAAGAAACAATCTTTCCAGAACTAAACTTCAAATCAACACATCCTTTTCCATGCACCAGGGCAGTTGACTCGTTTCCCATATGAAAAATAGAACCATCATTCATTGACTCATAAGTCTTGAACCATCTTCTATCTTTACACACATGAATTGTTGCACCAGAGTCAACCTACCAAGCTACATCATTATCCTGCACAAAATAAATTTCAGATATATATGTAACATAATAAATCTCAAAAGACTTATTAAATATATTCTGACCTTTCAGAGAATTGGTGTTACCATTCCCTCCACTTGTGCCTGATCCATTGGTTTTATTGTCAATCTTAACACCTTTACAATCCTTCCTGAAGTGTCCAGTTTTACCACACTTCCAACAAGTCACTTTTGGTTTCTTGTTAATATCAGATTTGGTGTTATCTTGATGCTTACGTTTGCCCTTGTTGTCATTGTTCCTGGAAGAGTTATTATGCTCCACCATATTAACAACTGATGGACCAGTAGCATTGCTACTCTTTGGCTTTTCAATGTCTTGTGCTTTGAGTGAATCCTCAATGCGCAAGTGACTCCCCAACTCAACAAGAGTTAATTCCTCCTTCTTATGTTTCAGCATATGCTTAAAATCTTTCCAAGAAGGAGGTAATTTATCAATGATACAAGAGACTGAAATAGCCTCATCCATGTTCATCTTGTGTTGTGTGAATCGACCAAGTATACTAAGAAGTTCATTGTATTGTTCCATGACAGGTCTAGAATCAACCATTTTGTAATTGTTAAAATTACTTATAAGGAACTTCTTACTTGATGCATCCTCAGCCATATATTTGGCTTCCAAGGAATCCCATAGTTCTTGAGAAGTTTCAACATTCTGATAAATATCAAATAGATAATCAGACATACCATTGAGTATTAAACCCCTGCAGACATAATCATCATTCTCCCATTTGCTTCTTGCCCTCATCTGTTCCATAGTAGCATCTTCTCTAAAATCTTCTGGAATCTCAGTTGTCAGAACATATACCACATTCATACTTGACAACAAGAAGTGCATCTTCTTTTGCCATCTTCTGAAATCAACACCTTCAAACTTTTCCAACTTGGAAAAGTTAGCAGCCATTTGTCTCATAGCAGCAACAATTGATTATCACTAATAGTTTCTATTGATTGTTGGTTATTATGTGTAAACAAGTTCCCAAATTAGGGTAAAGATAATCAATGAGTACCGGATATTCACTTGAAATCGTGTAATCACTTTCCAATAGAAACTATTCGACCCTATGCCTGGGTTACACAAATATCTCTATGGGACCAAGTGATGTTCTTGTTTTAGGCACAAATCAAGAATAGAATCGTATTCAAGTGTTTAGGGTTTGTGTTGATAATCGTATCTATGCAGAATGTTATGACCTCTATTTATAATAGAGAATACTCAAACCCTAACCCATGGAATTATGGATAATTAACAGCCCATTAATTATATCATAATATTTTCCATAATAGTAGGAATCAGTGGTTAAAAACAAGCAGCATAATAAACTGATGCCATCAGCAGAATCATTCTAGCTGCAGAATCTACTAGCAGAATCCACCATCAGCAGAATTAGATCAGCAGAAACAGATTCTACTAGCAGAAACAGATTCATACTAGTATAACCACTATTGAGTCAAGGAATTCAGTGACCAAATGAGTGTACCCTCCGTATCTCCAAATCCATTACTAGGTGTGAAATAATCCCTCAAGTGCACTAAAATTTTCCAACACTTAGTTAGTTTTGACTCCGTAAAATGCTAACCGTAAATGATTAAGCCATAAAACGTAAAACCGGGTATCGTAAAAATGTGGAACTTGGAAGAATGGTTAAACATGTCAATATACTCCATAATAAAATATAAAATGAGTGGTAGGTTCCATTGGGGTGTTAAAACCCTGCTAAAACTGGAAACACGGGTCTAAAACGCGTAATACGTAAAATGTACGAATATTGTGTAAAATTGAGAAAAGTAAAATGTTACTTTTCTAATATGATAATAATGATTTAAAATGACTTATAATGTCTAGAATTGGCTCAGTCTAGTGCCGGTTGGTATTTAATGTCTTTAAGACATAAAACCGTAAGCCTAAAAATCAAGGAATGATTTTTGGTCAAAGGAGGAGGGAAAAATATGTTGACTTTTTCCAAAAATGTGAAAACTCAAATCGTCTTAGAAACACGGTGCAGGTATAGGCTAAGGTTACGGCTAAGTAAAAGCGCTTAAAAACGTAAATTTCTGTTTCTCACGGCCGAGGGTTTATTTGGTCACATTTTTGTTAGTCATGATTAATTCTCAAATAAATCATGAGTGTATCAAACATTTTTCTGATGCGGGGAAAATTAACGCGGTCGAGTTTCGTTGTGCGTAGAATTTTTGAATGACGTTTTACCCTAAAACGTGTAGTTCCTTAATAACTTTTGCGAAAATGATCTGATGAGTGTCAAACTTTTATTTTGCCATGGAAATGATTTATCATACGAGAATATGAAATAAAAATCAAAATTCGGAAAAGTGAATAGTAACAGTGAATAGTAAAAATGAATAGTGAAATTTTCGGGAATAGAAGTTAACCTGAAAATGTGAATTGTTACAACCCTATGCAATTATTTTATGTTTGCTTATGAATAAGCTACTAGACTTTTTAAGCTAATAAAGTTTATTTAATAATTATCATCTATAACCATGTTTTTCCCTACGAGTCGCGAGGCTGGATCTTCTTCATTCTCAGAGTCGCCACAACCATGTCGTGATCTTTCGTTTTCCGAGATTCAGTTAGCAACTCAAGACATTGATGAGTCATTGGTAATTGGGCATGGGGGATTCGGCAAAGTTTACAAAGGAGCCATCACCAATGGAGAAAGTCTCTTGGTTGTTGCTGTTAAGCGGCTGGACTCAACTTCTAATCAAGGAGCAGTCGAGTTTTGGGCTGAAGTTAAGATGCTTTCTAAGTTAAGGCACTGTCACTTGGTTTCTTTAATTAATTGGTTATTGCAATGATAGGCAAGAAATGATTCTCGTTTACGAATATATGCCACGTGGGACCCTTGAAGATCATCTCCACAACCTTCAAACTCTTTTACCTTGGGTAAAACGACTTAAAATATGCATAGGGGCCGCTCGTGGGCTAGATTACCTCCACACAGGTGCAGGTATTCACCATGGAGTTATACATCGAGACGTCAAGAGCTCTAATATATTGTTACATAATAATTGGTCTGCTAAGATTTCTGACTTTGGGTTGTAAAAGATAGGTCCAACGAATCAGCCATCTACTTATGTTAACACTTTGGTGAAAGGTACATTTGGATATCTGGATCAGATTACTGTGAACCAAGTAATCTCGCTCCATTGCTTCTTATAAACTTGAAGGACCAAAGATGTTAGTTAGAAACTTTATAAATGAAAGTTAGTTAAAAGCGGTTACAGAAAGTTAGTTATTAGTTAAATCGGTTGGGACTAAAACCGAAGGGTACAATGGTTGGGTCATGTCGATTCATACCACATATATATGTAAACATTCATTCGATGGTTAGAAGATTAGACAAATTTACTTATTCAATTTTACTTTGCAAATTATAATATCGATCTAGTTTTGGGACAACAATTGGCATCAAGAGCAAGGAAGTTATACACAAAACATTTTATGTTTTCTACATAACAAAAACATCAACGAGAAGCCATAGGAACGATTTGTTTTTCTTTATCTTCCAAGGAAAGCAAACGAGTTTGAATAAGGAGAAACATAAAGGAGATAGTGCCCGATCTGTTTTGCATTGGAAGTTGCAAGCGTACACATCAAACGATATTGGTGGGATAAAACTTTGTTGGCAACAACAAAGGGAAGGAAGATTGGAAGACTTTGTGAAAACCAGTTGAAAACAAAGACACAAAGCATCATAAGACGCAGATCTAGAGTCCAAGAAACGTTGTTATGGAGAAGAAAAACGTATACGTAGAACGAAGGAGTACTCAAGGAAAAGTGTGTAGAGAAAGTATCAGTTTGACACAAGAACAACAACAACGAGAACAGAAACACATAGGTTTGTTTCGGTGGAGCAGAATCAGAAACACATAGGTTTGTTTGGTTCGGTGTGGTTACCAAGATGTGGTACCAAAGTTTGTGTGTAGAAGTATTCTTAGATTTCAAAGGAACCGAGATCAAGAATAACGCACAAAGCAGAAAAGCAACGTGTAGTGTGGTACACGTTTTTTGTTTTTGTTTGTGTCGAATTAAATAAACTCGACAACACAACAAACAAGACAAGAAGGCCGAGACTTTTTGGTTGTAATTCAAGGGTAGAATACGGAAGCAACAAAGCAAGGAGGCTGTTGGAAATTTGTTTAGACTCGTTGGGTACAAAAACAACAACAACAACAACAACAAATTCGACAAGAAGAAAAGGAGAAGGAACCTTGGTGTTTTAATCAATTCGAATTAAAAACAGCAACAAGGCAAAAAAAATCCAAAAGTTTTTTATGTTGGTTGAAGTCGAATAGGATTTGAAAGAGAAAAGGCAACGAGTCAAGAAGAAACAAAAGGAACCAAGTGGGAATAACAAACGTTGGTGAACGATTTACTAACGAGACAAGGGAATACAACTTGTATTGAACACAAATAAACGAGGTCACAAGTTATGTTGTTTTTGGATTTCAATTATATTAGAATAAGTATAAATTTTATTAGTTTATACTATTAGGAAATCCCAAAAACTATTATTGATCCCGTATTACTAGGATTCTCGGAAACTATATATATATATATCCCATAATAGAAGAGATACCATACTAGGAAGAATAATTCCCATACGCACTAGAAAGTGAAGATAATAAATACTTTTAAGATGGCCGGTGACGATACAAGCACATCAACCACAATAAAACCTATAATACCTATTGCACAATACCAATGCCCTAAGTTGAAAAACACAAATTACACGGTATGGGCTATACATATTAAAGTTATACTAGAAGCACATGGTTTGTGGGAAATAATAGAACCTAAGGAAAACACGCAAGTAGATGATAAGAAGGATAAGGCAACAACAGCCTTGTTATATCAAACGTTGACCAAAGATGTGATTTTACAAGTAGCGGGTTGTAAAACGGCTAAGGAATTATGGGAATCATTAAAGAAAAGACACGTTGGAGAAGAAAGAGTGCAGCAAGCACGGTTACAATCATTGATGATTGGGTTTCACTCACTTCAGATGATGAAGGAAGATGAGACGGTGGATGCATTTGCAGACAAGTTAAACGGCTATGTCACGAAAGCAAAGGAACTAGGGAAAACAATAGATGAATCACTTTTAGTTAGAAAACTATTAGACTCCACACCCGATAGATTCATTCAGATAGTAGCATCCATAGAACAAACAAGTGATCTAGACGACATAACCCTAGATGAGATCACTAGAAAAATCAAGGCGTTTGATGAAAGAATAAAACTCCGGAAGGGAGGACAAGTTGAAAGTCAGGAGAACTTACTATTCGCACACGGAGAACACTCGGGAAAAGGAAAGCGATTTAATAAACACGGAGGTAGATCAAATTATTCACGAGGAAACTGACGGAATAATAAAAACAGAAATAACGCACAAGTAGGAAACTCAAATCATAAGGGAAACCCAAATAGGAATACAAGTAAGAGGGATTTGAGTAACATTAAATGTGTCAAATGTAACAAGCTTGGACATTTTATGAGTAATTGTAGAGTAACATCAACAGCTCAGGAACAATCAAAACTTATCTTAGAATACGATGAACCATCACTATTAATGACTATGCACGAAACCAAACACGAGGAAGTGTTGTTGAATGAAGGCCAAATTCAACCAGGGAAATATGCTTCAAAGGATGCAAGCATATGTGTAGAAAACTAGAAGGGGGGGGGGTTGAATAGTTTTGCGTCTTTTTCGTTTTAATAAGATTTTTCTTTCAAGTAAATAATGGTAATTTGTAAAAACCCTTTGAAGCTAAAGTATAGATACAAGTTAATTCACATATGTCACATAAATACTTCTTATTTAAAGTGTTAAATAGAAATTATAATTTCATATATCTCACTTAAATATAAGTTTATATTTATATATGTATATGTGTTTTAATGATTGTATATACTTTAATTTACTAATGTATAATTTATGTTTTGAATGGAACCTAGTTTGATCTTTATGTGAAATCAATATATGCACAACACACAAGCAATTGTAACTATGAATGATATGCAAGTAAGTTATAAATCAAAGAGTGAGAGATGGAAAGATCAAACTGAGAGACAAAGAATTTATAGTGGTTCGGCTACAAGGACACCTTCCTTGCCCTACTCCACTCCCCGAGTCACCTACTCGAGAGTTTTCTTCACTAGTTCAAAAACCTCCTTTATGGCGGAGAAAACCTTACAGACCAATTAGCACACCACAATCACAACTTCAACACAACTTCTTCACACCAATCTTCTTCACACCTAACTTCTACACACCAATCTTCTACACTTCAAATATCTTCACAACTTTCTACTTTGCTCTTAGCTTCTTCACAACTTAATACTTCCTAACTCTTTTTCTTCACGCCACTTGTTTCTTCACACCTTCACTACTAAGTCCTATCCACTACTCCAAGATATATACTACTTCACAACTTCTAGGCTTTAAGGTCTTTTCAACTTCAAAGCTTCAACTTCTTTGTCTTCACAACTATCTCCGCTTCAATATGCTATTACGACTTATATCTTCTAACACAAATCCTATCCACCTCTACTTCTTCACTACTAATACTACTTCACACCTTCAATAGATCTAGATCCAATATCTAAATCTATCTAACCAATGTATACACAATGTTCACAAAGAAATAAATGATATACAAGATGAACTAAACAAACAACTTAGATAGCAAGATGATACTAAGTTGTAATACTC
The DNA here is from genome assembly GCA_030686995.1 of Artemisia argyi. Lineage (NCBI taxonomy): Eukaryota > Viridiplantae > Streptophyta > Magnoliopsida > Asterales > Asteraceae > Artemisia > Artemisia argyi. The sequence goes on from CM060709.1 coordinate 307,532,812, forward strand.
CTAGTAGAAGTATTCTTCTCTTTGCACTTGAGTGTTGAGGCTTGAATCACTTTGAAACAAAAATCAAAGTAAATAAGATCAAAGGATTTTTAGAAGATGTAGAGGGATGTTTAGATCAGAAAGTTTTAGTGCAAAAAGGTGAGGAAAAAATCCAGGTTTAAGGTGGTATTTATAGGCAACAGAATCTGACAGAGGAGCGTGGTCGGTCCCCTTAAACCATGGCCGGCCCCCTTAAAATTAAGGGGACCGACCTTTATAATTAAGGGGGCCGCCCAGCTGAAACGGCCAGATTCTTTGTCTTTTAGTGGGGAAAGTTTATTTGGTGAAAAACTAACTGATTTTGGTTAAAAATTTGAATTCATATATTTAGTATGAATAAAACATTTTTCTTTATTACCAAAAGTGTTTTTCAAAAATATATAATATGTTTATATAATTAAGTAAACTTTGTAATACTTAATTAAACTTTCCTTTGATCTTATAATGCTTTAATCACTATGTTTATTCATACCTTAAGTGATTAGATGGTGAAAGTGATTATTAACTACTAAATACTTGTTTACGTCATTATCTTTGATTTAATGTGTTTTCGTTTTGTGATCATCAAAACATAGAGATATCGGAAGATATGAATAACGTTTTTAGTCGTTTATTTATATCAACAATCTCCCCCTTTTTGATGATTACAAAACCTAAACTCATTAAATCTAAAAATTAATTTTTAGACAAGTATTAAGTGAGTTTACATTCACTTCTCCCCCTTTTTGTAGAATCAAAAAGGTTTAAGCCAATAAGGTAAAAACTCCCCCTCGTTTGAGAGCACCAAGGGTTCGAGAAATGGGGTTCTTGCAAGAAAAATATTAGAAGCACAAGCATGGCACAAGCAAACACATATGGCATAGTACTAACTAATAATGAGCATGGCAAAAGAGAATTAGAAACATATATTAAATCGTTCATTAAATGAAAATGATTATGTCAACCCATAATCATTGTTACATAGGCTACAAAGATGAAATTCTAAGCTAAGTAGAATGTCCTAATGTGCCAACAAGAAGTGTCACCAAACTTTCTTGAATCCCAAAATGGTTGAGGAGATTTATTTGAAAATGAAAAACATAAGCATGTAAAATGCTTGATGGTTTAGTGGAGGTAAATATTTGGTTGCATGGATGTTGTTGGGTTTGGAGATGTGGAGCTTGTAGGTGGTGAAATTGAAGATGGGTTTGTTGATTGAGGGTTTTGATGTTGTTCAAGTGATGGTGTTTGTTGAGATCTAGTAAGAAGATACTCAATCCAAGTAAAGTGCTCATTCAATGCAATGGTTTGTTGTTGGAGGAAGATGCAACAAGGGCAATTGTTAACATGCTTCTCAAGTTGGTTTTTGTTATGTGGTGATGATGGTGAGCTTGATTGTGGTGGATCCAAATTGCGTTGACCAAGATGTAATGCTAAAAGAGCACTAAGCTCATGTGCCTGTTTTAGTTCCTCAACGAACTTCAAGTGTTCGGAGGAAGGTGATGGTGGTGGAGCTTGATAGTTGTCTTGGGTGAAAGTTTGAACATGCAACATGGGAATGGCATGTGAAGTTGTAGGATGTGGTGGTGGTACTCTTGGTGGTGGAGACATGATTGAGCTTGGGTAATCATGAAAGCATGATATGGGTGGAAGAGGTTTTTCATGAGATGATGGTGTTTTTGTTGAATGAGCAACATGTGAGGTGTTGATTGAGAGGTTGGGATTGTTGTTTTGGGATTGAGCATGCTCATCAAATGAAGAAGCATTAATGAGAGCATGAGTGGATGATAGTATATGGAGACCTCTGTGGTCCTATTAGTCCAGCAACACACTCAGGCAAGAAACTTATATTCTTGTTAGTGGATGATTGTACACGTTTTATGTGGGCTTACTTTCTGACATCAAAAGATCAAGCACTTAGTACTTTCAAGGAATATAGACAGAAGATAGAAATGGAAATGAGAATGAAAGCGAAGATGCTAATAACAGATAGAGGGGGTGAATTTACATCTAATGAATTCACCAATTACTGTAAAGAGAAAGGAATAGCATGACAGTTGATAGCACCTTACTCACCACAACAGAATGGAGTAGTGGAGAAAAGAAATAGGACAGTGTTATCAACTACGAGGAGTATGATGAAAGCCATGAAGTTACCCTTAACTTTTTGGGCGGAAGCAGTGAAATATGCCATTTACATACTCAATAAGGTACCTACAAGAGCCCTGATAGATAAAACTCCATATGAGGCACTCTACAATAGAAAACCAAACTTGGAAAACCTAAGAATATTCGGATGCACAACTTATGCAAAGATAACGATACCTCACTTAAAGAAGCTGGATGACAGAAGCATACCAATGATTTACTTAAGAGTAGAGGAAGGATCAAAAGCATGTAGGTTATTTGATCCAATAGTCCAGCAACACACTCAGGCAAGAAACTTATATCCCACAAAAGAAGAACCTCGTAACTATAAGGAAGCATCAGTAGATAAGAAATGGATTGAGGCCATGGAAATTGAATTAGATTCAATAAATAAGAATAACACATGGATTCTTACTACATTGCCAGAAAATCAGAAGGCAATTGGACTCAAATGGGTTTTTAAAACTAAGAGGGATTCACAAGGAAAGATCATCATATATAAGGCATGTTTAGTAACAAAAAGATATGTACAAGAACAAGGAATAGACTTTGATGAAGTATTTTCCCCAGTTGCTAGGATAGAAACAATACAGTTGATATTAGCATTAGCAGCATATGATGGTTGGCAAGTTCATCACTTGGATGTAAAATCAGCATTTTTACATGGAGACTTAAATGAAGAAGTCTACCTTACACAACCCGAAGGATTTGTACAGCCAGGAAATTCAGGAAAAGTATATAAGCTTATTAAAGCTTTATATGGTTTAAGACAAGCACCGAGAGCTTGGAATGTGAAACTTGATAAAACGTTAAAGTCATTAGATTTTAAGAAGTGTAATCTCGAACAAGCAGTTTATACGAAGAGAAACAAGACTTCTACGATTATAATTGGAGTTTATGTAGATGATTTGATAATCACGGGCACTCCAAGGAAGGAATTAGAAGTATTTAAATCCCAGATGGAAGAAAATTTTGAAATGTGCGACTTTGGATTGTTAGCTTATTTCCTAGGGATAGAAGTTACACAGATAGGAGGAGAGATTACAATCAAACAAACATGTTATATTAACAAGATCTTGAAGGAGACAAGTATGATGGATAGTAATGATACGAAGATACCAATGGATCCCGGTACTAAGTTGGTCAAGGCGGTAGATGGAAACTCAGTTGACGCAACTTACTACAGAAGCTTAATTGGATGTCTCAATTACTTACTGCATACAAGACCAGATCTTAGTTATTCAGTCGGACTACTCAGCAGATGGATGCAAGACCCGAAGGAACATCACCTGAAGGCGGTAAAGCAAGTAATCCGATACATCAAAGGAACAAAGGAGCATGACCTAATTAACAAGAAAGAAGGCGGCTGCAAGATTACAGGTTACAGCGACAGTAGTTATGGAATCAACACTGATCAAGGAAAAGGAACTACTGGGATAGTATTTTATTTTGGAGAGTCACCCATTACCTGGTGTACTCAGAAACAACCAACAATGGCGCTATCATCATGTGAATCAGAATTCATGGCGGCTACTGCAGCAGCATGTCAAGCCTTATGGTTAAAAAGATTACTTAGTGAATTAACTGGAAGTGAAGAAAAGAAGATAACGTTGAAGGTGGATAGCGTTTCAGCAATAGCACTAGTCAAGAACCCATTTTTTCATGGAAGAAGTAAACACATTGACATTCTCTATCATTTCATTCGAGAATGCGTAGAGAATGGGCACATCAATGTGGAACACGTTAGCGGAGAACTACAAAGAGCAGATATTCTAACAAAGGCTCTACCAAGATTGAAGTTGACGACAATGCGACAAATGCACGGAGTTCAAGATTTAGGATGAAGCAACGATCAAGATTAAGGAGGAGAATGTGAAACAAGTAATCTCGCTCCATTGCTTCTTATAAAATTGAAGGACCAAATATGTTAGTTAGAAACATTATAACCGAAAGTTAGTTAAAAGCGGTTACAGAAAGTTAGTTATTAGTTAAATCGGTTGGGACTAAAACCGAAGGGTCACAATGGTTGGGTCATGTCGATTCATACCATATATATATGTAAACATTCATTCGATACAATGGTTAGAAGATTAGACAAATTTACTTATTCAATTTTACTTTGCAACTTATAATATCGATCTAGTTTTCGGACAACAATTACTTTCAGACTGGTAGGCTGACTCGAAAGTCTGACGTGTATGCATTTGGAGTGGTACTACTTGAAGTTCTGTGTGGTAAACGATGTAAGATTTCTGCACATGTCTGATCTTCCAGGATCGTGTTGATGTTCAAACAACATCATGTAGACATCACTTAATTTTGAATACAAAACAAGAACAAAGAAGATTTGGTGAACCCTTTTATATTGATATATTAAAACGTATGGGTTATCTTCTGTTACATAACTTGACTCCTATATATACATAATGAATCGTTGCCTTTGTAGCAGTTATACCGATTCACAAAAGTTAAACGTTGTAACCCTAACTAAACATTACAATTTAAATTAACTGAATTAATAACCTTTTATTCTATCTATTGGGTTTGTTGGCCTGCGGCCAAAACCAGTAACTAATATACAGGCCCTTCTTTTCGACCCAACTTGATCTCTTTGGCATAAAAGGCATTATTCGTCCAACAGTTCCTCCCTAATGTCGATATGCCAAAGTCTTCAAATCTGTTTTCTTCATCTTCTTTGTGACCGTCACAGCTATTTGCATTCTCCATTTCCTTGTTGGTTGCATTTTCTCCTATGCGTTCTTCATAGTTATCTTCAAAAGTTATAATTAACTTTTCTCCATCATCGAATTTTAATTTGTGCCTATCATCCCTTCCAGCCTTGCCTTGGTTCCAATATGCCTTCCACTTTGACGTTTCTTGCAGTCCTATTTCTTTTCCTTGGAGTTCCATCCAGTGTTTCCCCTACTTCAGCATCCATCGTTGCATCAACCTGTGGTCCTTCAATGTCTGCAGTACCTCTGCTATTTCCTGCCACAACTGGTTTTCCTTTCCTTGATCTCCGTGCTCCCTCGTAGTATATTATCTACACCATCCCTATGTACTCCTTGACTGCCTCGCATATTTCTCCAGGAACCCCATCGCATAGGCTTCCTTTATTCTTCATAATAACTTGGGTATGACCACGTCCATTCTTTATTTGTCTTCCACGCAACCAACTTCTTCTATCTTTCTCTTTAATCTAACCATCGGCTCTAATACCATGTAAGATTTCTGCACAGGTCTGATCTTCCAGGATCGTGTTGATGTTCAAACAACATCATGTAGACATCATTTAATTTTGAATACAAAACAAGAACAAAGAAGATTTGGTGAACCCTTTTATATTGATATATTAAAACGTATGGGTTATCTTCTGTTACAGAATTTGACTCCTATATATACATAATGAATCGTTGCCTTTGTGGCAGTTATACCGATTCACAAAAGTTAAATGTTGTAACCCTAATTAAACGTTACAATTTAAATTAACTGAATTAATAACCTTTTATTCTATCTATTGGGTTTGTTGGCTTGCGGCCCAAACGAGAAACTAATATACAGGCCCTTCTTTTCGACCCAACTTGATCTCTTTGGCATAGAAGGCATTATTCGTCCAACAAACGAGCAGTAGATAGAAGTCTTGACGAGGAGCGATGGGGTTTAGCAAGTTGGGCTCTAGATTCTATCAAAGAAGGTAGGCTTAAGCAAATTGTTAATCCTAACATAAAGGGGAGAATATTTCCTAAATGTTTGAAGGAGTTTGCATGGCTTGCAGAGCGTTGTTTGCATAGCCATCCAAAGCAGCGCCCAACAATGGCCGAGGTTGTGGTCAGTCTTGAGTCTATACTAGTCTTACAGGAGAAAGCTAACACTGCATTGTGCCCTCCAGCCAAAACACTATTTGGTATAAAGATGCCGATGTTTCTATTTCCATCTAACCAAGAAAACATTGGTATTATGCTTGATCTCTATTCTCTTCCATTCTGTTATATCATAGTATAACACCCCCAAAATCGATCAATACAGCGGAAGACTTAAAATGTCAGCGGAAGACTTTTGGGGTATTATATTGTGGATCTTTCGTCACAATTATAGAAAACGATTCAAGTGATCGTTTTAAGTTTTATTGAAAATACCAAATATTTATAATTCCAAGAGAATTCGTTATTCAACAACAAGTTTTATTTAAAGAGAAATAAACGTTTCTTTATTTGCCCACTTCGTGCCGTTGCCATCCATTCCATTTAGTTACCTGAGATAAACATGCTAAAAGTCAATAAAAGTTGAGTGAAATTCATAGGTTTATAATTAAGAGTTTGAACACAAGAGATAGATGTTTATTGTAATATCGATACAAATAAACAAGTTAGAAATCACATTCATTATTGCATTAAGCTCATGACACTCAACGATTCAACGGACATCAATATTTTCATAATAATGATGTAAAATATATAGCCCCCAAGATAGGTATTTGCCAGTAACCTATTATATTCAAATAACGTGCATTTGGTGACTTTCCTCTAGCAACCAAATGGGGATTGTCAATCCCTAATAGATCTATTCACAATTATTTACGTTCACCTTTCAAGTGATTAAGGTTCATGATCGAGGGACTTTTGGCAATAGCTACTTAAGCAATAATAAGATCAGGAAAAGACTTGTGTTCGGTTTTTGAGCATGTATCCCCCCCACAGAAATCAGTTAAGTGTGGGCTATGAACTCACCTTAGTAGGATAGTAGAACAAACGTAGTCTCAACGATGCAAGGCAACGACTTCACACACAACCTATAAGATATGGCACGTTTCAGTTCTTAAGTCTCGTTTTATTGCGAACGTTTATTCTTAATTATGAGAATTCGATAAAGTGCATACGTGATGTGTTACGTCGTATAAAAATAGATAATTGTTACGTATTGTTTTATTCGTCTAAATTTATTTATCGTTATATAAGTTTCATCCGTATTTTATATATATATATATATATATATATATATATATATATATATATATATATATATATATATATATATATATATATATATATATATAAATAAGTTAAGTTTATTATTTATCGTTTTAATATATATTCAAATATATATATAAGTATAAACTTTTTATTAAAAATCAATATTATTATTCAATCCTTCATGTTTCTCAAATTTTCACTTTTTACCCTTAACGGAAAACATTTACGCCGTTAGTCCAAAAATTATATATATTTACATTTTTAGTCCAAATATCAAATATTTACATTCTTAGTCCAAATATTAAATATTTACAGTTTATTCCCTTTAGAAAAACAGTTTTTATACTTTTCACCCAAGTTTACAAACTTTACATTTTTAGTCCCTAACCTTCGAACATTTGCAAAAATGGTCCAAACATTTCCAAATTTAAAACTTAACATTTTTATTATTTCAATAAGCTCAGAACATTTAGAAAAGCTTAATTCGACAGCTTATTAGCTTATTTCATTTAGTGGGCTTAACGAGTCCAAAATAAGGGCCCGTTAAGGTTTTATGATCCAAGGGATTTGGGGGAATACTAGGTTTATAGAAATCCATCATTTTAAGTGATAAAAATATTTCAAAACAGCTTATTTACTCAGCGTATCGTAATAAGCTGGAATAAGCTTTTTGGGCTTTTAGGCCCACGTAAGGTTTTTAAAGTTTCTGAAAACTAGTCCTAATAGTGATATACTTTGGGTCTCGTTAGGTGATCAAACGATGTTGTTAAGTCGTACAATTTATCATTCTCGTTTCTATTTCAAGTAACCAATTAGCTCGTACAAAAATATTAATGGGTCGTGTGTCGATTTTTAAAATGGTGAGGCCAAAGTACACGGTCAAAACTCAATACGCAAAATCAATAAAACTCAAAATAATTCTAAGTGTTTTAGTATATTACGTGCATGTCCATATGACTTAGAATCGTATGATTTTTAGTGTGTATACGTTATTATAAGTTCAAATCTTTTATAGGTTCTCGTTAATGACATAACCAAATGTTGGGAATAGACTTTATTATTTCAAGTGTCGGTCATTGAGTTTTGGTATAGGTTGCATTACTTAATTATAACATTAGTTATTTTATATATTTTGTAAGTTTTATGCTTGGTTTATAGGTTTGGATAAAGTCTAAGGGCTAAGTATGTCATATTGTCTAAGTTTAGAGAAGCCCTAATCCTTACCTATAAATACCTATGTATAACCTCATTTTGAGGTTGGTTGGTTCACTAAGTAAGGTTATTTGTCTCATATTGTTATTAGGTGTTCCTTCCACTCTCTCTCTAAACTCTCTTTCTCTGTCTAGAATTCTTATGTGATTATGTTGTAGAAATGGTGACCTAACAAGTGGTATCATTCGCCAAGGGATAATATAGGTTGATTTAGGTTTGATTTGGTAGAAAAACTTGGTTTTTAAATGATTTTCTTACTAATACTGCTACTGTTCATCGTGGTTTTTTTCGAGTTAGGTGCTTAATTTCTTATCGAGTTAGGTGTCTAATTTCCATCGAGTTAAGTGTTTCTTTTTACTATCGAGTTAGGTTCCAAAAGTTTTTTTATCGAGTTAGGTATCTTTGTTATTGAGTTAGAGGCATTTAATTTTCTATCGAGTTTGAATTTGTGGACTTTGGCGAGTTAGCCTTGATTTCCTAATCGTTTATCGAGTTAGGATCAGTGTTGCTACCTTCTAAGGGGATACTCTGCCCAAATTTTATTATCTTATCTAGTTAGAAGTTAATAACTTATCGAGTTAGAAGCAAAGACCTATCGAGTTAGAAGCAAAAGTACTTATCAAGTTAGAACCCAAAGAACTTATCAAGTTAGAAACCAAAGAACTTATCAAGTTTGGAACAATATTTGGACTTTTCAAGTTTGAAGACAAATTGACATAACGAGTTTGATATCAAGTTTCTCATAACTAATCTCAACCTTTATTAATCTTTAACGATCTTCGTTTACTATAATCACGAAAGATGTCTCAACCACCCAATTATTATTTTCCTCATTCTCCGCAACATCATCAGCAGTATCAGCAACAACAATACCTTCCGCACCAGCAACAACAATACCTTCCGCACCAACTGAATCAACAACCTTCTCAAAAACAAATGTATAATCCACTACATCATTACCTAATGATGCAACAACATCAGATCATTCCTCAACAACAACCATATCAAGTGCCACTACAAAACACTCAGTTTTCCTCCAAACAACCTCACTGGTTTGACAGAATGTGTGAAGTTATTACAACTCAACAATCCCGACATGAGGCAGGATCACTTGAAACACCTCCAATGCTTACACCTGGGAACTATGTTCAATGGTCAAGTCGATTGTGGAAAACTAGAAGGGGGGGGGGGGGGAGGGTTGAATAGTTTTATGTCCTTTTTAAATTTATTTCTAAAAATATTTTGTTGGTTATAAAAACTTTCGATTCGATCTTAAGTGAATTCAAGCAACAACCAATATAAGCAAGTCTAAACTAATATTGAAAGTATTGAAATATAATGAAGAAGAGATAGAGTTAGAAAGATCAAACCACAACACGTGAATTTATAGTGGTTCGGCTACAAGGACACCTTCCTTGCCCTACTCCACTCCCCGAGTACCACACTCGAGAGTTTTCTTCACCATGTCAACAAACTCCTTATGGCGGAGAAACCTTACACACCTTGGCTTACATAAGTTAACGACACTAAGCTAAATGTCGAGTTCTAATCGTAGCTAGAACCAATCTCACACCAAATATCACACCTTAATCACACCTTCACACCTTCTTCAAGACTTCACACCGTCTTCACACCTAGTCAATCTTTACACCTTCTTCTATGCACAACTAAGTCACAACTACTAAACTAGTTTACAACACACCAAGATTCTACAATCAACAAATATACACACCACCTTTACAAATAACAATCACTAGTACTATATGAAACTAGCTATACACAAAACCACTACAATAAGATGGATGTAGAGAAGTGTTCTTCTTCTTGCACTTGAATGAATGAAGCTTTGGATCACTTGGAAACAAAGACTTATGAAATATATGATCAAAGGATTTTAGATCTAGAGAAGAAGATTGGATCAGAAAGTTTATAGTGCAAAAAGGTGAGGAAAATGTGCAAAATGATCCAGTATTTAAAGGGCCAGATTTTACTGTTCGGGAGCGTGCCGGTCCCCTTAATTATAGGCCGGTCCCCTTAATGATTCAGGGGGCCGCCTAGTAAAATTAAGGGGGCCGCCCTCCTGAACATTTGAAAAGATTCTCTGGATAAAATTTGCCCTTTTTGGTTGGAAATTTGAAATCATATTTTTGTGGTTTAATAAAGCTTTACCAAAAATGATTTACAAATATATATAAAATGTTAAAATCATTTTATATAATGTTATGTATTAATATAAAATTTCCTTTGATCATGTAATGCATAAGTTACTAAGTTTATGCATACCTTAAGTGATATAAGATGTAGAGGTAAATATTTGTCACCAAATACTTGTTTATGTCATATTCTTGACTTAATTTGATTTAAGTTTTGTGATTATCAAAACATAGGTTTATTGAGAAATATTAATAACATTCACAAACATTATTTATATCAACAATCTCCCCCTTTTTGATGATTACAAAACTTAAACTCATTAACTCAAAAATTAGTTTTTAAACAAGTATTTTAGTGAGTTTATATGTACTTCTCCCCCTTTTTGTTATATCAAAAAGGTTAAGCCGACAAGTTTTCATTCGTGAAAATTTTGACGGGTAGAAACTCCCCCTTGATGTGTACTCCCCCTCGTTTGGGGGCACCAAGAGAACGAGCTATGGAATGCTTGCAAAACAAAAATATTAGAAGCACAAGTGTAAACATGCACACAAATATAATGTAATAAGGAAAGAAAGAAGCATTCATATTAGAGCAATGGTTGTGTCAAGACACAACAATACAAGTACAAGAGCTAACAACATAATAACAAATACATAAGCCAATTAATCAAGAAAGATACATCATCATGCAAAAGTACATGGACTCCATAGAGCTTGCATTCAAAAGGGGATGGTAAAGGCTTTATTTATTAAGCATATCATATGCTTAATTTGGAGAGCATGATTGTGATGGTGGAGTAATGGGTGAGAATTGTGGTGGAGGGATTATTGGAGAGGATGGTGGAGTTGGAGGTGGTGGTGGGTTGGTAATTAAATGTCCAATATATGAAAACATATATTGAATTTCATCTCTAAGGCCAAAGATGACCGTGCGGTTGTGGATACAACAAAGGCAAGAATCACCATGTGATTCAAGCATCCTCCAAGGTACGGGATTGGCAAAGTATGGTGGTGTAGTTTGTAGAGATGAGAGTTGAGTATCAAGTGGTGTTATTGGTGAAAGTGAGATTGTAAGATGGGTGGATATAGGTTCTTGTGTGGGAAGTGGTGATGATACTTGTGGTGACAAGTGAGAATTGATGTAGTCATTGATTGATGAGGTTGAGGGTAAGGCAGATGAGGAAGTTCCATGAGTGGAAGGTGTTTTGGATGGTGCATTGGGTGCACTTGGGGATGAGCATTTGGGTGGAGGTGATGGTGTTTTGTTGTCTTCATTTGTTAGGTCAATGAAGAGTTGTTTTGGGGGGATGACCACAAGTTTTTGTTTCTTGGAGGTTTTGGAGTTTGAGGTGCTTGGAGGAGTCATGATGATATGATGAATGATGAGATGAAGAATGGTGATAATGGAGGGAATTTATAGTATGGAAATGGGTGATTTAGGTAAATGTTTGAAATGGTTGAAAGAGATTCTAAAATCAGTTTGGTTAAAATGGGAAAAGATAGCTGAAACTAGAGAAAGGGTTCACAAGATGCAAAAGAAAACAGTGAATCCAGTTCCAGATGGCTGGTCCCCTTAATTGTATGCCGGCCCCCTTAATCATTAAGGGGACCGCCTAGGGAATTAAGGGGGCCGCCCATCTGGTGTTTTCCCAGACGACCAGAAACCCAAAATTTGCAGAATTTGGCCATTTTTCAAGTTTGTTTTTCTAGCAAGCTCTATTAGAATCATATGCACTAGGAATGATGATATATAAACATATATGTATAACCAAATTTTGCATACAAATTGACATATTATAATTCATATGAAAAGAGAAACATAGCATATCATATAATTAAGATTGTAGCATGATAATGATTCAAAGACTAAAAATCATCCAAGAGATAAACAAGAGCAAACACAAGTACTTCCGAACACGTCGGACAAATATTAAACCATACATATGTCAAATAAAAAAAAAACAAATAATAAGTGGCAATACATCAAAATCTTCTATTTCTTTTTCTTTCCAACCATCTTCCTAAACATCTTCCCAATGGATTTGAATCCCCCTCGAAGTTCTTCATGCATTTGTTGTTGACGATTGATGATAGACGTTTGACGAGTAAAAAGAAGCTCATCGGTACGTTCATGAGGAAGAGGAATTTGATACTCGGTATCATCAAGATCGGAAAGATCTTCAACAAAGGTCGTGGGGGAGAGAGTACTAACACGTGAGGTGTCTTCCTCCTCATCATCATCGTCATCACGATGAGATGTAGAACCACGACCCCTAGAGTACAAGGGAACACGAGATTTTCCTTTGTCACTACGAGGACGGTGAGTACGAACACGAGTAAGTTGGTTCAAAGTAGGAAGGATGTGAACGTAGTAGTCTCTTTGAAGATGTGGGTAATGTTCCATCACATAACGATAAAGTCGTGTGAGAAACATACCGTAAGGAAGATTGGCATTTGGGGTGTTTTTGGCGGACATGATTCGATGAATAAAAAGATAAGCCAAATTGTATTGCTCTTCAGCAATGACACAATAAAGCATGTGGGCAATGCTCGCCGTGACATGATCACGGTGACCACCAGTACCAAACGCATTCTCTCGAATGAGTTCTTCCCACTTCTTCATATCTTGGCTTAGCTCTTTGAGGAGGATTTGATTGGCATGAATATCGACATTCTTCGACTTGATTACTCGACTAGTCGTACGACGTTCTAGTTCAAGCATTCGACGAATGTCTTCAGGAGTAGGAATCTCAGAATAGTAGGGGCCATCCTGAGGACGATTTCTTTCAAGAGTGGAAAGATCCCATTCATTTGAGAAAACGGCTTGGCCGTTGAATGGGATTCTAAGAATTTGCCCAAATTGAGCAAGAGAAAGAGTGATGAATTGATTTTGAATCATGAAGGAAATGAGGAGATGACCATAGGGATCGGTTTGCACCGTCACTTGGCTATAGAAGTCGAGGATAAAACGGGGGATGATAGGTTCGTTGATTTGGAAAAGACATTCAAAACGAATATTGGTGAACATTCGTTTGGTTTGATCATTTTCATAGAAAGATGGATCGACAATTCGTCCTTCGTGAATGTTTCTATTTTCAATAGGACGATAGAAACATGCAACTGAAGGAGACATGCCGGGAGTAGAAGAGACATTTGGAATGTATTGTTTGGTTTTGGATACATCACCAACCGTGGTCTTAGGCATTTTCACCTAAACAATATAACAACAAAAAATAAAATTAATATAAGAACAACTATCATGCATATGTTATATATTTATATAATTATATGCACTATATGTGGAACGAAATTCTACTTCGACAAAAAAAAAATATTCAATGAAGTAGTTTCATGATGTTCCTTTTATTTTTATTTTAAACTCATTTAGAATATATAATATCGAAGAGTATGATATCATAATTCATTTCGAAATAAGGCTAGATATATATTAGATTATATATCTCCCATTCCATAAGAGTTTGAGACAACACAAGTTTGTCTAAAAGATTAAAATGCGAATTTTAGTTTTTCAAAAAAAATATCATTTTTGAGACGAACCAAACGCTCCCTTAACTAGATAACAATATCCTAAAAATATCAATATATATATATTGATTATATATCTTGATGACCTCTATTGATTCTAGTATTATTAACAAAACTTATAAGCTAGTTTTAGGTTTCAAATAACTTCATATAGTTATGGTTTATTCATGAACCAAACGCCCATGTTGTCTTCATGAACCATTTAACAACAACTTGAAAAGTATGCTTTGATTGTTTAGATCGTTAAAACAACGTAATGTAGTAAGTTTTAAATGGTTTTTAAGAGTTATATCAACAATGTGACTTATGAAAAATAAAATTCGACTAGGGTTTATGGGCGATTAATGATTTTGACAAGATGATATGTTATACTAATTTTGAGTTGCAAAACATCATCCTAATCCTATGGGGAGCATTTGGTAGTTCAATTTCTAGCTTCAATTACTCTTAAAATCGAATTAAAATGAATTTTAATAAAATGCATGATTATTGATTAGACACCAAATCGAATGAAATGTGATGAAATGCATGTTGGAAAACTTACAAAAGATGTTGTTATATGTTTGGTTGATGTTTGCCCCTTGCGAAATAACCCCGGATTGGTGATATGATGGAGGATTTTGAAGTTTTTGGGGGTTTTGGTTCGTACTCAGTAGCAGTGGGGAAGAACAAATGAGTGAATGGAGTGTTTGGGAATAGAATTAAGAAGGAAAAACGGATTTGGAACTCTCAGATGGCCGGCCCCCTTAAACATTAAGGGGACCGCCCTCGATAACAAGCCGGTCCCCTTAATCATTAAGGGGGCCGCCTTTGAAATTTTCCAAATTTCGCGGAATTCGTTTCTGGAACAAAAATATTTATACGTATATATACTTAGATTTATAATATATCAAAAATACGTAAACGTCTATTGGCACGATGATAAAATTCTTAACAATTTTTAATTACCGTTTCGATAATTAAAATATACCTTTGACAATTTTTGGATAAAATGATCAAAGTGTTAAGTTGATGAGGGGTTTGAGGTGTGTTCGGGAATATGTGAATAAGTGTATATATATATATATATATATATATTGTTTATATATATAAGTATAAATGTGATTGAAAGATGGGTTGATGAGTGAGATTTGAAGGATAGTAGCGGAGATAGGATATAGTTGGCGAGAGGAGTTTGTTTCATCCATAGTGTTCACGTGCAAAGGTGTTCTTGCATTATAAAAGTCCACTTGACTCATATCCCTTCATCATCATGAGTCTCCTAAAAGAGGACTTACTAGAATAACGTGAGGGGGGAAAGAAAGGGTTCGATAAAGAACGATTTCTTGGAGTTCTAGAAAGTCAACAAATGACGTATCTAGGTTATGTGCAAGTGAATATATATATATATATATATATATATATATATATATATATATATATATATATATATATATATATATTATATATTACGTATAATAGTATATATATGTATATATAAGTATATATGTGATTCTAACAAATAGAAGACAATGACAAATTATATCTAAATAATTGACGAAATCAAACAATGCAAATTTATCTAAGCATGGCAATGAGTTGTGAAAGAATGGCGTACCCGGTGGTCTTCAAAAGAAGTCTTCAACATCATCAAGATGAAATATAGACTTTGAAAAAGTCTATGTTGAGAGAAAAACCAAGATTGCCTCAAGGAATGTTCGTCTAGCCATTTGATCTCCATTGTCCTTTTGGTCCAAAGTTATTTGGTCCAAACATGTTTAACATTTGACTCGGGTGCATGAAAGGTGGTAGAATGCCCCAAGGATTGTAGCTTTGTTGGTAGTTCCACATTTGATTACTGTTGTTATTATAGTTTTGTCTATTTTGATTTCTTCTTGGTTGAGGTGTTTTAGACCTAGGATGAGAATTATTTGGTTTTCTAGGTGGTGGAGTTTTAGATCTTATTTTGGGTTTAGACGATCCTACTTCGGTCTTTAAAGACGGTTTATAAAAATCTTTAACTTCTTCATCGTTGGCAAGAGGTATTTTCTTATCATTAATAAGTATATACTTAGGATTAGATTTTAAAGGTTTTTGTTTGTTGAGTTCATTTTCAAATTTTACATTTTTAATTTCGCTTGTTGAAGCCTCATTTGAATTAAATCCTAAGCCGGTTTTGTCTCCGGATGTTCTTTGAATACTTATTATTTTGCTATGTGATTGACTACTATTTTCAAATTTGTCAAGTTTGCGAATTTCTTCTCTAAGTATTTCGTTTTCACCTTTAAGCTCTTGACATGATTTACATTCTTCAAAAATTTCTTTACCTTTTTCTAGTTGATGTATTTTAATTTTTAGTTCAAGTACTTCACTTTCTAATTGATTGTTAATGTATTTTAGTGATTTGTTTTTGGCCATTACTAGTTGTCCTAATTTGCATAGTTTAATATATTCCTTATCTAGATCTTTTTCATTTAATGATATACTTTCATCACTAAAATATTCGGTTTTGGAACGTAGCTCATTTGGTGTATTCGCCATGAGACATTTTTCTTCCTTTGTCGTTTCATGCTCATCATCATCACTATCACTCCAAGCACGTCCAACAAATGCTCTTTGATTTTGATCTCTTGTCATCATTGGACATTTTCCAATAAGGTGATTTGGATCTCCACACTTGAAACACTTTCTTTCAATCTTGTTGTTCTTGTCATCTTTACTCTTTTGAAATGTTTTCTTTTCATCATACGGTTGTCTTACGAATCTTCCTCGCCTTTTGAAGAATTTCTTGAAATCTCTTACGGCCATGGCGTATTCTTCGTCATCACTTTTGGAAGATGAGCTATCTTCGATACTAGATTCCTTTCTAACTTTCAAGGCGATTGACTTGCTTTGCTCTCGTTTTTCCTTGACCATTTCGGAGTCCTTTTTAATGATGACTTCGTAGACTTTTAGATTTCCAATTAATTCGTCAAGTTGCAAAGTTGACAAATTCTTCGATTCTTCAATAGCCGTCACTTTAGCTCGCCATTTTGGATGAAGAGCCCTAAGAAACTTCCTAACAAAATTCTTACTAGAAAAATTCTCATCAAGTTCTTTTAAACTTGTGATGATAGTGTTAAATCTAGCAAAAGCATTGTCAATTGATTCCTCTTCCGGAATAGTGAATTGCTCGTATTGTTGAACAAGTAGATCTATCTTATTATCTTTGACTTGACTATTACCTTGGTGAGTTATTAGTAAAGAGTTCCAAATTTCTTTTGCGGTTTCACACATAAAGATCCTTTCGTACTCTTTACGTGGTAGCGCATTATAAATAACCATTTTTGCTTCATTATTTTTAGCAAGTTTTCTTTTTAAATCATCATTTTGTTTTTCAAAAGGTACGATTTCATCTTTCTTAGTTTCCGGGTTATTTTGAATAGGTAAAAAATCACCATTAGTAATAACATGCCAAAGATCTAGATCTTTTGACTTCACATAAGTTTCGAATCGATTTTTCCAATATAAAAATCCATCACTTTCAAATAGTGGTGGTCTTTGCATAGATTGCCCTTCTAAATATTTTTCAGATTCCATAGATCGTTACAAGTTTTAAAATACAATATATTTTAAAGATCTTGCTAGACGTGGCTCTGATACCAATTGTGGAAAACTAGAAGGGGGGGTTGAATAGTTTTATGTCCTTTTTAAATTTATTTCTAAAAATATTTTGTTGGTTATAAAAACTTTCGATTCGATCTTAAGTGAATTCAAGCAACAACCAATATAAGCAAGTCTAAACTAATATTGAAAGTATTGAAATATAATGAAGAAGAGATAGAGTTAGAAAGATCAAACCACAACACGTGAATTTATAGTGGTTCGGCTACAAGGACACCTTCCTTGCCCTACTCCACTCCCCGAGTACCACACTCAAGAGTTTTCTTCACTATGTCAACAAACTCCTTATGGTGGAGAAACCTTACACACCTTGGCTTACACAAGTTAACGACACTAAGCTAAATGTCGAGTTCTAATCGTAGCTAGAACCAATCTCACACCAAATATCACACCACGTGATCTTCACACCTTAATCACACCTTCACACCTTCTTCAAGACTTCACACCGTCTTCACACCTAGTCAATCTTCACACCTTCTTCTATGCACAACTAAGTCACAACTACTAAACTAGTTTACAACACACCAAGATTCTACAATCAACAAATATACACACCACCTTTACAAATAACAATCACTAGTACTATATGAAACTAGCTATACACAACACCACTACAATAAGATGGATGTAGAGAAGTGTTCTTCTTCTTGCACTTGAATGAATGAAGCTTTGGATCACTTGGAAACAAAGACTTATGAAATCTATGATCAAAGGATTTTAGATCTAGAGAAGAAGATTGGATCAGAAAGTTTATAGTGCAAAAAGGTGAGGAAAATGTGCAAAATGATCCAGTATTTAAAGGGCCAGATTTTACTGTTCGGGAGCGTGCCGGTCCCCTTAATTATAGGCCGGTCCCCTTAATGATTAAGGGGGCCGCCTAGTAAACTTAAGGTGGCCGCCCTCCTGAACGTTTGAAAAGATTCTCTGGATAAAATTTGCCCTTTTTGGTTGGAAATTTGAAATCATATTTTTGTGGTTTAATAAAGCTTTACCAAAAATGATTTACAAATATATATAAAATGTTAAAATCATTTTATATAATGTTATGTATTAATATAAAATTTCCTTTGATCATGTAATGCATAAGTTACTAAGTTTATGCATACCTTAAGTGATATAAGATGTAGAGGTAAATATTTGTCACCAAATACTTGTTTATGTCTTATTCTTGACTTAATTTGATTTAAGTTTTGTGATTATCAAAACATAGGTTTATTGAGAAATATTAATAACATTCACAAACATTATTTATATCAACATCGATTCTTACGATTTCTTGAACTGAAGAAACCTCATGGGAAGTTCTTAAAGCAAGTGATACTTGAAGGACCATTTGAGTGGCCAACAAGATTTGAAGCTGGGGATCCAACTGCTGATCCTCCACGTCCTCCTGGTGATAGACCTCTTCCAGAAACTTCACTCACTGAAGAACAGAAACTACATCGTGAAGCTGATCAATATGCAATGGCTTATAAACTTCAAGGTATACCTAATCCAATCTATCGAAGTGTCGATGCTCAGAAAACAGCCAAAGCTATGTGGGAACACGTTCATCTCCTTATGGAAGGCACTCAACTGAACAAAGATGACATGGAATCCAAACTCTACATGGAATACACTGACATCACAATTGAACCAGGAGAGACACTTGAATCCTACTATCATCGTTTCACAAATGTAGTCAATGATCTGGAACGTCATAAAATCACAGTACCAAGGATCGCTGTGAACTCCAAATTTGTTGGTAGTCTTGGCCCTGATTGGCAGAAATATGTGACATTTGTTCGTCAAAAAAAGAATCTTCATGATGCTCCATATGGTTTGTTGTATGATTTTCTGAAACACCATGAACCTGAAGTGGAAAAAGATCGAGCTCTACGAGGAGGATACACACCCACACCAACATCAAATTCTTTGGCTCTCGTAGCTCAATCTCCCTATGCTCCACCACCAATGTCAAATCATGCATATGTTCAAGAGCAGAACTACTTCAGTTATCCACAATCTTCCACCTCGAACCAAATGGTCCCTTATGATTCATCTCCACTAGATGCTTCTACTCAACTTGTTCCATCACACAACAATGATGCTGTGTACTACACCAACTCCAATGATGATGACGATGATGACTTTAATACGTTGAATCAGGGACTTGCTCTTATTGCTCGTGCTTTTAGCAAATTCTCCAACAAAACAAACAACCGTCAACGTTCATCCTCTAACACAAGGAATCAAGCTGTTGTCAATGATGGAAGAGTGGAAATTCAGAATCGTAACTTTGGTCGATCTGGTTCAGGAAGTTCTTCAGGAAATTATGGGAATGGTCAGAGGTTTAGTAACAATGCGGGGTTCAGGAACAACTCAGGATCTTCTCAGCAAAGGTCTGAACCAGTTGCAACAAGGAACTCCAACTCAGGGAATGCAGTGTGGTGTTATAACTGTAATGAACAAGGTCATATTGCGACTGCATGTCCTAAACCGCGAACTCGGGGTAGTAAGTTTCACAAGCAGGCATTACTCATGGCTCTTCAAGATGAAAAGGATGGACATTTCCCTGAACAGGACAACAACTTCATGGCAAATGTGCACAATGACGATGACATGGAAGATCTAGAAGCTAATGCAGCTGTGATGCTTATGGCCAACATGCAGGAACTTAAGCTTAATGATTCAGGTCCAGTGTATGACACTGATGGCTTGTCTCAGGTACATGACCTCAATGCATGCCTTATTAATGATATAGTCTTACCGTCTGCTTATGAATCAGATATGGCGCAAGTTGTTCCATCTAAGTCATCTTCATCTTCTCAAACAGATGAACAAATAAGCACAGTTGTCATATTTGATGATGACACAGTTGTTTCATTTGATGATCCTATTGAGAATGATAAAGATGATCACTTAGAACAACATGAACCATCATTTGATCCAGACCCTGACCTAATATTGTTATCTAAACAACTGGATGCTCAACAAGTGCAAATCATTAAATGCAACGAGAAAAATAAAGCTTTAAAAGAACAAAATGCGTCACTTGCAAGAGATATTGAGAGTTATAAAATTCAGCTTTCAAATCAGGAAGACAAGATTAAAAATGCAAAAAGTTTTGAAAAAGCTTTTCAAGATTCTTACAACAAAGAACAAGATCTTCAACGCAAAATGCAAGATGTAATTGAGTCAAACGGAAAGTTGATTTCGAAACTCGAAAGAGAAAAGTGTGAATTGAAAATGCAAGTTGAACGTCTTCAAACAACACTTTCAAAAACAGAAACAGAATTGTCTAATTGTCAAAAGGATTTTTGTGAACATAAAATACGAAAAAGGAAGTATATTGACGATTTACTCGGCGATATTGTTGATCTTGAAAAACAACTCAAAGAATTTCGTAACATTGTTTACAAACACGGGAACTCTGTCACAACAATTCAGAAATTTACTTTAAAACCGAGACCCGATAAAGGATTTGCACTTGGCGACTACAATTCTATGTTTCTTCACACGGCATTCAAAGATATTCCAAAAATTTACAGTATGGATTATTTGCTTGATAACATGATTGTGCGTGCTGTTGTTTTTGATACTGAGGAAGAAGAAGAACTTGAAGAAGAGAGTCGATCTAAAATGAGAAATTTTCAAAATTGGACACCATATGACTACTCAAAAGCTCCTCCCATTTCTAAATCTTTTGTTACTCAAAAGGACTTACCTGAGAAATCATGGTTTATCGAAGAGTCATATGTTTCATCTCATAATGCGGCCCCTGTCCAAACTGTAGCACAAATAAATGGTCCTTTACCATCATCCGGTGAACTTACACCTTTACCGAAAACTTGTCGTGTCTTAAATTATTTCAAAACCTTTATGGAAGACATCGAAATTTTGGAGGAAACAATTGAACGTAATTCTGAAATAAAAATTGAAACTTTTCAATCCGCTTACGAGCGAGAAAAGAAAGATATTTTTCCAAAACAAATGAAGCCAATTGTTCAACACCTCCGTCTATGTGCTACACGTTGGGATCAGGAACTTCAAAAGGAGGTCAAAAATATGATAAACGTTTTCAACGCAACTAAAAATGACATTTTGGTTCAAAAGCAAAGAAATAGAGTTTTATTAAATGATGCTGATCGACTCTTGGAACAAGTTCTCAATGCTGATATTTTGTCTGTTATCATGAATGATCTCTATCATTCTGGTACTTCTATGCTCAAGCATGATCATTGTGTTGATAATAACTTGTTAAATGAGGAAATTGAGACACTGAAACATGAGAATGACAATCTGAGGAAAAAGAATGATGATGTGACAAAACAGTTTTCAAAAGAAATTTGTCAACTCAAACAAAGGCTTGAATGGTGTCAAGCTCAGAGTCTTAAAAAGGAATTGAAATTTCAAAGTCAAAATATTTCTAACTCTTGTCAGCTTTGCAAAAACAATGAGTCTTTCAAAAGTTTATGTCTCAAATACGAGAAAGAAATTGCGGATTTAAAAATTGAAAACGCCGAATGGCAACAAAACCGCGATGACATCAAATATTGCAATGGTTTACTCGAGTCTGAAATTCAGGATAAAAATCACATCATCATTGATTTAAAAGAGAAAGTTAAGCTACTTGAAAAAGGAAAGATGGTTGACACCACGGTGATAGCACCAGGAATGTATAAATTAGACAAAACTGATAAAGGAAAGGTTGTTCAAAACACTAATGTTGATAACTCCACTTCTACAGGACTAGTCTCCCCTAATAGCGTTAGCAGACCCAAGCGACAAAGTAAAAAGAAGAATAGGCTCTGGCAACGTAAGAGAGGATTACTAGAAGCTCAAGGAGTAGAAGATCACCTTAGGAATTTGAATAAAACTCATGTTGCATCGGATTTAGATTCTAATCTGGCAAATTCTAATCAAAATCTAAATGTAACGAATGATTAACCTTTGAATGTTTTGAATATTAATGCATCTTGTGTGTTTTGTCGTACAAGCGTATCATCTGGTGAACATACTAAGTGTATAGCTAATTCTCTTCTTAATCGTCATAAGAAACGTAGGACACGCATTCCTTCTAGGCCCACTACTGCCTCTAAGTCTATTTTAGGAAAGCCGCCCTCTACGGTTTCTAATGTAGTAGAAGTTACCCCCATAAGTGCCGAGAACAAATCTAGGACTCAGCCAACCACTAGTGAATTCACCATTAAGAAAGCACGAACTAGTTGGAATTGGCAACGTTGGTTACAACAAAAACCAGAATTCAAATGGATTCCTAAATTGTTGAATACATGTGATTCTAACCAACCGGAACCCGCACTTTCTTTGGGTTCCACCCTTACTTCTGTTCCATTCGTGTCTTCTTCTTGTGATGCAGGTGGTACAGATTGTTCTCTGGATTGTTGATAGCGGATGCACCCGACATATGACAGGCAATCTCAAACTGTTACACAACTTTGTCTCAAAGTTCATTGGTACTGTCAGATTCGGGAATGATCATTACGCTTTAATCATGGGATATGGTGACTTTGTCAGTGGGAACATTGAAATAAGTCGTGTTTATTATGTGGAAGGCCTTGGACACAACCTTTTCTCTGTTGGTCAATTCTGTGATGGGGATCTAGAAGTTGCATTTCGTGAGAAAACTTGCTTTGTTCGTGACTTACAAGGAAACGATCTAATGTCTGGCTCACGCGGCTCCAATCTTTATACTATATCTATGTCAGATATGATTGCAACATCTCCGATATGTCTTCTCTCCAAAGCTGAATCGACTAAATCTTGGTTATGGCACAAACGTCTTTCGCACTTGAATTTCAAAACAATGACGGACCTTGCTCGTTACAAACTTGTTGATGGATTTCCAAGATTCCGATTTACCAAAGATCACTTATGTTCAGCCTATGAACAAGGAAAAAGTACTCGTGCTCATTTTCCCTCTAAACCAGAGCACAGTACGAATCATGTTCTACAATTGCTTCATATGGATTTGTGTGGACCGATGCGTGTTCAAAGTATCAACGGTAAACGCTACATTCTTGTAATTGTGGATGATTACTCCAGATGGACTTGGGTTTATTTTCTACGAAGTAAAGATCAGGCTCCTTCTATGATCATCACCTTTCTCACTAAAATTCAAGTTCAGTTACGCAACACGGTCCGAATAGTCAGAACTGACAATGGAACTGAATTTAAGAATCAGACACTTCGGTCTTATTTTGAGAAAGTTGGAATTGAACATCAAACATCTATTCCTAGAAGCCCAGAACAGAATGGAGTTGTTGAAAGACGCAACAGGACGTTAGTGGAAGCTGCTAGAACTATGTTGATTAATGCTCAATTACCAGATTACTTATGGGCGGAAGATGTTTCAACTGCATGTTATACCCAAAACCATTGCATGATCACAAAACGCCATCGCAAAACACCTTATCAAATTGTTCACAAAAGGAAACCAAACATCGACTACTTTCATGTATTTGGAGCACTCTGTTATCCGAAAAATGATCGTGATGATTTAGGTAAACTTAAAGCAGAGGCTGACATTGGAGTGTTCGTTGGATACTGTGAACATTCTAAAGGTTTTCGAATCTGGAATCGTCGAACAAGAGAAATTCAAGAAACTATTCACGCTAATTTTGATGAACTCACACAAATGGCTTCTGAGCAACACAGCTTAGGACCCGAATTCAACCATCTTCACTCTCCGGAATCTTCGGCTGAACCATTGCCACTCAACCGCAAAGAATTGGAAACCTTGTTTGCTCCACTATTTGATGATACAATTGAATACCGTTCTACTGAGGTCTCACCTAATTCCGCTGCTCAACCTGAAAACATTCCAGTACCAGACTCACCTCAACAAACTGCTACAACTGTTGAGAGAAACGGTCCTCCAATTGCATCACCATCTACAGCAGAACAAACTGTTTCTAACTCCCGCCATTCAGCTGAAGATCCAACACCACAATAAGTTCCACAACCTGCAGAGCATGATCCTGATGCGTTCTTTAACCCGTTTGCACCGGCTCCTCCAGTTCCTGATAGAGCTGAGTCATCTACACGTAATTTGGATCCTGCTAACATGCGAGATACTTATCAACTACACCCTTCAACACACAAATGGACTCGAGACCATCCACTAGTTCATATTATTGGTCATCCAGATGCACCTGTCATGACAAGACAACGACTTCACACTGATGGAGAAACTTGTATCTATGCACTCACAGTTTGTCTAGAGGAACCAAAGAACATTAAAGATGCAATGACCTATGACAACTGGATTGAATCTATGCAAGAGGAATTTCAGCAGTTCATCTGATTGGAAGTCTGGGAATTAGTTGAAAGACCTGACGGAGTCTTTGTCATTGGGCTGAAATGGATTTGGAAAAATAAGCTAGATGCAGAAGGAACTGTCATACGTAACAAATCACGCCTGGTAGCGAAAGGATACTCCCAACTTGAAGGACTTGACTTTGCTGAATCCTTTGCTCCAGTGGCTAGACATGAAGCTGTTCGGATCTTTTTGGCCTATGCTGCACACAGGAACATGGTTGTTTTCCAAATGGATGTAAAAACTGCATTTCTCAATGGAGACCTCCGTGAAGAAGTGTATGTCAGCCAACCAGAAGGCTTCGTTGATCCTGAGCGTCCTAATCATGTTTACCGACTCAAAAAGGCACTCTACGGACTCAAACAAGCCTCACGGGCGTGGTATGACAAACTTTCTACTTTTTTGCTGACCAATAAATTTACTAAAGGATCGGTGGACCCAACATTTTTTACAAAAACCTACGGGGAGGAATTACTTGTTGTTCAAATATATGTCGATGACATTATTTTTGCTTCAACGAAAAGAAGTTACTCTAATGATTTTGCAAAACTAATGAAAGATAATTTTGAAATGTCCATGATGGGTAAACTTTCGTTCTTTCTAGGACTACAAGTTCATCAATCACCCCGTGGAATTTTTATAAATCAGTCCAAATATGCTCTTGAAATTTTAAAGAAATATGGGATGATGAGTTGTGATACTTATAATACACCGATGGGCTATACCACAAAACTAGACGCTGACTTACATGGGACACCTGTTGACCCTACCAAATACCGAAGTATGATTGGGTCCCTCATGTATCTCACGGCTAGTAGACCTGATATAGTATTTGCTGTCTATATGTGCTCTCGCTATCAGTCCAAACCAACTGAAAAACACCTCAGTGAGGTCAAAAGAATCATTCGATACATTAAGGGAACCATTAACTTGGGAATCTGGTATCCGAAGGATTCTGGCTTTGAACTAATTGCTTTTTCAGATGCTGACCATGCAGGTTGTTTAGACACACGCAAAAGTACATCTGGTGGATTACAATTTCTCGGAGACAAACTTGTGTCATGGCAATCAAAGAAGCAGGACTGCACTTCACTGTCTTCTATAGAATCTGAATATGTAGCCATGTCTGCTTGTTGTGCTCAAGTCATTTGGATGAGATCACAACTTAAGGATTATGGCTACCTATTCAACAAGATTCCCATCTACTGTGATTCAAAAAGTGCAATTGCTATCTCCTGCAACACAGTACATCATTGCAAATCCAAACACATCGATCTCCGATATCACTTCATCAAAGAGCACGTGGAAAAGGGTACCGTTGAACTTTATTTTGTTGGAACTGAGTACCAATTGGCGGACTTACTTACCAAATCTTTAGCACCATCAAGGTTTGCGAGTCTAGTTCACCAAATTGGTATGCGATGTTTGACTCCAGATGATCTGGAAAAGTTTTTAAAACACAATTGATCGTCAAACATCAAAACTATCTTTGTAAATATTTTTTTCTCTCAAAAACAAAATATAAAAATATAAAACCAATCAAAAACTCAAAAAGATTTTTAGTCTTTTATTTAAAAAAAATAAAATAAAAAAAAAAAAAAAAAAAAAAACCCTTATTCAAGATATGCAAGTTCACAACGTTTTTCTGTAAAATCATTATTAAATGCATATCTTGAGGGGGAGATTAGAATTTCTTTTTAACTTTTTTATTTTTCTTTATTTCTCAATTTTTCCTCATCACTATTTTCTCTCAATCTCGACTCCTCTTGAACCATTGCTTGTTAAAATTTTTCCAAATTACTGCTTATGATTGGTTCAAGAGGGTGCCACATCCATTACTCTCGTAACATGTTGTTTCTCTTCACTAAATGTTAAGTCAATAATACTCAAGGGACTAAATGTGTGCTAATCATAACAACTTCTTTGAGTAAACAAGTAGAGGGGCCAATAGTGTCATTACCTTAAACTCATAAGTATATCTTTTCTTTAAACTGCTTATTTGTTTTTTTCTTACTCATTCCCAAAAACACCATACGCGCCCAAACATCATTCGCATACAATAATTTTCCAGAAATCAAGAAATTTTTCAAGAAGTTGTGTCATTGATTGTGAGTATTCACAATTAACTTATTCATTACATGCTCCTAATTGTTAATCTAAGTCCATTCGATGGTCTAGGGTTTAATGTTAATCCGAATTTGGGTGTTTCTTGTTGGTAGTAACTTAGGTTAATTAATTGATATAGTCAATTGCGGCATGTCACATTGGACCTATTTCCAACTTGGTCATAATTGTAGTTGCCTCGATTGAGAGATCATTAGGTGGTTTAGGTTTCATAAGCCCATTTTTTTTCCTATGATAAAACTGAGATATATGAGCTTATTTGATTGGTTGCGTGTTATGTTGATTTTCTTGAATTTTGGGTAGTGCTTATTAGGTTATTATCAACTGCTCACATCGAGTTTGGTTGTAGTAGATTCTGCTTGTTGTGTTTTGGTATGAGATTATCGAGTTTAGTTATATGGCTATCGAGTTTGTAACTCCTAGTGCATATCGAGTTTGCAACACATGGTGGATTTCGAGTTTGAAACATCTTGTTATTATCGAGTTTGGAACACTTAGAGGTTATCGAGTTTGAAACAAATTTGTTTATCGAGTTTGGAACCATGAACTTTTCGAGTTTGAGACATTTAGAGGCTATCGAGTTTGAAACAAGATTGTGCATATCGAGTTAGAGACTCAACTGTCTATCGAGTTTGAAACAAATTTGTGTATCGAGTTTGGAACCAAATGAGCTTTTCGAGTTTGGAACCAAATGAACTTTTCGAGTTTGAGACATTTAGAGGCTATCGAGTTTGAAACATGATTGTGCATATCGAGTTAGAGACTCAACTGTCTATCGAGTTTGAAACAAATTTGTGTATCGAGTTTGGAACCAAATGAGCTTTTCGAGTTTGGAACTCTAATTTTTTTCCTAATGGTCTATCGAGTTTGGAACCAAATTTTTATCTAGTTATGTACAAAATTTTTCATGTGAAGTCAAAACTATCTTTCGAGTTGTGCTATTAATTTCATACTTATTTCACTCCGAGACAGGAGTTTCATAATGGAACCATCACGTATGGGTTCTAATTTTTCCATGTTTATGAAAAGAAATGCTGCCGAAATTTTTTCAAAAATTTGTCATGCCATGAATTTTTTCGTCAATGGAAAAATGATCGCGTTTCATGTTTATCTTAGTGTTGTGATTGATTCTAATGAGGATTGTGTATGTCTCTTGGTTGAATTATCATGAGTTGTATATGTGTTGTTGACTTTATCTTAGGCGATTGTTTTCGGATATTATCCTTTTATCTAACACTAACGAGCTAATCACCATGTGGCTTTTGTTGGTCTGTGAATCATTTCAGGTCTCAATATGGCAAAGAAATCAACACCTAGACACGAATTGATTGAAGGAGATGAAAGAGTAATTGCTAAGACAAACCATAGGATAGATCTTGACTCAATCACATGTCATGATACTTGTGAAATCATTCTGGAAATCCTTAAGAGACACTTCATTTACAACCTCCTCACCATCACTACTGAAGTACCTGAGGTCTACTTAACACAGTTTTGGGAGAGTATTGAAATCAGCAAAGATGAAAAGTCACTGGGGGTTCATCTTGATCACAAACTTGTTATGTTCAATGTACAAACTCTCCGCACTGTTCTCGGTTTGCCGAATCTCAAAAAGTTCTCTCATATGCCGTCATTATCCGATGTTATCAAACTTCTTCGGGAACTTCAGTACGATGAATCAAATATCATACTAAGAAACATATCCCACGTTGACAAGAAATACATTCCACAACCCTGGCTCACACTTTACTCAATTCTTGTCAAACAAGTTCAGTTAGACTATGCTCAATTAATTTGGGTAGACATGGTTAATCATGCAAGACAGTTTCTCAAATCATCTACCTCGAGAATTCCATTCTACATATTCACAAAGTGTCTCATTGCTCATTTCATGGAGAAACACCCTGATATTGATCGTAGATCGGAAGACAAGAAACACACCCCTTCTATAGATCATAAATACTCTAAAACCAGGATTCAGAAGACAAACACTGAAAAACAAGGAATGAGAAATTCCGATAATCTTATACCTGATGATGTTCGTGACTCTGAGGCATACGTTCTGTATGATGAAGCTCAGAAAATTGGTAAAGTGGGTTTGACTCAGACAAAGAGAAGGAAAACTTCTAAAAGGAAAACTTCAACAGCCTCTACAATCAAAACCATTCCCAAATCAAGAACCAAAAAGGTCACACGAGAGCTGAAGAAGAAAGTGACAAATCTTCAAGATGAACCTACAGATGATGAAGGAAATGCTCAACAGGAAACAACAACTGATAAACTCTCAAAGTCGTCAAGCAAGAAGGCAGATAAGGGAAAAGCTTTAATAACTCAAGAAGAATCAGTAACCTCACCGATGTATGAATCCGAAGAAGATGAACAAATGCAACTAACCTTAAGGAAAAGCAAAGAATCGGAAGCAGAAAGAATTGCAAAAGTTACTAAGAAAGGTGAAGGTTCTGGAACTCAAGAGTCGGTAAGCCCAACTCCAGAATCAGTAAGTGATGATCAAACATCAGAAGCAACGCATTCACAAACCGAATCATCCTCTGAACAAGGTGATGATAACTCTGAAGATGAAGCTGAGTCATCTAGTTCTGATCAAAACAAATCACTCGATAAACCGGCTGAAACTGAAGTTAAAGACAAAGACGATGAGGAATCCGAGAATGAAGAGAGTAGCGATGAGGAAGACAAATCGGAAAATGAAGAAGAAGTGAATGATGAAGAAGAAGTAAATAATGAAGATGATGAGGAGTCAGATGGTGAGAAAAAGGATGAGCTACTTGAAACCAGTCAAGATACCCCTATTGACATTGTAGGAGTTGATGAAGGACAACCAACAGTGCAACCACAACAACAACCTTTATCACAACCTCAAAGTCATCCGCTGCAAATCCCTTACACAACTGTGGTTCACTCAAGCCTGTTGAAATCATTACATGATCAATACAACGCACTCCAGTCACAAGTTAATGAGAAAAAGCTTGAGATTGAATCGTTCAAAACTTATAAAGTTGATGAAGCAGGTGAGGAGCAGGTGAAACAGAGGTTACCTGGGGAAGTTAAGAAGTATGTTCAGAAGGAACTTCCTTCTGCTGTGAGACATTATGTCAACAGGAATCTTAAAGAGCTCGTGTCTAACAGGTTTCAAACTACACCAATCACTGTTCAGACTGTACCTCCAAAACCTTCCATAAACGATCTCAAAGGTAAATTACTGGAAGCTATTGTGAATGATCCGGAAGAAAATGATCTACGTAAGGCACTTATCAAGTCTATCAAGAAAGCGGAAAAGAAAAGCGAATCCTGCAAAAGGACTACTGCCACTAAGCGTCGACATGATGATTCCGACCCTGACGATCAGCCACAATCTGACAAGAGGAAGAAAGTATCCGGTTCCACCTCCAGTGCTCCTACCAAAACCACAACCGCTAATGTTCCTGCTGATCCAAACCCTCCACAATCTACTGAAGATCCTCACCCCTCACAAACTACTAAAGATGCTGATGTCAATGTGGATGAAATCCCTCCACTGATCACCGAAACCATCTCGGAACCACCCAAGGATGCTCAGTTAATTCCTGCTCCTGAATGGATTAACCCTGATGCTCCTTCCTTTAATTGGTTTGATGAAATGGTTGATGCTTACCCTGATGACCCTCAAGCTGAAGAAATGACTGAAGGATCAATTATAGGCTTCACAAAGAGAATTAAAAGGGTGATGCAGACTCAAAGACTTCAGCTGTCTGATTTAGTTAAGATTCGCAAAGCAGGGTTCACCGAATTCAAGACATGCACTACATCAGAACTTGAGTTTGATTACAACGTGGAGGAGGTTGCAAGAGCTTTGTCCGAAAACATTACTTGGGAAAAGAGACCGTCTTGGGATAAACTCTATCATGGCACGAAACCCCTAGTTGATGAATTCCAATATCAAGACTTCTCACAACCATTACCTCTTGTTGGTCCTCCAAGTGATCCTAAGCTCCCTAAGCAATACTTCTTCAACAAAGACCTTCTCTATCTTATTCATGGGAACACGAATCTGAATCACCGGTATGCAACATCTCTCACCAAATTCCGAGCCACCTCATATCCTCTGGAAACACTAGAAGATCAAATGAGAGGATTGCATTCCACCTCTATCTCCAAATATAATCATGAAGCTGCATTATGTACTCTTCCGTGGCCAGAGATGCATAAATGGTTCTACAAATACAAGCTGACTTTCCGATCCAATCACAGAGTCTTCTCGAATCTTCGTATTCTTGCCATCACAGCAGTCCCAAGTACCGAGAAAAGATTTGGATACAACTTTCTTGATAAAATTGAGGTCCGTCGAAGTGATGATCAAATTTACACATTCAGTGAAGCTGACTATCATCGCTTGAACCTCAATGACATTGCTGACATATACTTGCTCAAGGTTCAAGGCAAACTTCAAAACTTGTCCGGTAGCCTTCAGTATGACATCATCAACTCCGTTTTTCTCTTCATGCGCCAAACCATTATCAAAGCAAGAGTCGAAGATGCACAATTCGGGGTCGAAAGTTACCAAATGTCACTCAACTTCACTGCTCCACAGTTATATACCCCTAACATCCCGCATTTAAGACCTTTCATCTTCAACAAGAAACCGTTTGGAGTGGTTTACCCGCACGACGATAGTTACCGTTTCATGAAGTACGAAGAGGTTCATAAGTTTGGGGATCAGACTCTCAGATTTGTCAGAATTCAGCTGAATGAAAAGCTCAAAGAGTATAAGAGTGAGATTAAGGTGGGATGGAATAAAAGAGAAGAGAAAGAAGCACTTAAGTTCCTGGCTAGGATTGATCAAAAGCTGAGGTTCAGGGAGCAGATACGAACTCTGGAGAGCTTAATTGGAGCTAGGGAACCTATTCAGAATATCCTCACTTACCGCCGTCCAGACACTCCTCGAATGTGATCAGATTCGTATAACATTAACTTGGTCTCATCATTATTTTTTCTCTTCATCCATAATTATGGTTTGTGCACACATAACAGTGTACAACCCGTGCTTGTAATTAAAGGACCCTGAGGTACGCTTCAGTGCCTCAATCCTTAGATAAGGAGCGAAGGCTTCTTACTTTTGAGTAGAATTAATCAAACATTTTCTGATTTTCACAATTCTGCTCAAAAGACAAGTATTTCACCTCAATGAGTATCCACTTGTTGAGGGGGAGCACTTGAAAAAATTCATCGTTTGAAAACCAAAAGTTCTTGTTAATATATATCCCCATTAGACTCAAAAAAGCATATTTTAATCAAAATGTTTATCAAAAACAACATGTTATATGCTATTTTTGAGGGGGAGAAAAGGAAAGTGATTAAAATATGAAAGTTAAAAGTTGCTAGAATGTCAAATCTCATGCGAGCTAGACTCAGATTCACCCAGGAATTGACGAAACATAAAAGTTAGTAAATTCAAAAAGACTTTTCCTCGACGGGTAATAACATCAAGTTAGTTACTAGAGCTAGTTGTCACCTAAAAGCTGACAATGGAACTCTTTAACTAGCCACATAAGCGTGTCTCGAAAAGGATTAGTCTTAGTAGAAATGTACCGTTTCGAGAAATCTTCTGTGGACTTGACCAGGCCGGGTAATAACTTCAAGCTAGTCTAACTAGTGATGTAAGCGTGTCTCGAATCGGTCTTGTTCACTGAAAGTGGATCAATTCAAAAGTGCTCGCTCCTCCCGCATGTGCAAATTTATTAAACACATACGAGCACATGTGAAGGGGGAGCCCTTCATAAGAAAACATAAAACTCTCAAAGTGTTAAACAAAATGATTGATAAAAACAAACACTTTGAGAGATTTTCAAAGGTTTCAATGGCAATTATAGGATAGTCATGGAGTTATAAGGTGACTAAGGTTAGGAAATAACCGTCCTATGATCTGCCTAAGCCGGAGGGATCTACCCAAGGACATCACCAATAGTTAGAACTAGAAGTCCTTAGGTATGATACGAAAAAAGGAGTAAAGAATGAAAGGAGAAAGAAGGGGTTGAAGAATTAAAAAGAAAAGTAATGTAAAGGGTGAAAAGAAATAGCCCTCCATGTGATTCAACCTTAGGGCAGACACCGGGTTCAACTCGTATGCTACTGGTTGTTGCTAAGGCGATGCCGGTATTGAAGATTAAGTCATCATGGACCCAGTGACGCAATGCACTAAACCTTCTTAACCACTCAAGTTCTCTTAAAAGAGCTTGTTTCATTCTCACGGGGAACCAGCGTAATCTATCGACTTATTTCTTAGAGATAGTTGATATTGAAGCAGGAGACCTCTCCCTAGTCTCCGTATAGGAAACCTAAGTGAGCACTTGTCGAGTCTAGAGCCATGAGATACATCAAAGATCTCTTAGGAACACTTAGTATTTCTACAACTGGTGTTCTACATCAATGGGCACCAGCTGTAAATTATCGAGTCCTTCGCAGATCATAGCAATCTGCCTAGAACGTTTATGAGAGAATTACAAAAGTATTTCTCAATGATTGAACGGAAATTCCTGCCAGGGTCAACATCAAACAGCCCTGACAGCAGGTCACTTCGGTAACTCCACAAGGGTTACGCTTAGCGTTCGCGGTGGTTATTTAGCGGTCTACAGTCGTGGAGTGATCCCCAGCGACTCACCCAGTCATTGAGCTACCTAGTAGGTCTCGTAAGCTCCTTCGGGAGTATCTGATATGGGAACGGCCTGGATAAGGATTAGAAGGAGTCTTCACATTATGTTGTTGACAAGCTCTAATTCCTTATCTGTAAGTACCGGTTGATTATTGCTAACTGTTTACTTGCAGGTACATCTCCTCCATGATGGCAGATTCCAGCATGCTTATACATACATCTTGAAGCAAATGAACGCTCCCCCAAAGATCTTAGCACCACAAAGTTCAAAGAAAGATTCTACGCCTAAAAGAAGAATCTACAAAGTATCATGACTAAAGATCTAAGTGTATGCAAAAGTACTTCGTGCATTCATAAGTCAAAGTCCAAAGATGTATGAGCATGTTGGAATGGCAGACAACCACCACAGACACCGAAGGGACGATCGGCAGACAACTTCATAACATGATCACCATCACATCAACAAAGAACAAAAGTACAAAGAACGATGAAAGATTATTCTAACCATTTTTGAGGACGTCGACTACAAAGTCAAAGTTTAGAAGATGACGACGTCACGCAACCTTTGATGACCGACCCTTAGGGGGAGATTGTTGGGAATAGACTTTATTATTTCAAGTGTCGGTCATTGAGTTTTGGTATAGGTTGCATTACTTAATTATAACATTAGTTATTTTATATATTTTGTAAGTTTTAAGCTTGGTTTATAGGTTCGGATAAAGTCTAAGAGCTAAGTATGTCATATTGTCTAAGTTTAGAGAAGCCCTAATCCTTACCTATAAATACCTATGTATAACCTCATTTTGAGGTTGGTTGGTTCACTAAGTAAGGTTATTTGTCTCATATTGTTATTAGGTGTTCCTTCCACTCTCTCTCTAAACTCTCTTTCTCTCTCTAGAATTCTTATGTGATTATGTTGTAGAAATGGTGACCTAACACCAAATAATAGTATAACACATAAAACGTATATGTTGTTTTTAAGATTTACGATTTATAAGTTCCAAGTGAATGTGCATATCATAAACATACGTATATATATAAATAGAAATAAGGTTCCAAGGTCTCACCTCACCTATCAAAGGTGGCGTAAAAACAAGTGTAAGGTTCGTGTAATGGTACAAGGCTCCGTGGTTCACTTCACGTTGTTCCAATGGTCCAAGAGGCTCCAAGCTTTGCGTCCTAGGTTCGTTGTGAGATGTTGTTCTCCTAGCAATCCGTTCATCCCTCCATTACTTCTTCTCGTTGGTATTTTATGTGTAGTGGTGTGTTTAAGTGCATGTAACTTCCAAGGTTGCATGGGAGGTCTTATATAGGCAGTTTTGAAGAGTAGAAACGAGATAGGCTCATAAGAGTTGGTAGATGCATGTGAGGGCGAATAGTGTTGCCACAACCATGGCCAATCGAGTGTTTACATAGCTTGGATTGTGTAAGATCTTCCATGTACATTCCTGACATTTCCTTGGATGCATAATGTTCATTCACTCGCTATAGGGGATGAGGGGAGGCATGGAAGAAAGTTTGTGACACGTTTTGTAGTTATCTCCTTGGAACGTTTGGTGATTTGCTTTGGTCATTTCTAGGGTAGTAAACAAGTGAGTGAGGGTGTAAGATTTATCATTTCTGTATCTTGGGTACTAGGTGAATCATAATGTGTAATAAAATTGGTTCGTTATGTGTAGAAATCGTAAAATACTAGGGTGCGTTTGGGAGTGTCGCGACTGGCAGAAACAAAACCAAATAACAAAAGGGTGCGTTTGGGCTTGGCCTGTGGGCTGCTGGTGGTGTCGGCCCAAGCAAAAGAAAGAAAAATAAAGGAGTCCGTTTGGTTTAGTAATTGGATTCGTGGCCCAAAGGGTGTTGGGGGCCCACCTGGGGTGTCTCGATTATCGTGTCGAAGTTCAAAAATATTAGTGAGCGTTCTCGGGAAGTTTCGTAGTTTCGGGGAATATGTAAATAGTATACGTTATTTAGACGAAACGTATTATTAAATATAAACGCGTTATATAATTATTTATCATTCGCAATAATTATAGGCAATCTAGGTTGTGTGTAAGCATCGTTCCTGGGTAAACGGTCAATCACAGTTATCGTAGTGGTTCAACATCAAGCCATATAAAAAAAAATTGTTACCCGTAAAATGGTGTTAATTTATCGTAACATCGTTTTATGTATTCGTATGCATTTACTAATCGTATGGGAAATTTACGAGAGGTTACATTACCTACCTCTTACAGGGAATTCCGTCCCGGAATTGTAGTCTAAGATAGTTGCCAAGGGTGTCTTAGGTGAAGAGATGTGGGTACTTGGAGCGAATCTGATCCTCGCGCTCACAGGTATATTCCGGTCCTCGCTTGGAGTCCCAACGAACTTTGACAATAGGGATACGGTTCTGTTTTAGTTGTTTGACTTCTCTATCCATAATTTCAATGGGTTCCTCGGTAAAGATAAGGTTATCATCTAGTCGAATCTCTTTCAATGGAATCACGAGAGATTCATCGGATAAACACTTCTTAAGGTTTGACACATGAAAGATGTCGTGAATCCGACTAAGTTCTTCGGGTAGTTCTAGTCTATAAGCCACGGGTCCTATCCTTTCCAGGATTTTGAACGGACCGATGTATCTAGGGTTCAACTTTCCATGCTTTCCAAATCGTACCATTCCCTTCCAGGGAGATACTTTCAATAAAATTTTGTCTCCTATTTGAAATTCCATGGGTTTCCTTTTTAGGTCTGCGTAGCTTTTCTGTCGATCTCGGGCTGCTTGTAAGCGTTGCTTAATCTTAATGATTTTCTCGGTTGTTTCCCGAACAAGGTCTGGTCCTATAAGTTGTCTTTCTCTGACTTCTGCCCAACAGACGGGCGATCTGCACTTCCTACCATACAGTGCTTTGAATGGTGCTGCTTTTATGCTGGTGTGGTAACTATTGTTGTATGAAAACTCTGCTAATGGTAAGTGCTTATCCCAACCTTTTCCAAAGTCAATAACGCATGCTCGGAGCATATCTTCCAAGGTTTGGATAGTTCTTTCACTTTGACCATCAGTTTGAGGGTGGTACGCTGTGCTCATATCTAGTTTAGTTCCTAAGGCTTTCTGTAATGATTTCCAAAAGTGAGAGGTGAAACGACTATCTCGATCCGAGATAATCGAAATTGGTACTCCATGATGAGTGACAATTTCCTTCACATATATCTGAGCTAGTGTATTCATCTCATCGGTTTCTTTGATGGGTATAAAATGAGCAGATTTTGTTAGACGATCCACAATAACCCATATTGTGTCGTATCCGGATGAGGTTCTTGGGAGTTTGGTGATGAAGTCCATAGTGATTCGTTCCCATTTTCACATAGGAAGTTCTGGTTGTACAAGTAAGCCTGAAGGTTTCTGATGTTCTGCCTTTACCCTTGAACATGTCAAACATTTACCGACATATTCTGCGATGTCAGCCTTCATGTTTGGCCACCAATATAGTCTCTTTAAATCCTGATACATCTTGTCGGAACCTGGATGAATGGAGTATTTTGACTAGTGGGACTCGTACATGATGAGCTCACGAATACCTCCAATCATAGGGATCCAACTTCTGTCCTTGAAACACAGTGTTCCATCGGATTTCTTCACGAAACCATTCTTATTCTCGGGCATACCGTAAATCTTTTCTTTGGGTCGGTTTTCTTCTTTAAGTGCTTCGTTCTGTGCGGTAAGGATTTGGGATGGAAGGGGTGAGTGGATAGTCATCCCTAGTGATCTAACTCGAAGGGGTTTCAATCGTTCTTTTTGGCTTAACGCATCTGCTACTACATTAGCCTTGCCTCATATTCAAATCCTTCTGATCCAAAATGTGTTAAAGACTCTTGTGGTCGGTGTACACGGTACATTTGGTGCCATATAAGTAGTGTCTCCACAACTTGAGCGCAAACACTACAGCTCCTAACTCCAAGTCATGAGTCGTGTAGTTTTCCTCATGTTTCTTTAGTTGCCGAGATGCGTAAGCTATCACTTTGCTTCTTTGCATCAAGACCGCTCCTAGTCCATGATAAGATGCGTCGCAATATACTATAAAATCCTTGTTTCCTTCTGGGAGGGCTAATATTGGAGCTTCACAAAGCTTTTGTTTTAACAACTGGAAGGCTGCTTCTTCCTTTTCTTCCCAGATGTACTTCTCATTCTTTTGGGTCAGTTTAGTCAAAGGTTTTGCAATCTTGGAGAATCCTTCTATAAATCTTCGGTAGTAACCTGCGAGACCTAAAAATTGACGAATCTCCGTGGGGTTTGTAGGAGATGACCAACCTTTAACAGCCTCAATCTTTGCAGGGTCTACGTGAATGCCTTGACTATCGATGATGTGTCCTAAAAACTGTACGGTGTGAATCCAAAAGTCGCATTTAGAGAATTTAGCGTACAATTCTTCCTTCCTGAGCAGTTCTAGAATGATTCGTAAATGTCCCGCGTGTTCTTCTTCGTTGCGAGAGTAGATCAAAATATCGTTGATGAATACTATTACAAACTTATCTAAGTAAGGTTTGCATACTCGATTCATTAAATCCATGAAAACTGCTGGTGCATTGGTCAGACTGAACGGCATTACTTGAAATTCGTAGTGACCATAGCGCGTTCTGAATGCAGTTTTCTGAATATCCTCTTCTCAAACTCTTAGCTGATGATACCCTGATCTCAGATCAATTTTTGAGTACACACTCGATCCTTGCAATTGATCAAACAGATCATCAATTCGAGGTAATGGGTATCGATTCTTTACCGTAAGTTTATTCAACTCCCGGTAATCGATGCACATTCGAAAGGATCCATCCTTCTTCTTAACGAATAAAATTGGAGCTCCCCAAGGTGATGAGCTTGGTCGAATAAATCCTTTATCCGATAATTCCTTTAGTTGTTTTGATAACTCTTCCATTTCAGATGGTGCTAGTCTATAAGGTGCTTTAGCTACTGGTGCCGCTCCAGGCACTAGTTCAATCTGAAATTCTACTTGACGTATGGGTGGAATGCCAGGTAATTCTTCAGGGAATACTTCAGGAAAATCCCTAACGATAGGAACGTCATCAAGCTGCTTCTCGGATGACTTACTTTCCGTAACTTGGGCCATGAATACTTGACATCCTTCTTTCATGTATTTTATTACTCGCATACATGAGATAATTCCAT
This sequence comes from Artemisia argyi, assembly GCA_030686995.1. Lineage (NCBI taxonomy): Eukaryota > Viridiplantae > Streptophyta > Magnoliopsida > Asterales > Asteraceae > Artemisia > Artemisia argyi. The sequence goes on from CM060709.1 coordinate 307,571,750, forward strand.
ATCGAGGTTTGCTCTTTTCGCCTTGAACAATGAGTGTTTCATCCTTGAGTGGTATATGGACGGCTTTTTCGTCACAGTGGATCCTAGCACGATGGTGGGATAGCCAATCCATGCCGACGATAGCGTCGAAACTACCAAGTTGAACCGGCATAAGATCAATGGCAAAAGGTTTTTCGGATAAGGTTAGGGTGCAATCTTTCATGATAGTATTGGTATCTATTAAATTTCCGTCAGCCATTTCGACTTCGTAGGTGGTGTTTAGCTTAGAGGGGGTAACATTAAGTAAAGGGGCAAACGTATCCGATATAAAACTCTTATCGGCACCCGAATCAAACAATACTCTAGCATTATGATGGTTTAGTAGAAACGTACCGGTGACTACATCGGGTCCGTTTCCATCTCCGAGTAGGTATACCCTAGCTTGGGCGTTGGCTGGTTCGTTTCCTTTTAGGCAGTTTCTCCGGATGTGTCCTACTTCTCCGCATTCGAAACAAGTGGGTGATACAGCTAGTGTGTTGCTTCCCGTAGCAGGAATCCTACAGTTTCTGGTTTGATGACCGATTTTATGACATTTGTCACATCGGACGATACAACGACCCTCATGATGAAGTTTGCATCGCTGGCACAGGTGTTTCTGTCCGTTGTACCCTACACCTTCCGTAGCGGTGTAGACTCGGGGTTTTTCTTGTCTTTGATTCTGCTGCTGAGTGCTTCGAGTGTTGTGATATGGTTGGTGGTTCCAATTATTGTTGCGTTGGTTGTTGTTGCGGTGATGACTGTTGTAGCTTTGCTGGTTGTTGTTGTGATGGTGAGTGGTTCTTTTATCGTCCAATTTCCTTTTAAGTTCATTGCATTTCACTTCTCGATCTAGAATTTTTTGAGCAAGTTCCATTGCTGCTTCCAAGGTTGGCGGATTTGCTGAGGTGGCATTTCCTTCAATACTCCTAGGAAGTCCTTCGACATATTTCTCTAATGTCTTCTCATGATCGGGTACCATGGTAGGGCATAGTATCCTAAGTTCTTGGAATCTCCGGTTGTAACTTCTCAAATCAACTCCTTTCACTATTAAGGCATGGAATTCATCCTCGAGTTTTCGCAGTTCGGAACGGGGACAATACTTCTTTAGTATTTTAGCCTTGAATTCAATCCAAGTAAGCTGATGTGCTGCTTCTGCTCCTAGTGTTTGAACGGTAGAGTTCCACCAGGATAGAGCGTCTTGCATTAGTGTTCCCGTTGCGAAGCTTTCCTTGTTGTTTTCCGAGCATCCACTTCTTTGGAAAACAGTTTCACTCCTCTCAAACCATTGAGCTAATTCTGACACTCCTTCAGTTCCTTTGAAATACGTTGGTTGACATGCTATGAAGTCTTTGTATGTGCAGTAGCGGGGTGCCGGTGCATTTCCGTCTCTATTACGGTTTTGTTCAGCTAAAACGGCATTAACGCCGTCAGTGATTGCTTGCTGGATTGCAGCCGGGGTCATAACTTCAGGGTTTGCTGGTGCGGCGTTCGTGGTTGTTCTCCTAGTTCTAGCCATGTTGCTATAAAAGAAGGTATATTATTAGAACATTTATAATAATCCTATCACATTGAAAATACATATCGAGTAACGAATAGTTAAATATAGGTCGTAGTTACAATGATTCGATCATTGTAAATTTTCGTATGTTGGGATGACACACATAACGAATAAGTTTGACCTGTATGAACCAATATATTACGATATAGTGTATAAAGTTTGCAACGTAGATAAAGATAAAATAAACTTCCATAAATCAATGTCAAGGTGTTACAACACTTATTGGTACTTGTGCAAATGTTTACAAAACATGACAAGATATTCTTATTTGTAGGACATTGATTTTTCTTGACAAGGTGGTGGTCTCATGGTTTTCCTAAGGCTTTGTCTAGGCGGTTTTGGAGTTCTTGAATGGCAGTGGACATGGTTTCCATGGTTTGATCTCGAGTTCTTTCCCTTTCTCGAGCTTCTAGTAGGGCTTGCCTAAGGCGTAGGTTTTCAGTGTTGATCCTCTCAATTTCTCGGTCTAAAGTCCCCAATGCTATTTCGGTCGAAGTGTTAGCCCCACATAGAGCTCCTATGAATTCAATTGATTCCCAAAATAAAGAATCCAACTTTTCAACCTTATCTTCTATTGCAAGATGACCAATTATGAGACTGTTCATATCATCTTCAAAGGTTTCTAGAAGTTCCTACGGAATCTTGTTGAGTATACTAGCGATGGAATCAAGTCGGTCTTCGTGGCGAACCATTCTCGCAGCTAACAAAGGTATGGTATGGTGTATGGGTTCCCCAGTGACTGGCAGAATTCGGGAGGTAGAGTAAGAACTTTCCCCAAGTTCCCTTGTTGTTGGTGTTCCTTCTTGAGATCTCCAATATCGCATAATGGGCAATAAGAAAGACCATTTACGAGCATCTGCCCGCTTGTGGGTCCTTCGGCGGCTACGGTGAATACTAGATTCTGAGGTGGTTGGGCGGATTGGGTAAGTCTTTCGGTGAGGTGATAGAGGGACACTTCGGTAAGGTGCTGGTGGTGATGCTAGTGGAGGTGATACTATGGGTAATGGTATTAGTGGCACAGTAGTAGTTTGGCTGTAGAAGATAGTTGGTAGTGGTGGTATTACTGGTGGTGCAGGTGGTGATGGCACAACTGATTCAGGTGGTATGACAAGAGCTGGTGCTGGTACAGCAGTACTTGCTTCATACGGCTGAAGTTGTCTAATTTGCCTAGATCGGCGAATCGGACCAGATGTTGCCAGAGGAGAAGCCTCTGTGTCAGATGCTGGCAGAAATTGCTGGCTTTGCATGTATCTGTCAGTAGCAGGAGACATAGGCATAGGTGAGGTAGCATAGGCTGAAGTAACATCTTCAGTTCCTGAGTTTGAGGACAAGCTGATAGGGTGGGTGTTCGAAGACATGACACTGTAATAAATTTCCCGATTTAGTAAATGTAAGCATAATTATAATCAATTTAAAATGCTATAAGGTAAATAATACTTTTTACCAATTACTGGGATGCGTAGGCACGAAGGGCGTAGGATGGTATTTTATGAAAATTTTGTCCCGTTTAAAGTGTAGTTATAGTCCAATGTTCCAAAAACACTTGGTTCACTATAACCGTGGCTCTGATGCCAATCTATAACACCCCCAAAATCGATCAATACAGCGGAAGACTTAAAATGTCAGCGGAAGACTTTTGAGGTATTATATTGTGGATCTTTCGTCACAATTATAGAAAACGATTCAAGTGATCGTTTTAAGTTTTATTGAAAATACCAAATATTTATAATTCCAAGAGAATTCGTTATTCAACAACAAGTTTTATTTAAAGAGAAATAAACGTTTCTTTATTTGCCCACTTCGTGCCGTTGCCATCTATTCCATTTAGTTACCTGAGATAAACATGCTAAAAGTCAACAAAAGTTGAGTGAAATTCATAGGTTTATAATTAAGAGTTTGAACACAAGAGATAGATGTTTATTGTAATATCGATACAAATAAACAAGTTAGAAATCACATTCATTATTGCATTAAGCTCATGACACTCAACGATTCAACGGACATCAATATTTTCATAATAATGATGTAAAATATATAGCCCCCAAGATAGGTATTTGCCAGTAACCTATTATATTCAAATAACGTGCATTTGGTGACTTTCCTCTAGCAACCAAATGGGGATTGTCAATCCCTAATAGATTTATTCACAATTATTTACGTTCACCTTTCAAGTGATTAAGGTTCATGATCGAGGGACTTTTGGCAATAGCTACTTAAGCAATAATAAGATCAGGAAAAGACTTGTGTTCGGTTTTTGAGCATGTATCCCCCCCACAGAAATCAGTTAAGTGTGGGCTATAAACTCACCTTAGTAGGATAGTAGAACAAACGTAGTCTCAACGATGCAAGGCAACGACTTCACACACAACCTATAAGATATGGCACGTTTCAGTTCTTAAGTCTCGTTTTATTGCGAACATTTATTCTTAATTATGAGAATTCGATAAAGTGCATACGTGATGTGTTACGTCGTATAAAAATAGATAATTGTTACGTATTGTTTTATTCGTCTAAATTTATTTATCGTTATATAAGTTTCATCCGTTTTATATATATATATATATATATATATATATATATATATATATATATATATATATATATATATATATATATATATATATATATAAGTTAAGTTTATTATTTATCGTTTTAATATATATTCAAATATATATATAAGTATAAACTTTTTATTAAAAATCAATATTATTATTCAATCCTTCATGTTTCTCAAATTTTCACTTTTTACCCTTAACGGAAAACATTTACGCCGTTAGTCCAAAAATTATATATATTTACATTTTTAGTCCAAATATCAAATATTTACATTCTTAGTCCAAATATTAAATATTTACAGTTTATTCCCTTTAGAAAAATAGTTTTTATACTTTTCACCCAAGTTTACAAACTTTACATTTTTAGTCCCTAACCTTCGAACATTTGCAAAAATGGTCCAAACATTTCCAAATTTAAAACTTAACATTTTTATTATTTCAATAAGCTCAGAACATTTAGAAAAGCTTAATTCGACAGCTTATTAGCTTATTATTAGCTTATTTCATTTAGTGGGCTTAACGAGTCCAAAATAAGGGCCCGTTAAGGTTTTATGATCCAAGGGGTTTGGGGGAACACTAGGTTTATAGAAATCCATCATTTTAAGTTATAAAAATATTTCAAAACAGCTTATTTAATCAGCTTATCGTAATAAGCTGGAATAAGCTTTTTGGGCTTTTAGGCCCACGTAAGGTTTTTAAAGTTTCTGAAAACTAGTCCTAATAGCGATATACTTTGGGTCTCGTTAGGTGATCAAACGATGTTGTTAAGTCTTACAATTTATCATTCTCGTTTCTATTTCAAGTAACCAATTAGCTCGTACAAAAATATTAATGGGTCGTGTGTCGATTTTTAATATGGTGAGGCCAAAGTACACGGTCAAAACTCAATACGCAAAAACAATAAAACTCAAAATAATTCTAAGTGTTTTAGTATATTACGTGCATGTCCATATGACTTAGAATCGTATGATTTTTAGTGTGTATACGTTATTATAAGTTCAAATCTTTTATAGGTTCTCGTTAATGACATAACCAAATAATAGTATAACACATAAAACGTATATGTTGTTTTTAAGATTTACGATTTATAAGTTCCAAGTGAATGTGCATATCATAAACATACGTATATATATAAATAGAAATAAGGTTCCAAGGTCTCACCTCACCTATCAAAGGTGGCGTAAAAACAAGTGTAAGGTTCGTGTAATGGTACAAGGCTCCGTGGTTCACTTCACGTTGTTCCAATGGTCCAAGAGGCTCCAAGCTTTGCGTCCTAGGTTCGTTGTGAGATGTTGTTCTCCTAGCAATCCGTTCGTCCCTCCATTACTTCTTCTCGTTGGTATTTTATGTGTAGTGGTGTGTTTAAGTGCATGTAACGTCCAAGGTTGCATGGGAGGTCTTATATAGGCAGTTTTGAAGAGTAGAAACGAGATAGGCTCATAAGAGTTAGTACATGCATGTGAGGGCGAATAGTGTTGCCACAACCATGGCCAATCGAGTGTTTACATAGCTTGGATTGTGTAAGATGTTCCATGTACATTCCTGACATTTCCTTGGATGCATAATGTTCATTCACTCGCTATAGGGGAGGAGGGGAGGCATGGAAGAAAGTTTATGACACGTTTTGTAGTTATCTCCTTGGAACGTTTGGTGATTTGCTTTGGTCATTTCTAGGGTAGTAAACAAGTGAGTGAGGGTGTAAGATTTATCATTTATGTATCTTGGGTACTAGGCGAATCATAATGTGTAATAAAATTGGTTCGTTATGTGTAGAAATCGTAAAATACTAGGGTGCGTTTGGGAGTGTCACGACTGGCAGAAACAAAACCAAATAACAAAAAGGTGCGTTTGGGCTTGGCCTGTGGGCTGCTGGTGGTGTCGGCCCAAGCAAAAGAAAGAAAAATAAAGGAGTCCGTTTGGTTTAGTAATTGGATTCGTGGCCCAAAGGGTGTTGGGGGCCCACCTGGGGTGTCTCGATTATCGTGTCGAAGTTCAAAAATATTAGTGAGCGTTCTCGGGAAGTTTTGTAGTTTCGGGGAATATGTAAATAGTATACGTTATTTAGACGAAACGTATTATTAAATATAAACGCGTTATATAATTATTTATCGTTCGCAATAATTATAGGCAATCTAGGTTGTGTGTAAGCATCGTTCCTGGGTAAACGGTCAATCACAGTTATCGTAGTGGTTCAACATCAAGCCATATAAAAAAAAATTTGTTACCCGTAAAATGGTGTTAATTTATCGTAACATCGTTTTATTTATTCGTATGCATTTACTAATCGTATGGGAAATTTACGAGAGGTTACACATAGTTCTTTCAAACGCATAATACATGTGTTGTTTTTGTAGTTGGCGGTATAAGTTTAAAACCTTTGGAGTTATACCTTGACACTGTTGGAATTATGATATCATGACGTTCATATAAAATAAACCAAACACATCAAGTGAGCATAGCGGAAGCAATTATAACAAGATCATATAACATGTAATTAATTAATCAATATTAAATAGTAAACATACCTTTGTGATTCTAGCCCGAACAAGAATCAAATTGCAATCTTCAAATCAAGAACCCTAATTAGGGTTTATATGGATTATAAGAATTACCCCTGACCTCTTTTGTAATTCAATCCAAGAATCAAACAATAGTGTGTTTGAATCGCGTTCTTGTACACACGTACTAATTCAAGAAAAAGTTTATGCAAGTAAATTAAACACAAAACTTTGTTGATCAATAAAAATCGAATCCCTTATGGGATTGTTTTGATGGATTGATTATGGGATAAGTGAAGGAGAGAAAACACCAAGATGTGTGTGTACAAGTTATAAGAAAACAATACATCTTAGGTTTGCTTATATACTAATTGAAACTTGGAGCTCAAGGCACAAAGGATCCAAGGTGAACACAAAGTATTAATCCAGTTTGCTTTTAAAACTATCAGCACTGCAACTGAAAACTTCTCTGCAGCTAATAAAATGTCACAGCATCGATATGGTTCCATGTATAAGGTAATAACATTCACATATCTTTACTACTACTTTTATTTCTTTCAGGTTTTTGCAAGGTTGCGAAAACTTCTACTTATAATTAGTTATTTACTATTTTCAGGGAAAGCTACAAAACGGACAAGGAATAGTAGTTTCACGGCCTTATTTAGATACTGAATTCCAAGGATATAAAAGGGAATTGTCGTTACTGGTAAAAGCTCAACATGGGAATTTGATTCAGTTGCTTGGATATTGCATTAAAGAAACAACAATGTTCATTGTTTATGACTTTGCACCATATGCAAGTCTGGATCGCTTAATATTTGGTATGAATTTTCATTTTTAAATGTGATCCTTCAATGATACTTTTATAAACGCCACACAAGTGTTTACTCTGACAAAAAGGGCTTGTGTTCCAATGGTACCCATAGTTGTGTGAGAAACTCTCCAACCAAATCGTTGAGGGTTCAAGTCCTGCTTAGGACATGTGAGATGGTTGTGGTGTATAATTTGTGAGATACTTGCCGTTCTATTAAAATAATAATAATAATAATAATAAAATAATAATAATAAATGAAGTGTTTACTCTGACAAGAATGGGAGTTGTCTTACTTTTTTCTTTTTCCTTTTGTTTTTTAATTTCTTATTTGATTAATTCTTTATTTTCAAAAGTAAACAAATATGTTTTGGATTTTCCAAGAAGTTTAAAGGTTTGTATCTTGATCTACCCTTTTTTTTTGTTCTTCTGTCGATTTGGTATATACATGAAATGTGGCCTTATAAAGTAGTTTCCGATAGTTCGCTGACATTAATGATTAAGATAATTGTTGGGTGGCTTGTTTTTACACTGTCCCGTTTTGAATCGTGTTAATATTGATGGAGTAATCTTTGACAAACATGCATATTGTGATCTATGTTTCTAGATCCTATGTCTACTCTTTTACTCTTTTGGACTGGAATGAGCGGTACAAAATAATTCTAGGCGTTGCTAGGGTCCACGTTTACCTTCACAAACATGCTCCTATTCAGATCATACATGGTGAATATTAGATTATGGACATTATTTTAGTAGTCGTATGTTAGGATCGAACTCGAGATCACGGGATTGCACACAATACGTATGAAGAGAAAAAGAAATAATTATTTATAAATGTTATAAGTAATTATTAATAAACACAAAACTAGTAATAGTAATTGGTATTTAATGATAAATGACTAATGACCTATTAACGAAGATTAGGAAAGTAATACTAATGAATATTTGGAAACAAGGGAAGGTTCTGGAATCCCTTTGGGGACACCTAAACCAATTGGCCAAGGAGGGTTTCCCACCTCCTTTGTGCCTTGAGCTCCAAGTATTGAATAGTATATAAACAAACCCAAGGTGTATTGTTTTCTCATAACTCGTACACACACATCTTGGTGTTTTCTCTCCTTCTCTTTGTCCCTAGTCGATCCATCAAAACTAATCCCTAAGGGATTCGATTTTTATTGATCAAATAAGTTTTGTGTTTAATTACTTGCATAAACTTTTTCTTGAATTAGTACGTGTGTACAAGAACGTGATTCAAACACATTATTGTTTGATTCTTGGATTGAATTACAAAAGAGGTAAGGGGTAATTCTTATAATCCATATAAACCCTAATTAGGGTTCTTGAATTGAAGATTGCATTTGATTCTTGTTCGGGCTAGAATCACAAAGGTATGTTTACAATTTAATAATGATTAATTAATTACATGTTATTTGATCTTGTTATAATTGCTTCCGCTATGCTCACTTGATGTGTTTGGTTTATTTTATATGAATGTCATGATATCATTATTACATCAGTGGTATGAGAGCCATTATAATGTGTAATTAATTATCGAAACGCATAAAAATTGGATCTTGATTCGTTTAGTTACATGTTTTTAGGGTTTTTAAATTCCTAACCCTAATTTTTTTATGGGTCGATTTGACCTTAAAGGGTTTTAAGGTTTTGGTTTTTGATTTTTTAATATGATTAGAAACCCTAGGATGTCATGTAATTTGTTATGCGTTTTAGTAAACGATCTTGGTGCAATATGTTAATTGTTAAGCTTAAATCCATGAAAAAGTGCATATTTGCATGGATTTTATATTGTCTGATAATTTAAATGGTTTAAATTGTATATATACATATATATTAATGGTTAAGTTATATCGAAACATTTAAATTTATTAATAGATGTCGAATTGGGGAAGATTCCAATATTAAGTAATCAATTATGTGCTATGTGGTATTTGTTTAGTTTTGGCTTACGCAATCGATTTATCGATGTATGTGGCTTTTTTTCCTAGAAGAAGAAAGCCTTAATTGAATAAATATGTTATACACCTAGATTTGATTATTAATAGGACTATTGAATAAGATTTGCATGTGGCTACATGTTTTATACATATTTAATTTTTATGATTATGTATATATGTTTATTTAGTTGTTTTATTTTTTATTTGATATTACTTGTTTTGTTTATTATAATGTTAGACATGTTTATAAACAAAAAGGGTAATTTTTTTTAATAGAAAAATAATACAGACTAAATAAATGGCAAAATTGTTTTGGTTTTAAGAGTAAATTTCAAAGGATTGGTTGATTGATGTTTTGTACATAGTGTGCGAAAGGCGGACCGAAGGTTGCCATCCAACGTACTTGTAGAGAGGGGTTATTAAAGACCATGCACATACCGGTTCTCTACAACTGCCTGGTTGCCGACCCTAGACTTACCTATATCACTATATTACGTACACTGTCATCTTAAGGGTGAATTAACCACAATTCCACAATGATTATCCGAAACATTAAGCTTTCGGGCTTATGCAAAAGTACGATATAGTGGATGATAATTGTTGGTAATTCTTTAATTGGTGAACCCGATACCTCAATCAAAACTTTGTTATTTTACTCTTAGAAAATTGGTAATAAAAATGTTTTGTAAAACCAATTTTATGAAGTTTTATGCATGCTTCTTCATACATTATTTTGATTACACGTCAAAATTTAATACCTTTATAAAACTAAGTCAAATGCCATCTAATTAAGAACACTTGAAGTTGTAATTTACGTCATGTGAGAACTTGGCGAGATTACAATGGAGAGGTAAATTTCGTAATTTCATTGCTAGCAGATCAACTGATGTGATGGATTTATGAGTTTGCAAGTTTTAAGTTAGACGACTTAAATTGAGTTGGAAGTGAGATCTTGGACTCAAGGCATTAGATGGGGATGAAACATGCTTACTTTGCAAAAGTTTTGTGATTGTAAATCCCATAAATCTAGGAATTGCAATATGATGTTGGCAATTATTGTACGACAATTACCTTGTTGAATACTATCATTACTAGCAGATCAACTGATGTAATGGTACTATGTCAATTAGGATCCTAGCTTTAAGAAAATACTATGGTTTATATGAATATTTACAAATGGGTATTTTATTTTCTTAAAGATCTAATTATCGAAAATACTGAAATTGAATTTTGGAATTCGTTTTAATGTATTAATGCAACGTTCAAACCGTAAACGCACTTTGGGCTTTGGTAAATTGATCTAGTTCTGTTTTCAAACAAATGTTTGATTAAGAAATATTTACTTGAAAGAAAAAAGAAGTCTCCTTTCTATGAAGGAAGAGTGAGACACAATCGTATTCCTTTTCATGAATGAGAAAGGATAATAGGAATATTAGATATGTCTAAATTCTAATATAACTCATAGCAAATTTTTAATAGTTAAGAAAATTGCGTACATTTTTCATAGGGATTTCATCATCCTCATTCGGTGATTAAATTCTTAGTAACAAATATGATATTTGGTTAACAGAAAATTATGTATGACATTTTATGAGTTATTATAATTAGAATCTAGACTAATTACCGCAAAATGTTTAAAGACAAGCTAGTTGTTTTGACTATTCTAAAGGTGCTGCATACAATGTAGGATGGTAGACCTTTTAAGGAAGAAATTGCATGCCCAATTTTTCAAGTTAATAGCATTTGGTGGATAGTCCATCATTTATGTAGTAGAATACACTTTTAGTACATAAGTAATTGTTACGTATGGACATTCAAAGGTGTAGGAAAGTTAAAAGCACACTATTTTCTTTCACTGGATAGGAAACATTTACAATGTTGTCAAATTCAGTGGGAGTATTGTGTACTTATCACTGAATAAGGAATTATTGTAATGATCTTTAATTCAGTGGGAGTTACAAGCTTTGACATCTTGGTAGCTAAAGATAATTACTTTCCAAGTGTAGACACTCATACTTTTAAGGATAGTCTTGTACGTTTCCTTACTAGACATTGTTGTTTTACATATACTTGTTATGCTAAAATCTATGACACAATCATATTGAACACATAAACAAATGCATGGCATGTTGTTTATCAACTATATAAGGTTGTTCCATGCACAAGTGGGAGAAATGTTATCTTTAATGTGTGCAAGAAACAACTCATAAAGATATGATTTAATGGATTCTCTTGACTACAAGGTAAGAGAATAATGTTCTAATATTAATTCAAGAAACACTTGGTGTTACAATTTATGTTATGTGAGAGCTTAACTAGATTGCAACAACAAGGTGAATTTCATATTTCATTACTAGCAGATCAACTGATGTAATTGAACTATGAGAATTTGCAGTTTCTAAATTAGAATAATGGTCTAATATGAATTATACTAAGCTAATTCAAGAAACACTTGGTGTTACAATTTATGTTATGTGAGAGCTTAACTAGATTGCAACAACAAGGTGAATTTCATATTTTCATTACTAGCAGATCAACTGATGTAATTGAACTATGAGAATTTGCAGTTTCTAAATTAGATACCTATTAGAACATGTGTCAATATGATATCAAGACTACTTTAATTTGTATATTTATGAATTCATGGAATGACATAAATTAATAAAGTAATCTAATGCTGCTTCAATCTGAATATTTATGTGTTCTTGGAATGACATTAATAAATGAAGAAATAATGTTATTTACATTATTGTGAAGTAATAAATTAACTTGAAATTACTATTGAAACCAAAAGATGGTGTTCATAATTACTTTAGTTAAACATGTTTATGTTTCATTGTAAAGATATAAACATAAAGTCTTTTAATTATTACAAGACTTATAATAAAGTAAGACGTTATCTTGTTATGTTTTTTAATTAAGACATATACATGAAGTTATTAAATTGTTAAAATAACTTATAACGTATAGTGGGATTATAACAGTTTATGTTTTCTTGTAAAGACATGGACATGAAGTGACTTTGTAAAAAGTACTTGTGTTGTAAGGCATGTAATTGGTTTGAAAAATATTATTATACCATTAAAATGACTTAGTTGTTAAATAAACAAGTCAAAACGAATATGGTTATCTTAAATATTGTTAGATTGTCTTACAATATTAATACTAATGAAATACCAAATGTTTATGGTATGTTCAGTTAGGAAAATCAAACTTTTGTTATATTGTTTGATTAAAGATAACTATGACTTCTTTTCTTCCAAAAGTTATCAAGGTTAGAGTGTTGAGTATGACTTGGACATAGTTATAAAACTCCAACATAGAATGTCACAACTCGTAATTTCATGTCCTGTTTCAAACGTCGAAATTCCAATTTTTATCTCGGAAAGTTACTATTCACTTTTACTATTCACAAAACACTATTCATGTCCGAAATTTTTATTTCATATTCTCATAAGTTAAACTATTTTAACGGTAATCCGAGAGTTTGGCGCTCGTCGGATCATTTCTGCAAAAATCACGAAGCCGTGTCCGAGATTTACTTTTAGGTTTAAACGTCCTTCCGGCATCCCGATATGTCTATAAAACATTATAAACAATAGAAATATGATTTTCTCTCATTTCACGACAATTCTAAAAGTTTTGGAATTTTACGTTTTTCAGGTCAGCGTTTTACGCGAATTACGCGTTTTTAACCCGCGTTTCCAGCTTTAACAGCGTTTAAGCAACCCAATGGAACTTACCATTCATTTTATATTTTATTATGGAGTATTTTGACAAGTTTAGTCATTCTTTCAAGTTTCATATTTTTACGATACCCGAATTTATGTTTCGCGATTTAAAACTTTACGTTTTGCGAATAACGGAACCAAAACCGACTCCGTGAACCAGATAACACCAAGCTTCTCACATACTCATCCACTTATACACATGTTCAGCCCCCCCCCCCCCCCCCCTCCCAAAATATCTAGTCAACTTGACTAATTAATTACCAAAATGCCATTGGATGAGATATTTCTTACATAAACCTCAAAAACATTATACATAACAAAATGAAGAATCAAAAAGTGTCATCTCTTCATCCTCTCCATCAAAACCACGACCTCATCTCAATATCCATGATCCATCCATCATTTTTCAAAGTACAAAGCATCAAAGTTGTTCATTTCATCATCCTAATCAAGAATCATAACACAAAAACACAAGTAATCCAAGGTTTCTCATCATTTAATCACCTCATATTTCAAAGTGAGTTATCAAATTTATTTTCATGTTTTCATCTAATTAACATATGTATCTCATGGTATTCATGCTTAATTTCATGCACAAACTAGTTATACCACTTTATTTTTGTATACTTTTTGAACATACAAACCCTAAATTGTGATTTAGGTGTTCCTTTGTTAAATTAACTTGATTACTAGTGATTAGGAACCCATGGCACCCTAAGAAGGTGTATGGTAAGATTAGACTAGCTTTGTGGCGTTTGCAAGAGATTTGGTGATGTTAGAAACTAGTTTAGAACCTTGGAAATGGTTTTGGAACATATATTTATACCTACTGTCCCAAAAATGAAAATACAGAAAACTCAGTAACTCAGGGGAACTTTTCAACCAAAGATTTAGAAAATACTCTCAAAAACGAATCCGTAGGCGAAAGAACGGATTAAAAAGAGTTTATAACGAAGAAGTTATGATTTTTGCAAGTTTATTGACGAAAACTATTTTCCGGAAAAATACATGCTGATGGACGTTTTTCGTCGGACAAAAAGAGGCTTTAGACGTAACCCGGAGGAGTCTAGCTTTCCAAAATATATTACTACATACTAAGACGTAACCGTGGATATAAAGAACAAGTAAAACGGGCTTATAACGACAAAGATATTCACGTTTGAATATCGGCAAAACTCATTTCATTTTGACAGCTTTTATTAATATTGACGCCAAAACTACGTAGTAACTCTAGATTTATAAAAATAATGCCAAGTACCCAATTTTATAACTAATGAAGTATTAGTTATTACAAGTATATTTTTATCACTACAAGGCGTTATTTCAAGGATTTCAAACCGAGGATTTCAACACGAACATTGATACATACGATATATATATAAGTATATATATTGCAACTAGCTTTATTTTTCTAATAGCCATATTTTTCCTAAGTCTTGGAATATATATTTTTGATAACAACAAATGTTTTTCCAAAGAGTCGAGTGGTATAGGAATCATGTGCATGGACATTTATAACATCATTTCATGATCTAAAGTAGATCGTTCATCATTCATATTAGGTTGCGGTTAGAGATCGAACCACATTTCTGTGTATACACTTTTGTCATCGTAGCTGTTGCATCAGGTGAGTCATAGCCCCTACTCTTTTAATTGTTCTATCAACTCTTTGGGGGAGATACATGCTACTACTTGCTTACTTGTACAGATACTCAAAACACTTATACTTGATTACACTTATACTTGATTTCATTATACTTGATTTCATACATACGTGATTGTGCTATACTTAATTGTGTTATACTAAACTGTGATGGTGTACTCTTGAGACTTCCAATGGCCCCAGATTAAGTTGCTGGGCACAACCATGGATACATACATACATACTTCCAATGGCCCCAGATTAAGTTGCTGGGCACAACCATGGAGACATACATACAAACGTGAGGTCTTCGGAGATGAAGTGTAGACTCACGACTAATTGCTTAACTGTTGTGATAAACTTATATACGTTTTACTCATACTATATATTGTAGCAGTGGGTTGTAAACACACAGGTTACAAGGCTCTTATGGCGGGACTTGTAACTGAGTGGATTTACGATGCCTTTGCTGGGAAACCTACATACATATGCATTACATTCTTTTTCAACAAACTCTATGAACTCACCAACCTCGTGTTGACACTTTAGCATGTATTTTCAGGTTTTAACCAATGGCACGCTACAGGAGGTTTTGGCAGGGCATGGCATGGTCATAGAAGACTCTGATTATTCATTTGGGAACCGTTTTAAACTACTTTAAGGGCCTACTTCCGCACTACTTTTAACAATGTAAATTTAACATTTTTGATTTAACTATTTTATTTTAAATGATTCAAGTGCAAACCATTTTTGAACTAGTGTTGTGATATCAATTGAGTTACACCCCAGCTACATGTATGCTTCCGCTGGACCCGATTTTGGGGGTGTGACAGATTGGTACCAGAGCTTTGGCTATAGCGAACTAAGTGTTTTTAAAACCTAGACTATAGCTACTTTCAACAAAACTTAACCCTATGACCGTCACGTGCCTGCCTGCCAAGCTGAAGCCTCATTTGTGGTTAGTTGCTGAAATAGGTGATGAGATTTGTGTCTCATTATCTGGTATATTGTATTCATTTATTATAGTTGATTACTATAATTGTCTTTCATATAAGCATGTTCACGTATCATATATATCACAGCGTTATGTTTTTCTTTGCATAGTTTCATCATTTGACCTCGAGTTTGGTCACCTGCCTTAGTCTTTCTAAACACCTTAGTATTTGTGAAGGACATAGTATTAGTATAATTGAGCTGAGTATTTCAAAATTCATGGAACCTCGGTGGAATATAAACTGGTCATTTATATTCAACCCGGGATAGTAGGACATAGGCTGACCACCTATATCCGACTCAGAAATGAATTTTGCAACACTGAGAATAGTTATAATGATATTTTGTCTGGATTGTGGGTAAGCAATTCCAAAGTCGAGCCAATCTTTCAAAAGACCTTTTTCAAGGACGTTGAATCCAGACCTTGATTTTTAGCTTGGTTCTAGTGACTGTTCTTGTTTGATTGGGTTGCGAAAATCAAGCTAAAAGTTAAAGTCATCACTCAAACCGATTTAGCCTAACCTCATGATTGTTCTTGTTTGATTGGGTTGTGGGATTAAGTGAAAATCGGTTACCTAAAGGATTAACCTAAAGGAAGTCTTTTGAGGACTAAGCTCGGGATTGGGAAGGTTTGCCTCATCAAGTCTGACCACGAGAACGTACCTAGTTGGATAGGAAACCCACATACATAAGCTTTGACATATTTTCTTACACACACACTTAACTGATTAACATCAACTGAACTTCGGGACGAAGTTCCATTTAGAGGGGAAGAATGTCACAACTCGTAATTTCATGTCCTGTTTCAAATGTCGAAATTCCAATTTTTATCTCGGAAAGTTACTATTCACAAAACACTATTCATGTCCGAAATTTTTATTTCATATTCTCATAAGTTAAACTATTTTAACGGTAATCCGAGAGTTTGGCGCTCGTCGGATCATTTCTGCAAAAATCACGAAGCCGTGTCCGAGATTTACTTTTAGGTTTAAACGTCCTTCCGGCATCCCGATATGTCTATAAAACATTATAAACAATAGAAATATGATTTTCTCTCATTTCACGACAATTCTAAAAGTTTTGGAATTTTACGTTTTTCAGGTCAGCGTTTTACGCGAATTACGCGTTTTTAACCCGCGTTTCCAGCTTTAACAGCGTTTAAGCAACCCAATGGAACTTACCATTCATTTTATATTTTATTATGGAGTATTTTGACAAGTTTAGTCATTCTTTCAAGTTTCATATTTTTACGATACCCGAATTTATGTTTCGCGATTTAAAACTTTACGTTTTGCGAATAACGGAACCAAAACCGACTCCGTGAACCAGATAACACCAAGCTTCTCACATACTCATCCACTTATACACATGTTCAGCCCCCCCCCCCCCCCCTCCCAAAATAT
Source organism: Artemisia argyi (assembly GCA_030686995.1). Lineage (NCBI taxonomy): Eukaryota > Viridiplantae > Streptophyta > Magnoliopsida > Asterales > Asteraceae > Artemisia > Artemisia argyi. Next base: position 307,588,914 of record CM060709.1, read on the forward strand.
CTAGTCAACTTGACTAATTAATTACCAAAATGCCATTGGATGAGATATTTCTTACATAAACCTCAAAAACATTATACATAACAAAATGAAGAATCAAAAAGTGTCATCTCTTCATCCTCTCCATCAAAACCACGACCTCATCTCAATATCCATGATCCATCCATCATTTTTCAAAGTACAAAGCATCAAAGTTGTTCATTTCATCATCCTAATCAAGAATCATAACACAAAAACACAAGTAATCCAAGGTTTCTCATCATTTAATCACCTCATATTTCAAAGTGAGTTATCAAATTTATTTTCATGTTTTCATCTAATTAACATATGTATCTCATGGTATTCATGCTTAATTTCATGCACAAACTAGTTATACCACTTTATTTTTGTATACTTTTTGAACATACAAACCCTAAATTGTGATTTAGGTGTTCCTTTGTTAAATTAACTTGATTACTAGTGATTAGGAACCCATGGCACCCTAAGAAGGTGTATGGTAAGATTAGACTAGCTTTGTGGCGTTTGCAAGAGATTTGGTGATGTTAGAAACTAGTTTAGAACCTTGGAAATGGTTTTGGAACATATATTTATACCTACTGTCCCAAAAATGAAAATACAGAAAACTCAGTAACTCAGGGGAACTTTTCAACCAAAGATTTAGAAAATACTCTCAAAAACGAATCCGTAGGCGAAAGAACGGATTAAAAAGAGTTTATAACGAAGAAGTTATGATTTTTGCAAGTTTATTGACGAAAACTATTTTCCGGAAAAATACATGCTGATGGACGTTTTTCGTCGGACAAAAAGAGGCTTTAGACGTAACCCGGAGGAGTCTAGCTTTCCAAAATATATTACTACATACTAAGACGTAACCGTGGATATAAAGAACAAGTAAAACGGGCTTATAACGACAAAGATATTCACGTTTGAATATCGGCAAAACTCATTTCATTTTGACAGCTTTTATTAATATTGACGCCAAAACTACGTAGTAACTCTAGATTTATAAAAATAATGCCAAGTACCCAATTTTATAACTAATGAAGTATTAGTTATTACAAGTATATTTTTATCACTACAAGGCGTTATTTCAAGGATTTCAAACCGAGGATTTCAACACGAACATTGATACATACGATATATATATAAGTATATATATTGCAACTAGCTTTATTTTTCTAATAGCCATATTTTTCCTAAGTCTTGGAATATATATTTTTGATAACAACAAATGTTTTTCCAAAGAGTCGAGTGGTATAGGAATCATGTGCATGGACATTTATAACATCATTTCATGATCTAAAGTAGATCGTTCATCATTCATATTAGGTTGCGGTTAGAGATCGAACCACATTTCTGTGTATACACTTTTGTCATCGTAGCTGTTGCATCAGGTGAGTCATAGCCCCTACTCTTTTAATTGTTCTATCAACTCTTTGGGGGAGATACATGCTACTACTTGCTTACTTGTACATATACTCAAAACACTTATACTTGATTACACTTATACTTGATTTCATTATACTTGATTTCATACATATGTGATTGTGCTATACTTAATTGTGTTATACTAAACTGTGATGGTGTACTCTTGAGACTTCCAATGGCCCCAGATTAAGTTGCTGGGCACAACCATGGATACATACATACATACTTCCAATGGCCCCAGATTAAGTTGCTGGGCACAACCATGGAGACATACATACAAACGTGAGGTCTTTGGAGATGAAGTGTAGACTCACGACTAATTGCTTAACTGTTGTGATAAACTTATATACGTTTTACTCATACTATATATTGTAGCAGTGGGTTGTAAACACACAGGTTACAAGGCTCTTATGGCGGGACTTGTAACTGAGTGGATTTACGATGCCTTTGCTGGGAAACCTACATACATATGCATTACATTCTTTTTCAACAAACTCTATGAACTCACCAACCTCGTGTTGACACTTTAGCATGTATTTTCAGGTTTTAACCAATGGCACGCTACAGGAGGTTTTGGCAGGGCATGGCATGGTCATAGAAGACTCTGATTATTCATTTGGGGACCGTTTTAAACTACTTTAAGGGCCTACTTCCGCACTACTTTTAACAATGTAAATTTAACATTTTTGATTTAACTATTTTATTTTAAATGATTCAAGTGCAAACCATTTTTGAACTAGTGTTGTGATATCAATTGAGTTACACCCCAGCTACATGTATGCTTCCGCTGGACCCGATTTTGGGGGTGTGACATAGAAGGTTTATAAGACATTATCATATGATGGAATGTGATGAATGGTTGAATCACATTAAGTCTTAAATTGAAGTTCTAAAGTTGTTTAACAGCTTATGAAGAGGTTATTAACAAAGTAAAGTTAGGAACTCTCAATAAGTATTTGTAATATCCCAAAAGAGAACATTGTATTGTTTCTTTATTTGCTAAGTATTTAAAGATAGTCTTTCAATTACTAAAAGCAAGTGGGAGTTTTGATCTTCAAAAGATAAAATTACAAGATACATAATCTTCTAAAATATACTAGTAAATATCATGATGAAGTTTGACATTTGAATGTTAAATCTCAACATGATAATAAAGTTTGACATTTAAATGTTAAATGTTAAATCTCAAAATGATGGAATTATCATTCATAGAATAGTAATATATCTCAGATATTTGATTAATATGCTGAGGGCTATGATTTACAGGATTATTGTAAACCTGATAATCATTATGATACATTATCAAATATGTAATTGGGTAAATGTAACAACCCGCATTTTCAGGACATTTCGGCTATTCACTATTCATCAGTTACTATTCATCAGTCACTATTCATCATTTTACTATTCATCATTTTCGGAGTCAGTTTGTGATTCCGAGAGGCGTTCAGAAATTTTACTATTCATATGACACTATTCATTTCCGGAAGGAAATCACTATTCACGATTGCCGTTCATTTCATCGTAAACTGAGTTTACGAGTCTTCAAATTCGCATAACCAATGTGGTTTAGCTGCAAATTCATGCATCATTCATTAATGACACTTCATATAGACTAGAGTAGTCTACATATCCTCGGTTACATCATCATCACATTTTAGGCCCTACACGAATATGCATTATTTCTATATACGTATGCTTAATTTGTAATTAACGTTACCACTCAGTTTTTACTATGAACGTATACCCAATACTCCCGACTACGATCCTAACATATTTTCGTACTCATTATAATAATATAAAAATTATATTATTAATTTACCCGGTGTTTTCGAATCAATTACTATATTTTACGGTCGGAGCTTATTACTTCATCGGTTTGCGATATTTCAACCCGATAATTATTTGAACACCCGATTATCATCAGGAATAATATTTTACAACTTTTACAACTTCGTCATATTTTATTTCATCGCGTCATGATTTATTTTTAGTTAACTCGGTACCTGATAACACCTAATACTCCTCAACTCCTATCTAAACCTTACAACTATTAGACAACTTTATTAATTAGCACACAAACCTTCACCTTCCCCCCTAAAATCCACCCCATGCCCCCCTAACTAGCCATATGCATTAATTTTTTACTTGCCATAAAATATCTACACAAAAAAAAATTCTAATACATTCATTTATACCAACAACTAGAAAATTTGCTGTCATCCCTTCCTCATCTCTACCATTTTCGGCCAAAGGAAGAACACCAACAAGAAATCATAAATTTTTCAAGATCCAAGTGTTTATCAAGTCTTAGTAATGATCTAGCTTAGGTTTTGAAATAAAAACCTCAAAGATTAACTAAGTTTTCATCACCATCTTTCAATAATCACTCAAGTAAGTTACTAATAATCTTTCCTACTCTTTTAAACATCTACTTTATATATTTTCATGATCTAGTAACAAAAACATGCAAATATACTATGATCCATACCACTTATTGTTTATTTTTGTTTATAAACATAGATCTATAAATTTTATTAGCAATCTCATGAGATCCACCATTTTTGGTGAATACTAGGAACCCATGACACCCTAAGAAGGTGTATGGTAGGATTGGGTACTTGTGGAGTTGATTTGAAGTAGATTGGTTAAGCCTTGAACAAGTCTTGATCCTTAAACATGAGTTTTAAACACTATATATATAGATCTGTCCATTTTTGTAAAACATGGGAAACTCTGGGTCTATGGTGTAACTTTGGACCAAAGATTTAGAAAATACATTCCGAGATGAAACTATGGCCGAAAACGGGGATAAAAACGAGTTAATAACGAAGGAGATATGATTTTCCGAAATTTAACGACGAAAAATATTTTCAAATATAGTTGCTGTCCATCTTTGCCAAACCTGGAAACTTCAGGGGTTTTTGGGTAACATTGGGTTAGATATTCAGAAAATACTCTCAAATACGAAACCGTGGCCGCTTGAATCACTAAAATCCGAGTTACGACGAAAAAGATATGCTATTTTCAAGATTAATGACGAAAACTATATTTTCTGAAAATATTGAATCTGTCCCGATTTTTCTAGCTAGGAAAACTGAGATTTAATGATATCTAGACTAGCCGAGACTTTGAGAAACCTAAAGTATACTTGATTACCTTCGCGGGGATATAAAGAACATAGAAAACGGGCTTATAACAAAAAAGATACAAGTGTTTGAAATCCGACGATATATATATATTTCCATCAGCTTTTCTATTACAATTTTTGCCGCAAAACTGTCTTTGCGAGACACCACCTTCTCGGCTGTTTTTCTCCATGATTGGTATGGTTTGAGTCCGAGCCGTAGTTAAGTAAAATCAAGTATTCCCAGCAAGCTTTTCAAATCAATTGGTCGTTTGATCATTGGACTCGTAACGAATAAACTACGACCTCATCTATATACCCGATAAACTATATATATTGTGACAGCTTTTACTATAATAAAATTTTCTAAGTGTTGAACATAATATTTTCAAGTAACAACAATGAGAGTCGATTTTCTCATCGATCGAGACCCGTATCGCCAAAAGTTAAATGACACGACTTCAAGATATTGTTACAAGGTTTTCAAAAACGCCGAGTTTCATCACTAACCCTTAACGTACAATATTTCGCGACTTGTTTTGCGAGGCCATTTTTGGCATATTTTCAAGTAATAAAAATGTTATTTTTGCGACGAAAACCTTATATTTTCCGATAGAACACCAAACAAGGATCGTGGAGTACCGTTCCAACATATTTACATGAAAAGTGGTTATTAATTTAACGAGACGTCAAAAATGTATTTTTCGACGATAAACATTATTTTCAAAACTAACGAGTGGTATCGATAATATACGTATTTGCATGTGTAGCATCATTTCATTTCTTACATTAGATCATACCATTCATATTAGGTTGCGGTTAGAGATCGTGCCTCATTTCTGTGTATTCATTGTTGTCATCGTAGCTATTGCACCAGGTGAGTTCATAACCCCTACTTTTACTTGTTTTACAACTGTTTTAGGGGAAGATACATGATCCTTACTATTTAAATTCAATGCTTGTTTTACTTGAACGCGATTCATTTTCTCAAACATTACTGGATGGTTGAAATACTTGATTGAATACTTGAATACATTATGAATTACCTATTCCATCCTTGATTACTTTCTTATGGACACAAGTGCATTACTTTATTGCGGACATAAGTACAAAACTGTTACATTGCCTGAGTTACCTATTACTGCCACTGAAGTCCCCTTTATCATGAACCGTTAATTACATGCGTATGAGCGCGAATGCTGTGGATAGATCTATTTGGGTTGACACCCCGTCCGAGTTGGTCGCGCCAACCTGTCAAACGGACGCATATCATTCGGATTATTTCCGAGTGTCTGGCAAACACTTACTTGGGGCATTTTATGCTTGATTGCATACGATTACGTCGAGCTTCGGGGTCATGAGCTTAAGGCATTGTATTTTACTTTTGGGTTAACGTTGTATTTGTTATAATGGTTAACCCTACTGAAAATCTCGTGTTCCGCAAAATACTTATTACTTGTTTACATAAACCAATTCATATTTGGCAGTGGGTCGTAAACACATAGGTTACAAGTCTCTTATGGCGGGACTTGCAACTGAGTGGATTTACGATGACTTTGCTGGGAAATCTTCATTTAAATGCAATGTATTTCATTTTACACTAAACTCTATGAACTCACCAGCTTTATGCTGACGTTTTAGCATGTATTTTCAGGTATTAAGCAACGACACGCTACTGGAGGTTTTGGCAGGGCATGGCATGGTCATAGAAGACTCTGATATTCATATGGGGACCGTTTTAAACTATTTTAAGGGCCTACCTCCGCACTACTTTTAAAAATGTAAATTCAACAATTTTGATTAAGCTATTTTATTCTAAATGATTCAAGTGAAAGCCAGTTTTGAACCTGTGTTGTAATACCAATTGAGTTACACCCCAGCTACATGTATGCTTCCGCTGGACCCGATTCTGGGGGTGTGACAGTAAAGTACACATGCTATGAATGATTAAGATGTTGTCCATAAAGATAGTCAATTTTAGAAGCCTGGTTTATCTTAATAGTTAGACTAGAAAATGAAGATGAGTTTCTTCAAAGATGAGGTAACCATTGTGGTTTAAATCTTTGTATAGAAATCATATGGACAATGTTGTACACGTATTTAATGTATGTTTTATAACAAGATTATTAATCACACTTAAGCAATTAACTGTGATTGAATATTCTTTTCTAAACACATTAAATATATAAACATTATGATTGTCATATTTATGAAATTGACAATAGAATATCAAAACTCTTTCTTGAGTGATTACTTGAGCGAGGACGATAAGTAATCAAAAGGAGTTTATGAATTCAAATAAATCATTGGAAGTGTACAAAGTGCAATAATCCATGGATGGATAAATGCATGCATCTAGAAGATTATTCTTATGTTTAATTATTAAATTCATGTTTTGATTTATAATTGAAATAAGATAATTTCTAAGTATTCCTAAAAGCTAGTGGGAGTATTATGTTTAATTTCTTAAATCATATATGTTGTAGAACATATAAAAGGTAACATTCCATATAAGTTAAAAGTTAAGTCTTAGTTTGGAATGAAACTTTAAAGATTTAGGAAATAAGACATACAACCTTGGAATGAATGTTTATTGTTGAAACATGTGCGGTAAATAAATCTAATATAACATGATATATTATTTAGAAAAGCCTAAATAGATATGTATGACATGAATAAAATCTAAGTATGACTTAAAGATTTTCATGAACATCATGTTTTGTTGTATCATGCTTGATTACAAGAAGATTTGGCAATACTAATATCTAATTAAAAGTTATTAGATAACTTGTGTAATATTCTAAAAGAATATGTTTGATTATAGAATCACATCCTAAATCTGGAATAGCTTCCAAATTCTATAGATGACCAATTTTTCAATTGTTGTGAAAATTGTCATAGCCAACAAACTTGAAAGTTTGAAGGGCATCAAACATTACACAATAGATATTAATGTTTACGAAAAGTTTTAATAGTATATTGTTGTTGCATACAATGATGCTAAATGAAATTGAGATGACACTCAATACTAGTTATGGTAAAGATTTCATCCTTGGCTATTACTAGTTATGCTTACTAAAAGCATAGTTGCATTATACATTAAGAGAATAAGAATACTTAAACTTTAAAATGTTTGGAAGTTTGATTATCATAAATTGGTGGTTAAGGATGTCACACATTTTATGAACTAATATATGGCATTATCAAAATAGTTGAGTATGTACATACAAGAACTTCACTAGCTGAATTCTTAAAATAAGTATTCTCAAAATTCCGATAGATCAAAGTTGGATGATTTATGTCTTGTCAACAAGTATGAATGTCATTACTTGAGACATAATTCATCAACAAGAGTTATCATGCATTGATCTATTTAGTATTTGGATAAGGGATATTAAACAATTTAAATACATGGTATGTTTAATTTATAATAAATTGTATCCTATATTTGTATGTTTAATCCATGAATAAATGTTATTCTAAATTGTCCATTGTCAGTTAATAATATGGGAATATTATTAAATCAAGACAAATCTGAAGGTTGGTATAATATACTTAAAGTAGTATATTGATGCGTAGTCATGCCATTTCAGATGATATTCAATGATACCGAATATAGGACTTATCCCAACTACATGATGTTACTTTATGGATTTTGTTATTAAGTAAATCATGAGAAGTTATCCTCAGACTTGAGATGCAAGATAAGTGTCATGAATGTTGTACATTTTTGTGGAACAACTTAACGCTATACGTAACTGGTAGTCATAAGGGTTGTTTTTGGAAATGTTACAAAGTTTGTGGGTTTTGCTTGTAATCAAGATAGAATTTGTTCCTTCAAATTTATTTTTGGAGTTTAATATTGCTGGGCCCCTCGTAGGGTTGGTAAGATGTATGTGTGGCCATACCCAAGATCTCCCCTGAATATGTTCAGAAGATTTGGTAATCTTGATCAATCACTAACAACGAGAAACATAATGGTTAATTAAGGAATGACTTTAATCCATATCCTTATTAACATCGTATTAGAAACAAAAGGATAATAATAATGAGAAATCATTAAAAGGTTTTTCCAGGAGCCTTACTCGAGATCGTACTAGAGGCATCGGCGTGTTGCAAGACGCTAACCGATGTGATTACACTATTAAAATATGTCCAAGTGGGAGCTGTTAGATTATGGACATTATTTTAGTAGTCGTATGTTAGGATCGAACTCGAGATCACAGGATTGCACACAATACGTATGAAGAGAAAAAGAAATAATTATTTATAAATGTTATAAGTAATTATTAATAAACACAAAACTAGTAATAGTAATTAGTATTTAATGATAAATGACTAATGACCTATTAACGAAGATTAGGAAAGTAATACTAATGAATATTTGGAAACAAGGGAAGGTTCTGGAATCCTTTGGGGACACCTAAACCAATCGGCCAAGGAGGGTTTCCCACCTCCTTTGTGCCTTGAGCTCCAAGTATTGAATAGTATATAAACAAACCCAAGGTGTATTGTTTTCTCATAACTTGTACACACACATCTTGGTGTTTTCTCTCCTTCTCTTTGTCCCTAGTCGATCCATCAAAACTAATCCCTAAGGGATTCGATTTTTATTGATCAAATAAGTTTTGTGTTTAATTTACTTGCATAAACTTTTTCTTGAATTAGTACGTGTGTACAAGAACGTGATTCAAACACATTATTATTTGATTCTTGGATTGAATTACAAAAGAGGTAAGGGGTAATTCTTATAATCCATATAAACCCTAATTAGGGTTCTTGAATTGAAGATTGCATTTGATTCTTGTTTGGGCTAGAATCACAAAGGTATGTTTACAATTTAATAATGATTAATTAATTACATGTTATTTGATCTTGTTATAATTGCTTCCGCTATGCTCACTTGATGTGTTTGGTTTATTTTATATGAATGTCATGATATCATTATTACATCAGTGACGTCAAACCTAGTAACATTCTATTGGATGTAAGTTTGGACCCCAAACTTGCAGATTTTTGGTTTGCAAGATGCTTAGCAAACAACAAGAATGATTTTGTTAATGCGAAGATAGTTCTTCAGACCTCGTATGTTCATGCCCATCCTAATCAACATTATTCTTGTTTTGTAAGGTCTCAGCATATTGAAGCAAATTCATCTGACATGTTTGTTTCTTTTAGTCTCTTTTCTTTCTAATATACTGATACACTTATATGTGCAGTGGCAGGGAATACACAGCACCAGAATATACGGATATATATCATGGTCTTGTGTTAACTAAATCCGACGTCTTTAGTTTTGGCATGTTAATTTTGAAAACTATAAGTGGATGTAGAAAATACAATGACATTCCCACAGCTAACGAGAACTTTGTACAATATGTAAGTATGTTTATGGATGACCAACTTGGAGGAGCAGTGTTGACCCATCTACCAATGACTGGGCCGGTCAAGTCATGCTTTATCTTAACGGGTCAAATGGTTAAGTCGTTCAAAGTAAACTATTAATGCAAAAACTAAAAGGTTTGAAAAGTGATGTATTCTTTGTCAACCCAATTAGACACGGCATACTTTGACCCGTGTAAAAATATGCATGTTTTGACCCATATAAAATGATACATGTTTTTCTTTTGGGTATAGGGTTACCCCGGTAAAGTATAAGATGATACATGTTTTGACCCACTCAAAATGTTTGCATGTTTTCACTTGGTATGACATATTTTTTATCGTGCTTATAATATTTTTGTTCTTTATGGTGGACTGGTGGGAGTGTAACTACATGCTTGTTGATTTGTTGCAGGCATGGACGAATTGGTGGGCTGGAACATCTTCAAGTATCGTTGATCCTAGAATTGATGCAGATTTAAGATCCATAAGAAGCTTCATTCACATTGGGTTGTTATGTGTTCAAGAAGATGCAAATGACAGACCAACAATGGAAGATGTCCTTGCCATGCTACTTAGCGGTTCTTTTCTAACTCTCCCTATTCCCAAAAAACTGTTATCACCACAAATTATAGAAGAGGATTTGGCTATTACTAATGTTCCAGTTGCATTGTTATTGGAAAACCATGATATAGAGACAATTCATGAGTTCATATCGGAGCTAGATCCCCGATACGTGTCTTTTACATGTAAGCAGGGCCTCATTGCTACATAAGTAATTGGGATGTAAAATGTACCTTAAAGCTCATCCAAGGATTTTAATAATCTAATATATCAGATTATTTTCCTTTTATTTTATTCGGTTTGATCCTGCTACTTTAAAAAGAACAGCTCCTTCATCTAATAATGATGGACTGACAAAAAAAAATTCAAAGGAAAAAGCTCACAAGATAATGTGCTAGCTTCCCCTCTTAATCAACATTTTGCTGATACAGCTAGGAACGTGAGTTCGAACATAGATACTGTTGTAACACCCCCAAAATTTGATACAGCGGAAGACTCAACAAGCTTTCGGGGTGCTACGGGGATTGGTATCCAACACAAGACATAATAGAACGAGATAAAGTAAACATAATAAAAACGCAACCAAAACGGGGTTTTAAAGTTTAAATTTATCCCAACATCATTCAGAGTCAGGCCCAAAATAACATAACAGTAGGTCCATAATTAATTATCAGAGTTTAGAAAAATAGATCCATAAACCAAGAGCCTTAGCCGAGCCTTCCATTCCAAGCATCCATATCATCACTTAATTACCTGAGAAAACGTGCTAAAAGTCAGCTTTCGCTGGTGAGATCATAGGTTTAAATTCATGTAACAATATAGTGGACATATACGCAAAACGCTTGCTAGCTAGACTAAGGATTCACTAAAGGCCTGCGGATACCCTCCGCTCCAATCCTAACACACGGATACCCTCCGTTCTAACATAGATATTCGGGTAACCCCCGCAATATCATAAATACTCGGATAACCTCCGAAGTATTAATAACCTATAGGTGCACGCTACAGTATCTAAATAAGCCAACCATGAATAGTGATGCGTGGGAATCGCAATAGGCTTTACCTCTCGAGGGATCTCGAGAAGCTTACAACCCCCACCAGGCAGTGTACCTGATCGTTGTAGTATAGTATAGTGAGAAGTACCGGGGGATTGATCGTTCAGCTTAGGAATAGTGTCGCTAGGATTAGAAAGCCTAATTACTAGTTCTAAAGATGAGGGAAGATTATTTTTGTATTTTTATATTTTTATGAAAGCAAGTAAAATCTCGGGTTTTGAAGGAGTGGGCGGAATTAGTTGCTATTCAACTAACCCAAAACTAAGATGCAATCAAAATAAAATACTAAAAATGAAATTAAACTAATTTATACTAAGGTTGTGAGCAGTAATTGGAGAAAATGTGTTTACTTAGATTTCATTACTCCCTAGATATCTTTTACACGTTAATTACTTGTTATAATTGCATGGATGACAGATCGTATTCCTTAATACCATTCATGGGGTGGCATACATAACTCCCCAATTCTATGAGCTCTTATCTCCTCCTACACCATGCCCAGCACAACTATAGGGATTGTAAACAGTGGCTCATGCATTAAATACAACCAATAAAGACCTAGTACGCCTTGGTTCATGTTTCTTAAGACGTTCAAGCATGTTACCATTTGGAGATCTGCCAGTTTTCTTAAGCCTAACATATAAATCATTCATCCAAGAACAAGAATAAACAAGTAATCAACACATAATCAATATCTAGGTTTCATTAGATCTAAGCAAACACAAGTGAGATCTAGCCTAGCATAATGGAATTGAGACAAGAACAAGATATAGACAACCAACACATAGACATATTGATTGAATTAGAAGAACACTTATCTCAATTACAATGCAAGGTATCAAGGGTTTGGAACCCTTGAAAAACCTGTAAAAGTTGCACCAAATTCGTCTTTAGGGTTTCTCCAAAACTTCTCCTTTTTAATGTGAAAAAACTAGAAAACTATATATAGGAAAATAAGGATGATGGCGTCAAGACAACAATGTGACGCCGTCACCTCGCCGCCAAATACTTCCTCGGATGGCCTTGATCTACTTCTGACGCCCTGTGTGACGCCGTCATCAACTACGGATTTTTATTCTTGGGCTTTTGACGCCGTCAGGATGACTCTTGACGCCTTCATGAACTACGGATTTTTATTCTTGATGTTTGACGCCGTCAGGGTGGTACTCTTGACGCCGTCACCTACTGTTTCCAGCATGGAAAATTGAGACTTTGCCGTTTTCTTCACTTTTATGCTCCAAAAACGTCCAAAATGGCTTCTTTTCCAGAATTCACTCTCCAAGTACCTAAAATCACAAAAGGAACGATTTAGGGCGATATTTGATCAAATAAAGTCGGATTCGGGCTTAAATGACCCCCTAAAAAAGGATCATTTTTCGCCTCATCATATACCCTTACACTTGAGATTTGCTTGTCCTCAAGCAAATGCGCTTTTATTCTACTTAAAAGACAAGTTAGGGGTCATTTAACACTAATATAAAAGTAATTACAACAAATAATCGTTCCACTAAAGACCAATAGACAAGCACGGAGGTTATACACAAGCACCTCACAAATAGTGTTTAGATACTCACATCTCTCGGGTGTAATAAAGTAATATAACATTATGGAAATGGAAGATATCTCTCACTACCTGTCATAGCAAAATAGATTACCATAGGCTTGGGAAAGGATCAAACCTCCACCACATGGCGTAAGTACCTAGGATAAACTATCAAAGAGGTCTTTTAAAGGGTTGTAACGTTAGGTATAGGGATATGAATTACACGGTTTTGTTGGATAAAGGAAGTTTTACTGGTGGCGAGTTAACAATCTTAGTTAATTACATGTACAATATGGCGTTGCTAAGCCAAGACTAGACTCGACTTAAGCTAATAAATGAAAAATAACTAAAAACATAAAATGAACATAGAATGAAACGGGATGGTAGTCCGTATGTTTTTTCTCTTTTTCTTTTTCTATTTTTTTTTTCTTTTTCTTGATTTTTCGATTTTTTTTTTTTTTTTTTTTTTTTTGCATACACTCTTACCATACCATCCAAAATAATACATCATAGGGGATGAGAATTCCCCTTATACTTGAATCTTTACATACTTTACATTAAACTAATTTAATGACTCGAATTAAGAAAATTAAAACACTTGGAGCACTTTTAAGATTATCGTACATATGGGGGTAATAAGTGATGTTCTTCCCCATTACTTCATAAAATAAGTACTTACCCATGAGTCCCAATCGTCCCAAAACAATATGTACAAGGATATGACTCGACTTAGCAACCATGTAATCAATTAGAAAGTTAACTTAGGGTTTAACAAATAACAATAATGCACTAAAAATGAGCGCATAAACGGAAGGCTAAGGCGATTTGGGTGTACATTTAAGTGGGGTGTAACAAATTCTTCCTTTAAGTAAAATGCTTAAAGTTAGAAACGAAAAGATAGGCTCGGAGGGGTGTACTAGGGGTTTCGTGTACTAAAAATGAGTACAACGCTAAGGGTGTGGGAAAAATTAGTTGACTTAACTAGCCAAGTAATATGACTTAAATGGTCAAGTAATTATAATACGGGTTTAACACAAGGGTGATCCTAATGCCTCTTATCATGTAGTAAATCCTACCACACGAATGTAGTCTCACTAGCGGTCTCGGGATGCATCACTAACGCAAGTTCTAGAATCTAAATGCTACCGGTACACTCATAAGCACTAATAGTAAATGCTTTTCCTATCAAATCTAAAGGCGAACCTCACATTTTTGGGTGGAAAATTTTTCTGAATATACGGTTATGTGCTAGTCATACAATCTCCTATCCATGAGACGCTTGCTATGGCTAAAGTTTCACTCCTAAATGTTGTAAAAAATTTTAAATTTGGCGCTAAAATTACACTAACAAGTATTTCTCATAGTTTTATTACACATCTACCATCAAACAAAACAAACTCAAGCGAAAGTGCATATGTAAGGTATCATCTTTTTACCCTCCCCTTACACTTAAGATGAACATTGTCCCCAATGTTCAAGTAAAGAATGTAAAAGTGAAAAAGTAAAGAGAATGAAATCAAATACTCCCCTGATTCGCTCGGTATGGATTATAGGTTGGCCAGGTTAAATCTTCTTCCAAGAAAACGAACAATCAAAGCTTCCCTTCCAGAATATAAATCATCTTCTTGTCGAACATAACCTGTAAATCCTGACAAAAATAGACAAGACAACCTCGCGTAAAATCGGCGGCATCCTATATAAGTTACTAAATCCTAAAAAAAAAGTAAGATATAATGCTTGTGGAATGAAGTTTGCAGATTTCCTGGAGATTATAAAACTTAATAATTCACAAAAACCATAAGACTCCGTTAGAAAAACAAAACCGGTAAAATTTCCAGATTTTAACTCCTGACGCCGTCAAGAGTAATCCTCTCACGCCGTCAGAATGGACCTGCAGAAATTCTTATGTTAAGTTTCCGGAAAATTTCTGGAAAAACTTGGTCCTACTTCCTGGAAAATCCTGCAAAACTTCATTATGACTCAATACAAGCATTTGACTCTAACAAATACGAATATACATGCTCATTTATTATTGTGGAGAATCATGATCGGTTTGTTTCTTAAAAACATATTTGGGGTTTCCCCTTACACTTATCTTTTGCAAAAATACTTTTAGGTTGGAGTTAAGACTAGGCCAAACAACATAGTAAAGTATTTCCACATTTTAATTGAGAAACATGATCAACCAACAATAAAAATAAAACATGCATACGGAAGCAAATAACAATCAAACAAATAAAATCACACAAAACATGGGTTGCCTCCCAAGAAGCGCTTTTCTTTATTTACGAGTCTTGTAGCTAGACTCAAGGTCATGGGTTACTACGTGATTTCATCATCAAACGTCACATCCTCCTCACTAATCATTTCATTGTTGTTTTCTTGGTAGTGTTTTACACGTTGTATGTTAATCGTGAATTCCCTACCTTCATCATCTATTAACACTACCGCTCCAAATTTAGAAGAGTTCTTTACCGTGAACGGTCCATACCATCTAGACTTAAGTTTTCCCGGAAATAATCTCAACCGAGAATTGTATAATAGGACCTTGTCCCCCTCTGAAAATTCTTTAGGTTTCTTAATTCTCTGGTCATGCCATCTTTTAGCTCTTTCTTTATATGTGATGGAGGATTCGTAGGCTTCTAGTCTAAGCTCATCAAGCTCGTGTAATTGCAAAAACCTATTATTTCCAGCAGTTGTGTAATCTAAGTTGCATGCCTTAAGCGCCCAATAAGCCTTGTGTTCTAATTCTACTGGTAAGTGACATGCCTTACCATACACCATGCGGAATGGGGTTGTTCCAATAGGTGTTTTGTAGGCAGTTCGGAATGCCCATAAGGCTTCGTCGAGTTTAAATGACCAGTCCTTTCTGTTTTGACTAACCGTTTTTTCAAGTATTCTTTTAATAGCTCTATTGGTGTTTTCGACTTGGCCATTGGTCTGTGGATGATAGGCGGTGGAGAATCGATGGGGTACTCCATACCTCTTCATGACCTTTTCCATTTGTGCATTGCAGAAATGTGTTCCCCTATCACTGATGAGAGCTTTCGGAATCCCGAATCTTGCAAAAAGCTTTTTCAGGAAATGAATAACTACTCTTGCATCATTGGTCATAAGGGCTTGTGCCTCAACCCATTTTGAAACATAGTCTATTGATGCGTGGGAATCGCAACAGGCTTTACCTCTCGAGGGATCTCGAGAAGCTTACAACCCCCACCAGGCAGTGTACCTGATCGTTGTAGTATAGTATAGTATAGTGACAAGTACCAGGGGATTGATCGTTCAGCTTAGGAATAGTGTCGCTAGGATTAGAAAGCCTAATTACTAGTTCTAAAGGTGAGGGATGATTATTTTTGTCTTTTTATATTTTTATGAAAGCAAGTAAAATCTCGGGTTTTGAAAGAGTGGGCGGAATTAGTTGCTATTCAACTAACCCAAAACTAAGATGCAATCAAAATAAAATAATAAAAATGAAATTAAACTAATTATACTAAGGTTGTGAGCAGTAATTGGAGAAAATGTGTTTACTTAGACTTCATTACTCCCTAGATATCTTTTACACGTTAATTACTTGTTATAATTGCATGGATGACGGATCGTATTCCTTAATACCATTCATGGGGTGGCATACATAACTCCCCAATTCTATGAGCTCTTATCTCCTCCTACACCATGACCCAGCACAACTATAGGGATTGTAAACAGTGGCTCATGCATTAAATACAACCAATAAAGACCTAGTACGCCTCGGTTCATGTTTCTTAAGACGTTCAAGCATGTTACCATTTGGAGATCTGCCAGTTTTCTTAAGCCTAACATATAAAATCATTCATCCAAGAACAAGAATAAACAAGTAATCAACACATAATCAATATCTAGGTTTCATTAGATCTAAGCAAACACAAAGGAGATCTAGCCTAGCATAATGGAATTGAGACAAGAACAAGATATAGACAACCAACACATAGACATATTGATTGAATTAGAAGAACACTTATCTCAATTACAATGCAAGGTATCAAGGGTTTGGAACCCTTGAAAAACCTGTAAAAGTTGCACCAAATTCGTCTTTAGGGTTTCTCCAAAACTTCTCCCTCTTTAATGTAAAAACTAGAAAACTATATATAGGAAAACTGGGCTGACGGCGTCAAGACAACCATGTGACGCCGTCACCTCACCGCCAAATACTACCTCGGACGGCCTTGATCTACTTATGACGGCCTGTGTGACGCCGTCACCACCTACGGTATTTTATTCTTGGCACTTTGACGCCGTCAGGATGACTTTTGACGCCGTCATCAACTACGGTATTTTATTCTTGATGTCTGACGCCGTCAGGATGTAACTCTTGACGCTGTCACCTAGTGTTTCCAGCATGGAAATTTGATACTTTGCCGTTTTCTTCACTTTTATGCTCCAAAAACGTCCAAAATGGCTTCTTTTCCAGAATTCACTCTCCAAGTACCTAAAATCACAAAAGGAACGATTTAGGGCAATATTTGATCAAATAAAGTCGTATTCGGGCTTAAATGACCCCCTAAAAACGGATCATTTTTCGCCTCATCATCTATGGCGACTAAGATGTACTCGTTTCCCCCCTGAGGATGGAAAGGGTCCCATGAAGTCAATCCCCCAAACATCGAATACCTCACAAACTTGTATAAAGTTCTGAGGTGCTTCATCCCTATGTGATATATTCCCGGCTCGTTGACATGCATCACACGCCTGCACCATTTCTTTTACATCACGGAAAATTGTGGGCCTATAGAATCCCGCATCGAGAATCTTTCGGGCGGTAACGTTTATCCCATGATGCCCGCCCGAGGGACCAGAGTGACATTCCCTCATAATCTTAACTGCCTCATTTTCAGAAACACAACGCCTTATAATGTGGTCAGGACACCTTCGGAATAAAAAGGGTTCATCCCAAAAGTAGTACTTTAGCTGGGAAAAGAACCTCTTCCTCTCGTACTTAGTCAGGTGTTCAGGAACAAGTCTACATCTACTGGCGAAGTAATTAGCAAAGTCGGCATACCATGGCTCCGAATCAATCATTGACATCAGTTGTTCGTCAGGAAACGAATCCCTAATCTCACTTCTATCGTGCTTATCCAAGGGGTTTTCAAGACGAGATAGATGATCTACGGCTAGATTCTCTGCCCCCCTCTTATCACGAATCTCAACATCGAATTCTTGTAGCAACAAGATCCACCGAATTATTCGTGGCTTGGCATCCTGCTTCGCGAAGAGATATCTAAGAGCTGAGTGGTCAGTGAAGACGACTGTTTTTGAAAGGACAAGATATTGTCAGAATTTGTCGAATGCAAATACTATGTCTAATAATTATTTTTCGGTGGTGGAGTAGTTCTCTTGAGCGGGATTCATGGTTTTGCTAGCGTAGTAAATAGGTTGGAAAAGCTTGTCACGTCGTTGACCTAATACAGCCCCGACAGCGAAGTCACTAGCGTCACACATGATTTCGAATGGTAACTCCCAGTTTGGTGTGATCATGATTGGAGCTTGAGTGAGTTCCCTTTTTAAGAGATCGAAAGCATCTTTGCATTCTTGGGAAAAATCGAATGGAGCATCCTTCACAAGCAATTGAGTCATTGGCCGGGCAATTTTTGAGAAGTCTTTGATGAATCTCTGATAAAATCCGGCGTGCCCCAAAAAACTGCGTATTGCCTTAACAGTCGTGGGGTATGGTAACTTAGATATAGCTTCAACTTTAGCTTGGTCCACCTCTATTCCGTTCCCTGAGATCTTATGCCCTAATACAATCCCTTCCTTTACCATGAAATGACACTTTTCCCAGTTTAACACCAAGTTGGTTTCCTCACAACGTTTAAGCATCTTTTCTAAATTAGCAAGACAGCGGTCGAAGGAGTTTCCGAAGACTGAAAAGTCATCCATAAACACTTCCATGCTGTCTTCCATGAGTTCGTGAAAGATTGCGGTCATGCAACGTTGGAAAGTGGCAGGAGCATTACATAGCCCAAAAGGCATCCTTTTGTAAGCAAATGTCCCATAGGGGCAAGTAAACGTGGTCTTTTCTTGGTCCTCGGGTGCAATGGGTATTTGAAAATATCCAGAGAATCCATCCAAGAAGCAATAGTACTCGTGTCCAGATAATCTCTCTAACATCTGATCAATGAATGGTAAGGGAAAGTGATCTTTCCTCGTGGCATCATTGAGCTTTCGATAGTCGATGCATACCCGCCATCCAGTGACAGTTCTCTAGGGCACCATCTCACCCTTGTCATTCTTTACTACAGTCATTCCACCCTTTTTAGGTACAACCTGCACAGGACTGACCCATGGGCTGTCCGAGATCGGGTAAATCAGTCCTGCATCCAAAAGTTTGATAACTTCTTTCTTTACTACTTCCTTAATGTTAGGGTTCACTCGCCTCTGGGGTTGCACAGTAGGTTTATAATCTTCCTCCATAAGAATCTTATGTGTGCAAAAAGTTGAGTCAATCCCCTTGATGTCGGCCACACTCCATGCGAGTACCCCCTTGTATTTTTTTAGGACCTCTAAGAGTTTAACTTTTTGTACATGTTCCAAGGAAGAGTTTATGATTACCGGGAGTTGGTCCTCCCCCTGAAGGAAGGTATACTCCAAATGGTTAGGAAGCTCTTTAAGATCAACGTTAGGAGGTTCGATAATAGAAGGTTGAGCTTGTTTTCGGGCTTTCGGAGCTCGAGATGCTCCGTTTCCTCTTGTCTGGGGTAGAAGGAGACTGCATTAACATCCTCCGTCTTTTCCACTTCTAACAAAGGCAGAAAACTCTCGTCCCGTAGCCAGCCTTCATCGATTTGTTCATCGACGCAACTATCAATGACATCTGTAAGTTCATCTACTTCCCCGATAAAGTAGAGCCGGTTGGCTGCTTCGAGGGAGAGGTCCATAGAATCCTTAATGTCGAAGGTTGTGCTATCGTCTCCCACTCGTAAGGTCAATTTGCCATCGTAGACATCGATGACTGCACGAGCGGTAGCAAGAAATGGTCTACCTAAGATGATAGGTACCAAGTCATCCTCTTCCATATCCAGGATTACGAAGTCGACCGGGAATTTGAATTTCCCAACTTTAACTAGCACATTCTCACATATCCCTACGGGGTACTTGACTGATCTATCGGCTAGTTGGATGTTCATACGGGTAGACTTCAATCCAGAATATCCTAGTTTACAGAACATAGAGTGGGGCATGAGATTGATACTCGCTCCCAAATCGGCAAGAGCATTTTTGATTGATAGAGGTCCTATGGAGCAAGGCAAGGTGAAACTGCCCGGATCGTCTACCTTCTTTGGTAGCCCTTGATGGGTTACCACTGAGCATTCTTCCCCCAGGGTCACAAGACCCTCGAGTTTCTTCCTGTTAGCGAGCAGCTTTTTGAAGTATGTGCTATACTTTGGCATATGATAGCAAGCATCAAGGAGAGGTATGGTGACAACTGAGTCTTT
Source organism: Artemisia argyi (assembly GCA_030686995.1). Lineage (NCBI taxonomy): Eukaryota > Viridiplantae > Streptophyta > Magnoliopsida > Asterales > Asteraceae > Artemisia > Artemisia argyi. The sequence continues at coordinate 307,609,479 of CM060709.1, forward strand.
TAGGTATGACAAAAACCTCTTGTTATCATTCTCAGTTTTCTGGTTCCTTAACCGGGATGGGAATGGAATTCTCACAGGTGGGTTAGGAAGGGCCGATGGGGAAGGGGTCATCACGGGCGGTTGATCTGGGATGCTAATGCCGACATCCTCCTCCTCCTCCCCAGGTTTATCTGGATCGAGGGTGATGGGGGACGAATTTGGGTAAGGAGGGTCTTTGGTTGTCGTTCCAGCTCGTGTGGTTATCGCGAGCGTGGGGTCTTTTTTTCTTACTAATGGTGTTTGAAGATTATCTAGGGCTGAGTTAAGCTTGTTGAAAAATTCTCCAATACCCTCCTGCTGCTCGTCGAAAAGCTCATTAAGCCCTTTCATTTGCAAGTCTTTTTCTTGAGTGAAGTGACCAAGGTCATCTTCGAAATTGCTCCTGATTTTGAATTCAGGGCCTTCCTCCCCTTCTCTTCTCTTTACCAGATTTCCCCAAAGGGTGTAATCGTCATTTTGGTAAAAAGGCAAGAGGGAGGGATCAGCATAAATGTCCCCTCCTGACAAGCACGCATGTTCAGTTGTGGCTGCTCCTCCGCATTCTTCTACCTCATGCGGGCCTCCACAGTAATCGCAGATCAAGTAAGGATTCGACAGCTGTTTAGGTAACTGCGATCCAGCTATGTATTCCACTCTTTTGTGAATTTTGCTCAAACGATCCGAGGTGATCTCAGAAATGCTGACAGTCGACTCAGGTTCATCCCAAGTGTCATCCTGGTCTTAAGCATATTCTTCAATCCTATCCCATCCTTCCTCGGCACTTAGATTGGCCAATCTTCCTTTCCTAGATTGGTTAATTCCGTTTCGGTCATTAGAGGAGATATTTTCGTAGAAGATTTGGACCAAGAGCCAAAGCTCAATGCCGTGATGGGGAACTTGTCTTATTGAATCTTTGAATCTAGTCCACGATTTATAGAAGGGTTCGTCCTTCTCCTTCCGGAAACGGAGGATCCTATCTCTAAGTGCTGAGGTTTTTCTAGGTGGAAAGAACTTCTCATAGAACTTGGATATGAGTTGCTCCCATGTGAAGATAGATTCAGAAGGGAGTTTGTCATACCATTCTTGGGCTTTTTCATATAAGGTGAAAGGAAAGAATCGCAATCGGGATGTGTCTCTAGTAGCCCCATCCGTATGGAGGGTGTCTACTATTTTTAGGAAGTCCTTGATGTGTTGGATTGGATTTTCCTCATCAAGTCCGCTGAATTTACACACACTTTTGACAAGCCAAACATCGGGTGCGTGTAGGACCTCACTGGTGTGTTCGTTCGGGTAGACAATGGCATTTGAAAAGCCACGAGGAGTTGGCGAAGAGTAGTCCTTGAGACGCTTAGGAGGGGGTATTATAGGGGTACTCATCTCGTTGTGGGAGCTAGGGGTTGTGATGTGATTTTCTGAATTTTCCTCAGAAAGAGGTGCATCAAAGTCGATAGCAATGCTGTATGGTTCAGGAGTTGAGTGAGTTCGTCTTAACCTACACATTTCTCTTTCGGGTTCTGCATAAGGCAAGACAAGGTCTCTAGTGGTACTACGACTCCTAGTGATCCTAAGGTTGGAGAATTCGTTGGTTGCCATGATGGCGGACGGTGAAGAGTTACGAACAAAAGCACGAAGAAATAAGATAGACTAAAGAAAACCTAAAAAAAAAATAAAAATAAATAAAAATAAAATCTTACTAGAAAGGAATCTAGCAAGTAGATCTAATAAAAAGAAATTCTAACATAGACAATAACTATTCCCCGGGCTGCGGCGCCAAAAACTTGATGCGTGGGAATCGCAACAGGCTTTACCTCTCGAGGGATCTCGAGAAGCTTACAACCCCCACCAGGCAGTGTACCTGATCGTTGTAGTATAGTATAGTGACAAGTACCGGGGGATTGATCGTTCAGCTTAGGAATAGTGTCGCTAGGATTAGAAAGCCTAATTACTAGTTCTAAAGATGAGGGATGATTATTTTTGTATTTTTATATTTTTATGAAAGCAAGTAAAATCTCGGGTTTTGAAGGAGTGGGCGGAATTAGTTGCTATTCAACTAACCCAAAACTAAGATGCAATCAAAATAAAATACTAAAAATGAAATTAAACTAATTTATACTAAGGTTGTGAGCAGTAATTGGAGAAAATGTGTTTACTTAGATTTCATTACTCCCTAGATATCTTTTACACTTTAATTACTTGTTATAATTGCATGGATGACGGATCGTATTCCTTAATACCATTCATGGGGTGGCATACATAACTCCCCAATTCTATGAGCTCTTATCTCCTCCTACACCATGCCCAGCACAACTATAGGGATTGTAAACAGTGGCTCATGCATTAAATACAACCAATAAAGACCTAGTACGCCTCGGTTCATGTTTCTTAAGATGTTCAAGCATGTTACCATTTGGAGATCTGCCAGTTTTCTTAAGCCTAACATATAAATCATTCATCCAAGAACAAGAATAAACAAGTAATCAACACATAATCAATATCTAGGTTTCATTAGATCTAAGCAAACACAAGAGAGATCTAGCCTAGCATAATGGAATTGAGACAAGAACAAGATATAGACAACCAACACATAGACATATTGATTGAATTAGAAGAACACTTATCTCAATTACAATGCAAGGTATCAAGGGTTTGGAACCCTTGAAAAACCTGTAAAAGTTGCACCAAATTCGTCTTTAGGGTTTCTCCAAAACTTCTCCTTTTTAATGTGAAAAAACTAGAAAACTATATATAGGAAAATAAGGATGACGGCGTCAAGACAACAATGTGACGCCGTCACCTCGCCGCCAAATACTTCCTCGGACGGCCTTGATCTACTTCTGACGCCCTGTGTGACGCCGTCATCAACTACGGATTTTTATTCTTGGGCTTTTGACGCCGTCAGGATGACTCTTGACGCCTTCATGAACTACGGATTTTTATTCTTGATGTTTGACGCCGTCAGGGTGGTACTCTTGACGCCGTCACCTACTGTTTCCAGCATGGAAAATTGAGACTTTGCCGTTTTCTTCACTTTTATGCTCAAAAAACGTCCAAAATGGCTTCTTTTCCAGAATTCACTCTCCAAGTACCTAAAATCACAAAAGGAACGATTTAGGGCGATATTTGATCAAATAAAGTCGGATTCGGGCTTAAATGACCCCCTAAAAACGGATCATTTTTCGCCTCATCAAATAGTACACACAAAATATGTGACTAAAGCTGACAATACATCCTAGTCTATACGCATAGCAAGTTTAGAAAGAATATAAAAGCGATAATAGTCCACAGAAAATAATTTGCACGTTTCTTACCCCAAATATTGAAAACATAGTTCAAGAGTAAAAGTGGGGCTATGACTCACCTCAAGTCCAGAAAATAGCAAGAAGAAGTCGGTAGAAATAAGATGTATAGTAACTCACAAAACAGAAACTACGGACTCGGCACGACCTAACAATATCAACTCGTTCAGAAATCATTTCCTCAAATTCAAAATATTCCCAAACCCGGACGTAATCCGTTTTATCTTCCGAAAATCCATTTCGTATTAGTTTGGTGTATTTACGTTTGGTATCCATACGGGTGGTAGGTCGACACAAAACAAACCAAAAAAGGTCACACAAAGAATAATAAAATGAACTATAGATCTAATATTAGCCCAATATATTATTTAAATAAATCGCCGAAGTTTATTAAATCCGTCGATTTAATAATTCTCATATTTATTTACGTAACATACCGTTCCAAGATTACACCCAGTCCTAAAGCACATAGCACATAAATACTATATGGTATATATCGTAGTTTAATAAATTCCTTATATACATCGTCAAATTGGCCAGATTTCCTGATATATATATTCGCAATTTATTACCCTTTACATATACCACAACCTATGGGTGTCGTAGAATACGATGCCCATTAATATATTCATTTCATATAGCCAAATAACCCGGTTCAACCCTTCGGTTAAGTGGTTATTTAGTTATAGAAAACGTTTATATTAATCGTCATATATCCGTGACAACACGAAAGTCACAAATAATACTTACCTGAACTCGAGTGACTACGACTCCGCATAACTCGATAAGTTTACTCGTTATATATATAAAATGACATTTTATTTAATATTCAATAGTTTGTCGAGAGTTTCTCGTTTTATAACACATTTTTATAATAATAATACGTTCAATAATATTACGCCACTTTCGTAGCCTAATATATATCTAGTCGTATTATTTATAATATGACTCGTGATTATTATTATTATTAATATACGCGCTTATATAATTATATATCCGTTATTCACGTCTATATATTCATATAAACGTTTATATTATCAATAACTATTATTACGAGTTTTATTACTTATGTTTTATTTGTAAATAGTTATCGAGACATACGAAATGGTCACATGTCCGAGTCATGACTCTCGGCTCATTGTCCAAGTCCAAAGAAATAAGCAAATGTCATTAAAACAATACATCTCCGTCCAACACAATCTCAATCCACGTGCTACAACAATAGGGTCCGACTACGGCACCCGACTAACCTATCTTCGTCAATCTAAGTGACCGTCTCACAATCGGTCCCCAATATCACAATTCGTCAACACTTCTCAATACCAAAATTCAATATCCAATGTCGAGACCCAAACATGGTCTCGACCCACATGTATTCGGCCAAGGAACAAGTAAACAACCAACTAATAACAATTAATCCAAACCAAGTTATATTCAAGCAACAAAAAATCAAAGTCATACTCGGGTGGGTTTACCAAGCCACACTCAAGTCCACACGACTCGACCGAGTCGTGTTAAATACCACGAGCCAAGAGGGCTCGAACCAAGCATCAAGGGTCACCAAAAAGACTCCAAAGAGCACTCCAAAATATACCCATTCGACCCAAAGGTCTCGACAACAATAATAATAATACGGCTACGAGCCGCGACTCACAAGAGTCGAACCAAGGCAATAACGAGCCCAAGGCTCGAGTCACAACCAAACGAGAGCCCCATTTGGGTCTCGGCCTGATTATACGAGCAACAAAATGCGATCCCGAGACCTCAAGGGTCTCGGTTAGGCTCAATCCAAAGAACCAAACCCTCGAAGTAACATAAAACGACCAAATCCTTCCACAAATCCGAACCCAAATCGACCCAAACCGGATACCAAACTAATCTTTATCAAAATCTTTAAAAGAACTTGTAGTTTTAAACCCCAATACAAGATAATCCGAGTTTGACTCGGTTTAGTAAAACCCACGCGTAAAAACGTGTTTTCTCACCTTCTAATACACGGATCTATATCAAACTTCGAAAATAATCGTGGTGGTGTGGTGTACGCGCGGCGGTGGAACAAGCAAGAGGTGGTGGTTTCTTGTTCTCGGCGCGTGGAGTGGTTCAAAAGGTGGAGAAGGACGTTTGGATTACGGTGGTGGTGTTTGTGTGTGGTGATAACCGGCGGTGGAGTGATGGCGGCCGGATATCCAGTCGGCGGCTAGGGTTAGCAAGAAAAGGGAGAGAGATGAGAGTGGAGGTGATGGGTGTTGTGTGTTTGTGTGAACCGGCCCCCAAACAAGGACCAATTAGTAGTTTCCCCTTTTTTTATAATAATAATAATAATAATAATAATAATAATAATAATAATAATAATAATAATAATAATAATAATAATAATAATAATAATAATAATAATAATAATAATAATAATAGTAATAATAATAATATTACTAATAGTGTTGAGCGGGTAAAGTGGGTAAATGTAAAACATGTGGCCCGAAACCCGAACTCATTTCAAACTTTAATATCTCCCAAAAAACATCTCGTAATTACTCAAATATCGTCGGACTCGTAAAACGAATCATAAAATTTCCCGTTAGGTAAACCTAGTGCCGGAGTCAACGTAGTACCAGTGAGAATTTAAGAATACATCACCAAGCATAATATCAAAATGAATTATTAAAATAATTCACGAATTCCATAACGTCATCAAATATAACTATCTATAAAATAGGTCTTACAAGTTCGTTGTGAATGAAAATTCCAAATAAAATTTATAAACGAACTTTAACGTAATGCGGGTTTTCAAAATAACTCCCTAAATTGCCGGTTGTCACATCCTCCCAGTCTCAGAAGAAACCCGTCCCGGGTTTCACTCAGAACAATTCATCTACGAAGCGAAAAGCTTCGGACATCTCTTCCGGAACTCGTCCTCACGTTCCCACGTAAATTCTGGTCCGTGTCAGGAATTCCAACGAACCTTGACGAGCGGAATGCGACTTCGCTTGAGTCGTTTAACTTCACGATCTAAAATCTCAATTGGTTCTTCCACGAAATTCAATTTCTCATCAACACGAATATCCTTCATTGGAATGATAGGCATCTCATCAGAAAGACATTTCTTCAAATTACTAACGTGAAACACGTCGTGAACTTTACTCAGTTCATGTGGTAATTCCAACCTATAAGCCACGGGCCCAATTCTTTCTAAGATAAGAAATGGTCCAATGTAGCGTGGGTTGAGTTTTCCACGTTTCCCGAAACGTATCACACCCTTCCAAGGCGAGACTTTCAGCATCACTTTGTCTCCAACCTGGAATTCTAAGGGTTTACGTCTCTGATCGGCGTAACTTTTCTGCCTATCTCGGCTGCTTGTAACCGATCACGAATCTGAGCTACTTTCTCTGTAGTTTCCAAGATAAGTTCAGGGCCTGTGAGTTGGCTATCTCCAACTTCTGCCCAACCAATAGGCGAACGACACTTTCTGCCATACAAAGCTTCGAATGGTGCAGCTTTAAGACTTGTGTGGTAGCTATTATTATAGGAGAATTCCGCAAGGGGTAAGTATTTCTCCCAGCCTTTACCAAAGTCTATGATACATGCACGAAGCATATCCTCTAACGTCTGAATGGTCCTCTCACTTTGACCATCGGTTTGGGGATGATATGCAGTACTCATATCAAGTCTCGTCCCCAAAGCCGTTTGAAGTGATCGCCACAAAGCTGACGTAAAGCGGCTATCGCGATCCGAAATAATAGATATCGGGACTCCATGACGTGAAATAATTTCCTTCACATACAACCTCGCAAGTTTATCCACACTATCATCCTCACTAATTGCTAGGAAATGAGCAGACTTTGTCAGACGATCCACAATTACCCAGATAGCGTCACAACCGCTAGCTGTCCTCGGTAATTTGGTAATGAAGTCCATTGTAATCCGCTCCCATTTCCAGACTGGAAGTTCTGGTTGCGTTAGTAATCCTGACGGTCTCTGATGTTCAGCTTTAACCTTAGAACATGTCAAGCACTTACTAACGTATGATGCTATGTCTGCCTTCATGTTTGGCCACCAATATAACTTCTTAAGGTCTTGATACATTTTGTCAGATCCCGGATGAATAGAGTACCTTGACTTATGCGACTCATGCATAATTAACTCCCGAATTCCTCCATATAAAGGTACCCAAATCCGATCTCCGAAAAATAATAATCCATCAGAACGCTTAACAAATCCTTTCTCATTCTCAGCCATCCCAAATATATTCTCAGCAGATTTGTTTTCTGCTTTTAACGCTTCTGTTTGAGCCTCAAGTATTTGAGACGGTAATGGTGATACGATAGTTATTCCCAATGACCTAACTCGTAACGGTGGTATTCTCTCCTTTCGGCTAAGAGCATCAGCAACAACGTTTGCTTTACCAGGATGGTAGCGAATTTCGCAATCATAATCGCTTAGCAACTCAATCCAACGTCGTTGTCTCATATTGAGCTCTTTTTTATTCAAGATGTGTTGTAGACTTTTATGGTCAGTGAACACAACACACTTTGTTCCATACAAGTAATGTCTCCATATCCTTAAGGCGAAAACCACAGCACCTAACTCCAAATCATGGGTGGTGTAGTTTTTCTCATGCTTTTTGAGCTGTCGGGAAGCATAAGCTATCACCTTCTCTCGTTGAATTAACACGGCTCCCAATCCTTTATGTGAGGCGTCACAATAGACGACGAAATCCTCGTTACCTTCAGGTAATGCTAAGATAGGAGCACTATACAACATCTTCTTAAGCAATTTAAATGCTTCCTCTTCTTTGTCTCCCCATTCATACGTAACACTCTTTTGAGTCAATTTGGTTAATGGTTTAGCTATCTTTGAAAATCCCTCAATGAATCTTCGGTAATAACCAGCTAAACCCAAAAATTGACGAACTTCGGTTGGGGTCGTAGGTGCAGCCCAATCTTTTATTGCCTCAATTTTAGCAGGATCCACATGGACTCCTTGCCTATCAATTACATGACCCAAAAATTGTACCGTCGGAATCCAAAATTCACATTTAGAAAACTTGGCATAGAGTTTCTCCTTTCTGAGCAATTCTAAGATAAGTCTTAGATACTCCTCATGCTCCTTCTCACTCTTCGAATAAATCAGAATGTCATCGATGAACACAATCACAAACTTATCTAAGTAAGGCTTACACACCTGATTCATGAGATCCATGAATATCGCCGGTGCGTTAGTCAACCCAAACGGCATCACCTGAAACTCGTAATGCCCGTAACGGGTTCTGAAAGCCATTTTCGGAATATCTTCCTTGCGAACTCAAAGTTGATGATATCCCAATCTCAAATCGATCTTCGAATACACACTCGATCCTTGAAGTTGATCGAACAAGTCGTGGATCCTAGGTAACGGGTATCTATTCTTCACCGTTAACTTGTTCAACTCTCGGTAGTCAATGCACATACGAAACGATCCATCCTTCTTCTTCACGAATAAGACTGGGGCTCCCCAAGGTGAAGAACGTGGTCTTATGAATCCTTTTTCGGCTAACTCCGCTAATTGTTTTGACAACTCTTCTAGTTCGGTAGGTGCAAGACGATAAGGCGCTCGTGCTACAGGTGCAGCACCAGGTATCAACTCAATCTGAAACTCCACTTGTCTAGTCGGCGGGATTCCTGGCAAATCATCGGGAAACACATTAGGAAAATCACGAACTATAGGCACATCTCCGATGCACCTTTCCTTTCTCTTCGTCCCTCCTTTCTCAGAAATTTGAGCTAAGAAAAGGTAACATCCCTTCTCCATTAGCTTTGGTAACTTAGTGCAAGAAATAACTGCTAATCGGGATGGGCTCCTAGAATCCTTCCGATCTCCTAATATATTTAGGATTTCCTTTCCGTATGGTACACGCACGATCTTCTCGTCGCAAAGTATGTGAGCACGATACTTCGACAACCAATCCATACCAATGATGACATCGAAACTTCCTAACGTGACGGGTAGAAGATCTATGTTGAAAGGGTGGTTCAAGAAATTTAACGTGCAACCGCGAATGATAGTATTAATCCTTTCTATATTCCCATTTGCTAACTCAATATCATATCCATTTCCTAAGGCCATCGGGGGTTTCTCTAGTAAGGGTGCAAACGTAGTGGACACAAAACTCCTATCGGCACCAGTATCAAATAGTATGGAACCATAACGATTATTGAGAAGGAACGTACCAATAACGACGTTCGGATCTTCTCCTCTCTCGTTCCTGAGTGCATACACTCTTCCCTGAGCAGCTCCAGCTTCCACACATTGGTCCCCATTATCTTGTCGTCCACGGTTTCCTCCAGCTCCACGGTTTCCATGATTGTACCCATTACCACCCGAGCCTTGATTTCCACGGTTCCACGATTCTCTACACTCATTCCTATAGTGTCCTTTCTTTCCACACCCATAACAAGTAACATCTGCCTTGTTTCTCATCTCAGGAGCAGCCTAAACCATAGCAAGAGGTCGAGCCCTACAGTCCTTAGCTGTGTGTCCTTTCTTTGAGCAGTTCTGGCATTTCACACTACATCATCCAGTATGATGCTGGTGGTAACGACCACACTTGGGTGCATCACCATTCTGATTCTTCTTATCTCCATTCCCAATGGCATAAGCCTTAGCTTGTCTCTTGCTTCGGTGATCATTACCCTTAGGGTGTTGGTCTCTCTTTCTCTTCCCATTCTTCTCCTTATCAGCTCCTTCTAATTCCAACGAATCCATAAGTTGTTGAGCAATAGTGATTGCCTCATGGATGTTTGCAGGCCTAGCAGAAATCACATCATTTCTTGTAGCTACAGGCAACCCATCAGTATACCTCTCGATCTTTTGAGTCTCGGTTTTCACCATATCTGGGCAAAGCAAGGCTAACTCCTGGTAACGACGATTGTAAGTCGTCATATCATTACCTTTCACCTTGTGGTTCCAAAACTCAATCTCTAGCTTCTTGACCTCATTCCTTGGGCAATAAGTCTGAATCAGTAGAGACTTAAATTGCTCCCAAATCATGGCATAAGCTTCATCACTCCCAACTGAATTTCGGTAATTGTTCCACCAAGTTAAAGCTTCATCCTTGAAAGTAAAAGAAGCAAACTTTACCTTCGCATTCTCCGCACAACCACTGACATTGAACACTGACTCAGTCTTCTTAATCCATCTGACTAAGTAAACCACTCCTTCAGTTCCACCAAACTCAATGGGTCCACAAATCTTGAACTCCTTGTATTGACATCCATTAGCACGAACAGGTGGAAAAGTTTCCAGCAGAATTGTTGGAGTGATTTGACTCAGCTAGTAGTTCAGCAACTCTTTGCTCCACAAGTTGATTGATCATTGCTTGATCCACAGTAGGTGCATTAAGTGGAACATGATCATTGTCTCCCTGAACATCAACATTTTGATTCCCGTTGTTACGGTTAGTAGTGTCCAGGTTGTCAGGAGTAGGGGTTTCAACATTTCGAGTAGGTCGGCGTCCTCGACGACCAGGGGTAGTCACTGCAGGACCAGTTCTGGTAGCTCTAACAGGGTTTCGTCATGGGGCCATTGATCTGAAACATCATACAAGTTCATGAGTCTCCAATAGAACTTATCAATACGCCCAACAAAATAATTCAACAAAGCCAAGTCATGGAAAGAATAGCAACAATACACCATGAAACATCAATAAAACGGATAGGGACTCAATTTCGATAACACCCAAAATCACATAACACCATATACTAACAACCATCAACCATACAATAGAGATCTAACATCGTTCCAACTACTGGAAAACACAAAACATACTAATCGTTCCAAACGAGACGAATACTGAACAAATACATCAAAATATGATAACTAGCTTTTCTAGCCGAACACTCCTCGGTGTAGAAAGCAACAAGACAACATAACTCAAACGTCTAGCCACGCTGCTGGCGGAGGTTCCTCAACTCCTGCCTCAAGCCATCAAGATCCCTCCATAACGATCCTAACTCCACACTATGAGTGTCTCAGTCTCTCTTGAGGTCAGCCACCTCCTTCTCTAGCTCAGCATTCCTTTGCCATAGCTTGCGGTCGGCCTCTCGAGCAGTAACAAAACCTCGCTGCAAACTATCGATATGCTCATGAACCTCCATCAAAACTCTCCTAATCTCAGTAGTCCTGCCCACAACCACAGTCATATCAACTCTCAGATCCGCTATGAACTCTCCAATAACCCTCTCAAGTCGATCAGATATACGTGTAACTCTCTCACCAAGCTCAGTAATCTGAGCCCACAACCTGCCAATCTCGCCTAACTCTGCATGCTCAGCAGAAACCTCAGAAGATGCATCCGACCCATCGAGACTACCAGGTGGCAACTCAACCAAAAACGGATGATCAGGTGAATCAGGCTCAATCGGATGTACAGGTGAATCAGGCTCCTCAGCCTGAGCTGGTGGTACTAACACATCATCATCATCAGGCATCTTATCCTCCTAAGGGTCATCCTCCTCCTCAGGGTCATCATCATCACCCTGCTCAGCCTCCTGAGGGTCATCCTCCTCCTCAGGGTCATCAGCGTCATCCTCACCCTCGTACTCCTCCTCATCCTCATCGGAAGAGTACCTCATCAATCGTCGTCTCCTAATAGGTGAACCATGTGGAGATGTGGTAGGTGATCTAGAACGACGACGCAATGATGTGGGTGGCGCCTCAGACAGAAGAGAGTGAGCATCAATCTGTAAAGGTGATGGAGTAGGGCGTACCGACATGCGTGCCGTAGCTCAGTGGGCAAAGCGTGGAGCCACACGAGCCAAAGCCTGATGAAGAGTAAGCTGCCTCGATGTACCAGGGAGCCCTAAAGAAGATGAGGGTCCCTGCATAGATGCAGCAGGTGGTGCTGAAGTAGAAGCTGTCTGCGGCACAGTAGCTGAAAGCATGGCCATCTGGTAAGGATCATCAGATGCCATAGTGAACTGTGCAGGTAAAACCGGTGCAGTAAGAATATCCTCGACAACATCGGGCATATGGGAGGCCGTGGTCTATGACAACGGCGTAGGGTAGGTGTAAGTGTTTCAAAACAACTAAATCACAACTCAAGATATCGTACCAGAAATCCTCATCAAATAATTCAAACATATAATCTTAATAAAGAGTTTCAAACACCGCATTACTAAAATGTTTATAAAACAATTAGACCATATAATTCCTGGAAACGCCATCTTACTACTAAATCCATAAACCTCAAATCATCTCAAGAAATCCCAAATCTAACAATCATCTCAAATATCTCATAATACCTCAAATAATAGAAGATGCATCGGCTTGGCGGGCTGGCGGGCAGTGGTCAAGGATCATTTTCTATAAAAATTCGGTTATAGTTTAGGCGTTTATTTACCTAGTTCTCTATAACCTTGGCTCTGACACCAATCTGTAACACCCCCAAAATTTGATACAGCGGAAGACTCAACAAGCTTTCAGGGTGCTACGGGGATTGGTATCCAACACAAGACATAATAGAACGAGATAAAGTAAACATAATAAAAATGCAACCAAAACGGGGTTTTAAAGTTTACATTTATCCCAACATCATTCAGAGTCAGGCCCAAAATAACATAACAGTAGGTCCATAATTAATTATCAGAGTTTAGAAAAATAGATCCATAAACCAAGAGCCTTAGCCGAGCCTTCCATTCCAAGCATCCATATCATCACTTAATTACCTGAGAAAGCGTGCTAAAAGTCAGCTTTCGCTGGTGAGATCATAGGTTTAAATTCATCTAATAATATAGTGGACATATACGCTAAACGCTTGCTAGCTAGACTAAGGATTCACTAAAGGCCTGCGGATACCCTCCGCTCCAATCCTAACACACGGATACCCTCCGTTCTAACATAGATATTCGGATAACCCCCGCAATATCATAAATACTCGGATAACCTCCGAAGTATTAATAACCTATAGGTGCACGCTACAGTATCTAAATAAGCCAACCTTGAATAGTACACACAAACCGTGTGACTAAAGCTGACAATCCACCAATAACCAAATAAGCCAACCTTGAATAGTACACACAAAATATGTGACTAAAGCTGACAATACATCCTAGTCTATACGCATAGCAAGTTTAGAAAGAATATAAAAGCGATAATAGTCCACAGAAAATATTTTGCACGTTTCTCACCCCAAATATTGAAAACATAGTTCAAGAGTAAAAGTGGGGCTATGACTCACCTCAAGTCCAGAAAATAGCAAGAAGAAGTCGGTAGAAATAAGATGTATAGTAACTCACAAAACAGCAACTACGGACTCGGCACGACCTAACAATATCAACTCGTTCAGAAATCATTTCCTCAAATTCAAAATATTCCCAAACCCGGACGTAATCCGTTTTATCTTCCGAAAATCCATTTCGTATTAGTTTGGTGTATTTACGTTTGGTATCCATACGGGTGGTGGGTCGACACAAAACAAACCAAAAAAGGTCACACAAAGAATAATAAAATGAACTATAGATCTAATATTAGCCCAATATATTATTTAAATAAATCGCCGAAGTTTATTAAATCCGTCGATTTAATAATTCTCATATTTATTTACGTAACATACCGTTCCAAGATTACACCCAATCCTAAAGCACATAGCACATAAATACTATATGGTATATATCGTAGTTTAATAAATTCCTTATATACATCGTCAAATTGGCCAGATTTCCTGATATATATATACGCAATTTATTACCCTTTACATATACCACAACCTATGGGCGTCGTAGGATACGATGCCCATTAATATATTCATTTCATATAGCCAAATAACCCGGTTCAACCCTTCGGTTAAGTGGTTATTTAGTTATAGAAAACGTTTATATTAATCGTCATATATCCGTGACAACACGAAAGTCACAAATAATACTTACCTAAACTCGAGTGACTACGACTCCGCATAACTCGATAAGTTTACTCGTTATATATATAAAATGACATTTTATTTAATATTCAATAGTTTGTCGAGAGTTTCTCGTTTTATAAAACATTTTTATAATAATAATACGTTCAATAATATTACGCCACTTTCGTAGCCTAATATATATCTAGTCATATTATTTATAATATGACTCGTGATTATTATTATTATTAATATACGCGCTTATATAATTATATATCCGTTATTCACGTCTATATATTCATATAAACGTTTATATTATCAATAACTATTATTACGAGTTTTATTACTTATGTTTTATTTGTAAATAGTTATCGAGTCATACGAAATGGTCACATGTCCGAGTCATGACTCTCGGCTCATTGTCCAAGTCCAAAGAAATATGCAAATGTCATAAAAACAATACATCTCCGTCCAACAGAATCTCAATCCACGTGCTACAACAATAGGGTCCGACTACGGCACCCGACTAACCTATCTCCGTCAATCTAAGTGACCGTCTCACAATCGGTCCCCAATATCACAATTCGTCAACACTTCTCAATACCAAAATTCAATATCCAATGTCGTGACCCAAACATGGTCTCGACCCACATGTATTCGGCCAAGGAACAAGTAAACAACCAACTAATAACAATTAATCCAAACCAAGTTATATTCAAGCAACAAAATAATCAAAGTCATACTCGGGTGGGTTTACCAAGCCACACTCAAGTCCACACGACTCGACCGAGTGGTGGTAAATACCACGAGCCAAGAGGGCTCGAACCAAGCATCAAGGGTCACCAAAAAGACTCTAAAGAGCACTCCAAAATATACCCATTCGACCCAAAGGTCTCGGCAACAATAATAATAATACGGCTACGAGCCGCGACTCACAAGAGTCGAACCAAGGCAATAACAAGCCCAAGGCTCGAGTCACAACCAAACGAGAGCCCCATTTGGGTCTCGGCCTGATTATACGAGCAACAAAATGCGACCCCGAGACCTCAAGGGTCTCGGTTAGGCTCAATCCAAAGAACCAAACCCTCGAAGTAACATAAAACAACCAAATCCTTCCACAAATCCGAACCCAAATCGACCCAAACCGGATACCAAACTAATCTTTATCAAAATCTTTAAAAGAACTTGTAGTTTTAAACCCCAATACAAGATAATCCGAGTTTGACTCGGTTTAGTAAAACCCACGCGTAAAAACGTGTTTTCTCACCTTCCAATACACGGATCTATATC
Source organism: Artemisia argyi (assembly GCA_030686995.1). Taxonomy (NCBI): domain Eukaryota; kingdom Viridiplantae; phylum Streptophyta; class Magnoliopsida; order Asterales; family Asteraceae; genus Artemisia; species Artemisia argyi. Next base: position 307,624,950 of record CM060709.1, read on the forward strand.
AAACTTCGAAAATAATCGTGGTGGTGTGGTGTACGCGCGGTGGTCGAACAAGCAAGAGGTGGTGGTTTCTTGTTCTCGGCGCGTGGAGTGGTTCAAAAGGTGGAGAAGGATGTTTGGATTATGGTGGTGGTGTTTGTGTGTGGTGATAACCGGCGGTGGAGTGGTGGCAGCCGGATATCCAGTCGGCGGCTAGGGTTAGCAAGAAAAGGGAGAGAGATGAGAGTGGAGGTGATGGGTGTTGTGTGTTTGTGTGAACCGGCCCCCAAACAAGGACCAATTAGTAGTTTCCTTTTTTTTTTTTTTTAATAATAATAATAATAATAATAATAATAATAATAATAGTAATAATAATAATATTACTAATAGTGTTGAGCGGGTAAAGTGGGTAAATGTAAAACATGTGGCCCGAAACCCGAACTCATTTCAAACTTTAATATCTCCCGAAAAACATCTCGTAATTACTCAAATATCGTCGGACTCGTAAAACGAATCATAAAATTTCCCGTTAGGTAAACCTAGTGCCGGAGTCAACATAGTACCAGTGAGAATTTAAGAATACATCACCAAGCATAATATCAAAATGAATTATTAAAATAATTCACGAATTCCATAACGTCATCAAATATAATTATCCATAAAATAGGTCTTACAAGTTCGTTGTGAATGAAAATTCTTATAAACGAACTTTAACGTAATGCGGATTTTCAAAATAACTCCCTAAATTGCCGGTTGTCACAACTGTGAATCTCTAACTTTCTTCAAGGTTTTTCGGAGGGGCGGATCTGTTCAAGTTAGCCACCTCATTTTCTCACTGATTACTATTGCATATTTTTTCTTTTGAGCAAAAAATTTCAAAAGAAGTGTCAATCTTTTTTAGTTGAGATGAAAATTTTGACATATTTATAATTAAATGATCAATGTTGGTTATTCTTGTATCTTAAACGGGTCAGATGGATTAAGCTAAAGGTATTAACTAAAAAGAACACTAGTGACCTCGTCAAATGGGTCGAAATTCATCCGAACTGTATTCAAATTTATAAAAAGCTCCTAAATTGCTTAATTAAAAAAGTTAGATTGGTTTTCTGTTGACATGGTATTATAGCACTTTAATTTATTGGACCTGCTTTGACCAACAACAAATTTTAACAAGTTTTGACCCAAACCTGTCTTGACCCTTTACCCAACAAACCAAATCTGCCCATTTTGCTAATGCCGTCTTGAATTGTATATAATGGGTTTGAGAATTTCCCCTCATATCAGAAGTTTATGGTTGTATGTGTTGGATGGATGTATCTGTAGGTAATTACTTTTAAATTGCTGTTATTCAGCATTTATTTCTTCTAAAAAATTTCGTCACATTTTTGTTGAATTTGTATATATATATATTTTTAACAGACCAGGATCAGGTGTCTGTTGCGCTTGGGAATGGAAGTTCAAAGATGAGATACTTTTACTGATGAACTTAGCGAAGTGACGTTTACCGATGAACAAATCTTCCATCACATCGATGGCTTGGTGATTTGTCAGCGTCCTGCAATAACTATATTTGGCGTTGTTCTATATAAAAACTTTGGGTTGTCCTGTATGACTAAATTTTGTAAGTCGCCTTAGGTTACTAAACTATAACGGGGAAGAGACAGAAAGAGATTTGTTTGAAAAATCCTTCTCTCTTTACCCAATTGTAATATATTTTTATGAGAATGTGCTACCGGTCTGATGTTATAAAAAGCTTTGTTTACTGCTGTGATTACATATAAAGGGGATAATTTATGTAAGATCACCCCTAAAATCATATTTTATTCAGTTTGTGGAATTTTTTCACTATGATATCTATGACGTTACAACCCTTAATCTTTATAGCCAATTGGTTCCGCATAATGGGTATCTCCACATCACCCTGACAAAACTCTCCTTCATGTCGTTATAACTTGGACAGTTGCAGGAGTAGTATAATATCGAGTTTTATCATAAAATATGGAAAGGTTTTAAAGTCTTGAAAAAATATTTAGATTAAGAATAGCAAAATGGATATCAAATTACGTAATTAGAGGATGATACATACAAGGTTAGAATAGTTATATGGGATTAGAATTATCATTTTGGTCATATGGTTTGAAATCTTGAACACTGATATACAAATTGATCAGCCAACAACTAAAATCTAACAACTAACCCGCAGTTCAAAAAAAAATTAATCAACGATGGGCTGTATGATGTTAAATAAGCGCTTTGCATCGTACCAATGCAATGCTACCTAGGGCATAATTCTGATATAATCTCTTCAACTGCACCAGTATCATGATCATCGTCACTCACTAGCCATCCACGCTCTTCAAAATCATAACTCATTAGCCATCTCGCTTTCCCATTTTCACTTTGCCTTTTAATCCCTTGTATAGTGTTTGCTCGCATTTTCAATAAAAGGGCCGAGTTGTGATCAGTAAGCAGCATATCAACAACTTCCTCCATAGTTGGCCTGTTGTCTGGAGAATTGATGGTACAGAACACCCCGATATCGACAAGTCTTTTCATCAAACTTGAATCGACATCCAACCTTGGATCAATTATGTTTGAATAAGTTCCTTCCTTCCACTCTGCTTCAATCTACAAAAATTTGACATGCATGTTACCAACTACTCTTATAACAATCTTGGATACACATATTCCATATTCTTTGGTAATTATATTTGAAGTATTATCGTTTGATAATACAAAATATACATAAAAGCACAAGTCTGCCATGGTAGAATCTAATCATTCTTACTTGTTGCTTAAAGGTCGTGAAAGGTCCTGCAGGAGCGTATAAAAATGGGTGTTCCCGCCCACTGATAGTTTCCAAAACCAATATACCAAAACTATAGACATCACACCTAATTGACACCCACAATGTTTGGTGATATTCTGGTGCAATGTATCTGATGCGTGGGAATCGCACCTTGCTTTACCTCTCGAGGGATCTCGCGAGGCTTACAACCCCCACCAGGCAGTGTACCTGATCGTTGTAGTATAGTATAGTGACAAGTACCGGGGGATTGATCGTTCAGCTTAGGAATAGTGTCGCTAGGATTAGAAAACCTAATTAATAGTTCTAGAGATGAAAGATGATTATTTTTGTGTTTTTGTATTTTTATAAAAGCAAGTAAATCTCGGGTTTTGAAGGAGTGGGCGGAATTAGTTGCTATTCAACTAACCCAAAACTATTATATCACTAAATTAAACTAATGAAAATGAAATTAAACTAATATTAAACTAAGGTTGTGAGCAGTATGTGGAGAAATTGTGTTTACTTAGACTTCATTACTCCCTAGATATCTTTTACATGTCAATTACTTGTTATACTTGTATGGATGACGGATTGTATTCCTTAATACCATTCGTGGGGTGGCATACATAACTCCCCAACTCTATGAGCTCTTATCTTCTCCTACACCATGACCCAGCACAACTATAGGGATTGTAAACAGTGGCTCATGCATTAAATACAACCAATAAAGACCTAGTACGCCTCGGTTCATGTTTCTTAAGACGTTCAAGCATGTTACCATTGGAGATCTGCCAGTTTTCTTAAGCCTAACATATAATATCATTCATCCAAGAACAAGAATAGACAAGTAATCAACACATAATCAACATCTAGGTTTCATTAGATCTAAGCAAACACAAAGAAAATCTAGCCTAGCATAGTAGAATTAAGATAAGAACAAAGGATAAACAACCAACACATAGACATATTGATTGAATTAAGAGTATACTTATCTCAATTACAATGCAAGGTCTCAAGGGTTTGGAACCCTTGAAGAACCTGTAAAAGAGGCACCAAAATCGTCTTTAGGGTTTCACCAAAACTTCTCCTCTTTTAATGAAAAAACTAGAAAACTATATATAGGAAAATCGTCCTGACGGCGTTAAGAGTTAAATCTGACGCCGTCAACTCGCCGCCATAAACTTCCTCGGACACCCTAGATCCACTTGTGACGGCCTATGTGACGCCGTCACCACCTACGGTAAATAAATCTTGGCCACTTTGACGCCGTCATTTACTCATCTGACGCCGTCACCAGCTACGGTAAAATATTCATCATGTCTGACGCCGTCAAGACTCAAGTCGTGACGCCGTCACCTTGTATTTCCAGCTTGGATTTTTGGTACTTTGTCGTTTTCTTCACTTTATGCTCCAAAAACGTCCAAAATAGCCTCTTTTCCAGAATTCACTCTCCAAACACCTAAAATCACAAAAGGAACGATTTAGGGCAATATTTGATCAAATAAAGTCGGATTCGGGCTTAAATTACCCCCTAAAAACGGATCATTTTTCGCCTCATCATATACCCTTACACTTGAGATTTGCTTGTCCTCAAGCAAATGAGCTTTTATTCTACTCAAAAGACAAGTTAGGGGTCATTTAACACTAATATAAAAGTAATTACAACAAATAATCGTTCCACTAAAGACCAATAGACAAGCACGGAAGTCATATACAAGCACCTCACAAATAGTGTTTAGATACTCACATCTCTCGGGTGTAATAAAGTAATATAACATTATGGAAATGGAAGATATCTCTCACTACCTGTCATAGCAAAATAGATTACCATAGGCTTGGGAAAGGATCAAACCTCCACCACATGGCGTAAGCACCTAGGATAAACTATCAAAGAGGTCTTTTTTAAAGGGTTATAACGTTAGGTGTAGGGATATGAATTACACGGTTTTGTTGGATAAAGGGAATTTTACTGGTGGCGAGTTAACAATCTTAGTAAATTACATGTACAAGATGGCGTTGCTAAGCCAAGACTAGACTCGACTTAAGCTAATAAATGAAAAATAACAAAAACATAAAATGAACATAGAACGAAAACGGGATGGTAGTCCGTATGTTTTTTCTTTCTTTTTCTTTTTCCATTTTTTTTGTCTTTTTCTTGATTTTTTCGATTTTTTTTTTTTTTTTTTTTTTTTTTTTTTTTTTTTACATACACTCTTACCCTACCATCCAAAATAATACATCATAGGGGTTTGAGCAATCCCCTTACACTTGAATCTTTACATACTTTACATTAAACTAATCTAATGACTCGAATTAAGAAAATCAAAACACTTGGAGCACTTTTAAGATTAACGTACATATGGGGGTAATAATATGATGTTCTTCCCCATTACTCCATAAAATAAGTACTTACCCATGAGTCCCAATCGTCCCAAAACAATATGTACAAGGATATGACTCGACTTAGCAACCATGTAATCAATTAGAAAGTTAACTTAGGGTTTAACAAATAACAATAATGCACTAAAAATGAGCGCATACACGGAAGGCTAAGGCGATTTGGGTGTACATTTAAGTGGGGTGTAACAAATTCTTCCTTTAAGTAAAATGCTTAAAGTTAGAAACGAAAAGATAGGCTCGGAGGGGTGTACTAGGGGTTTCGTGTACTAAAAATGAGTACAACGCAAAGGGTGTGGGAAAAATTAGTTGACTTAACTAGCCAAGTAATATGACTTAAATGGTCAAGTAATTACAATACGGGTTTAACACAAGGGTGATCCTAATGCCTCTTATCATGTAGTAAATCCTACCATACGAATGTAGTCTCACTAGCGGTCTCGGGATGCATCACTAACACAAGTTCTAGAATCTAAATGCTACCGGTACACTCATAAGCACCAATAATAAATGCTTTTCCTATCAAATCTAAAGGCGAACCTCACATCTTTGGGTGGAAAATTTTTCTGAATATACGGTTATGTGCTAGTCATACAACCTCCTGTCCATGAGACGCTTGCTATGGCTAAAGTTTCACTCCTAAATGTTGTAAAAAATTTTAAATTTGGCGCTAAAATTACACTAACAAGTATTTCTCATAGTTTTATTACACATCTACTATTAAACAAAACAAACTCAAGCGAAAGTGCATATGTAAGGTATCATCTTTTTACCCTCCCCTTACACTTAAGATGAACATTGTCCCCAATGTTCAAGTAAAGAATGTAAAAGTGAAAAAGTAAAGAGAATGAAATCAAATACTCCCCTGATTCGCTCGGTATGGATTTTAGGTTGGCCAGGTTAAATCTTCCTCCAAGAAAATGAACCATCAAAGCTTCCCATCCAGAATATAAATCATCTTCTTGTCTTAAATAACCTGTAGATCCTGACAAAAGTAGACAAGGCAACCTCGCGTAAAATCGGCGGCATCCTATATAAGTTACTAAATCCTAGAAAACAAAGTAAGATATAATGCTTGTGGAATGAAGTTTGCAGATTTCCTGGAGATTATAAAACTTAATAAATCACAAAAACCATAAGACTCCGTTAGAAAAACAAAACTGGTAAAATTTCCAGATTTTTGACTCCTGACGCCGTCAAGAGCAATTGCCTGACGCCGTCAGAATGGACCTGCAGAAATCTTTATGTTAAGTTTCCGGAAAATTTCTGGAAAAATCTTGTCCTACTTCCTGGAAAATCCTGCAAAACTTCATTATGACTCAATACAAGCATTTGACTCTAACAATTACGAATATACATGTTCATTAAATATTGTGGAGAATCATGATCGGTTTGTTTCTTAAAAACATATTTGGGGTTTCCCCTTACACTTATCTTTTGCAAAAATACCTTTAGGTTGAAGTTAAGACTAGGCCAAACAACATAATAAAGTATTTCCACATTCTAATTGAGAAACATGATCAACCAACAATAAAAATAAAACATGCATACGGAAGCAAATAACAATCAAACAATTAAAATCACACAAAACATGGGTTGCCTCCCAAGAAGCGCTTTTCTTTATTTACGAGTCTTGTAGCTAGACTCAAAGTCGTGGGTTACTACGTGATTTCATCATTGGTTCCACTATCTAGGTCATCTTCTAAACCGGTTTTGTATTCTGGACCTAGTTGCAAGCATTCTTTGTAGAAACCTAGCATCCTATTTCTAACATATTCTACTCCCCTACGTCTATCCTCCTCATTCCTATAATAAGCTGCTTGCTTATGTTCCTTTTCGAAATTAGAGAGAAGGCGGTATTGTTCGATCTTGTAGGGCATTTGATAAGTGACCTCATCATTATCTTTCTTGAATCTAACTATCCCTAAAGTCGGATCATAACTCATCCTAGTGGCCTCAACAAAGGGTTTCCCGAATATTATTTGGCTTAGGTCAGCATCAATTACCGGACGAGTGTCTTCCACTATCATAAAATCAATCTCATAGGTGAGATTCCCTATGATGACATGCAATCCCTTCACTCTCCCCGCAAAATTACTTATCAGATTCTTACCGGGCATCAACCTAAAATTGAGTTGCTTCTTCATCACCCAATTATAATAAGTCCTAGTCATGATGTTTACGGGTGATCTAAGGTCGATGTAAGCTTTCCATATATGCATGTGCCCTATATTACATGGAATGTTAATGTTGGAGGGGTCTCCCATTTTGATCAGGGGGTTGCCAAAGATATATGTTTTCTCGGGACTATCGAATAAATCCTTATGGTATTCCCGTTCCTCCTCGGTTCGCAACTTATCAAAATATTTTTCCATAGGTTCTATCTCCTCCAATTTCTCATCCTTTTTAACCTCAACTTCCCTACTCTCATCCTTACTATTGGCTTCTACCTTAGCTTCATCCTTGTCACTTTCCTCTATCTCTCTATCTATTGGCTTAATGGTGACAACATTGACAAAGTGGACATGTTTGGATGATGAGGGGTCCTTAACTTGAATTCCACTATTGGTGTCTCTAGTGTCCTTCCTAGGTGTGGCTAATGTTTGGTTGTTGAGGGCTTTCAACAAGTTGTCGATTTTGTTGGTCATCTCCGTTTGTTGTTGGTTGAATTCGTTTTCGAGCCTAACTATGCGGGCTTCTTGAGATGCCATAAATTTCGACATCAATCCTTCAAGATTGTTGGTACTACCATAGTTGTTAGAAGGATTGTTGATGAAGGTACGGTTGGATGGTGGACCGTTTGATTGGTAACGATTAGGTGGGTTGGAAGAATTGGGTTGATTTTGTTTCCACCTAAGGTTTGGGTGATTTTTCCATGAGGGGTTGTATGAATCACCGTATGTGTTCGGCTCGGGCTTGAAAGTGTACCACTTATCTCCCGCTTCGTCGGTACGCGTGGATGCGTAGTCCGCAAAAGCTGTTCCGGGGAGTTCCATACAATCACGAGTGTCATGGGGACCACTACATAATTCGCATGAAGAAGTGATTTTGTTCACTTGACTTGAATGCTTCGGAGCTTCGTAAGATTTCATGAGAAACTTGACTTGGTCCTCAAGTTCCATGATCCTACGGTCGGGAGTGCTTGAATTGTTTGAAGGCAAAGATATTGCCTTGACCGTTTTGTTCAAATCACGGGGATCATTCCAACTTTCGTTGTCATAGAGAGCAAGATCTTCTATGAGTTCCCATGATTGTTCCGCACTAAGATCACGTAGCTTACCACCGGCCGATTGGTCAATGGTTCGCCTTGTGGGGATATCGATATGGTCATAGAAAATTTGGACTTGGAGCCAAAGATCTATGCCATGATGAGGGACTTTTTGGAGTAAGTCCTTGAAACGAGTCCATGCTTCATAAAGAGATTCATTTTGACGTTGTTGAAACATCAAGATGTCATTCCTAAGCTTAGTAGTTCTCCCCGGTGGGAAAAATTGAGCAAGGAAACGAGTGGTGAGATCATCCCATGTGGTGATGGATCCCGCGGGTAAACGCTCAAGCCATTGACTAGCTTGATCCCGTAGAGAGAATTGGAATAGGCGTAAACGGGTAGTCTCTCTAGTTTCAACACCTAGGTCTATGGAATCTACGATTTTGAGGAAGTCCTTAAGGTGTTGGTTTGGATCTTCGGAACGAAGTCCATGGAATGCACATCCGCTTTGCACCAACCGGATGGTGTCGGATCGCAAGGGGGTCACATTGGCTCCGGTGAGCTCAATGGTGTTTCGGTAGCCTTGGTGGCTAGGTCGGGAATATTCTCCTAAGGTTCGGGGCCTAAGGGGTTCTAATGGTGGGTTTTGTTGTGGTGGGATGATGGGTTCAAAGATGTTACCACCTTCCATGATGTTGGATGGTAAAGAGTTACGAACAAAGGCACGAAGAAATAAGATAGACTAAAGAAGACCTAAAAATAAAAATAAAATCTTACTAGAAAGGAATCTAGCAAGTAGACCTAATAAAAAGAAATCCTAACCTAGACAATAACTATTCCCCAGGCTGCGGCGCCAAAAACTTGATGCGTGGGAATCGCACCTTGCTTTACCTCTCGAGGGATCTCGCGAGGCTTACAACCCCCACCAGGCAGTGTACCTGATCGTTGTAGTATAGTATAGTGACAAGTACCGGGGGATTGATCGTTCAGCTTAGGAATAGTGTCGCTAGGATTAGAAAACCTAATTAATAGTTCTAGAGATGAAAGATGATTATTTTTGTGTTTTTGTATTTTTATAAAAGCAAGTAAATCTCGGGTTTTGAAGGAGTGGGTGGAATTAGTTGCTATTCAACTAACCCAAAACTATTATATCACTAAATTAAACTAATGAAAATGAAATTAAACTAATATTAAACTAAGGTTGTGAGCAGTATGTGGAGAAATTGTGTTTACTTAGACTTCATTACTCCCTAGATATCTTTTACATGCCAATTACTTGTTATACTTGTATGGATGACGGATTGTATTCCTTAATACCATTCGTGGGGTGGCATACATAACTCCCCAACTCTATGAGCTCTTATCTCCTCCTACACCATGACCCAGCACAACTATAGGGATTGTAAACAGTGGCTCATGCATTAAATACAACCAATAAAGACCTAGTACGCCTCGGTTCATGTTTCTTAAGACGTTCAAGCATGTTACCATTGGAGATCTGCTAGTTTTCTTAAGCCTAACATATAATATCATTCATCCAAGAACAAGAATAGACAAGTAATCAACACATAATCAACATCTAGGTTTCATTAGATCTAAGCAAACACAAAGAAAATCTAGCCTAGCATAGTAGAATTAAGATAAGAACAAAGGATAAACAACCAACACATAGACATATTGATTGAATTAAGAGTATACTTATCTCAATTACAATGCAAGGTCTCAAGGGTTTGGAACCCTTGAAGAACCTGTAAAAGAGGCACCAAAATCGTCTTTAGGGTTTCACCAAAACTTCTCCTCTTTTAATGAAAAAACTAGAAAACTATATATAGGAAAATCGTCCTGACGGCGTCAAAAGTTAAATCTGACGCCGTCAACTCGCCGCCATAAACTTCCTCGGACGCCCTAGATCCACTTGTGACGGCCTATGTGACGCCGTCACCACCTACGGTAAATTAATCTTGGCCACTTTGACGCCGTCATTTACTCATCTGACGCCGTCACCAGCTACGGTAAAATATTCATCATGTCTGACGCCGTCAAGACTCAAGTCGTGACGCCGTCACCTTGTATTTCCAGCTTGGATTTTTGGTACTTTGTCGTTTTCTTCACTTTATGCTCCAAAAATGTCCAAAATAGCCTCTTTTCCAGAATTCACTCTCCAAACACCTAAAATCACAAAAGGAACGATTTAGGGCAATATTTGATCAAATAAAGTCGGATTCGGGCTTAAATGACCCCCTAAAAACGGATCATTTTTCGCCTCATCAGTATCCCCTGTCAAATAAAAGTATTAGCCCTTATCAACAATCCAAGATATTATAATTATATGTTAAGTGCAAATATCACTAGATTACTTCTTTCCATTGCTTTTTTAAAGTTTAACATTGGAATTTTTTTTATGAAACCAAAATTTGTCAGGGACTTGATTAATAAATGAGCACCAGACAAAAAATGAGAGTATTTAAAAGATGGCTATGTACTTACAGGGTCCCACAAACATAATTATCATCTTGAACGTAGTCAGTCTCGTTGATTAACTTTGATGTCCCAAAACATGACAGTTTGGGGCAATAACTTTCATCTAAGAGAATGTTTCCAGGTTTAACATCACAATGTATGATCCGAATGGGAGCCTGCTTGTGAAGGTAAACAAGTGCCCTAGCAATACCTAGTATTATTTTGTACCGTTTATTCCCGTCCAAAAGAGTACACATTGGATCTACAAACAAAGATCACATAACACATGTTTGTTAGAATATAAATCAACTTTCATCATATTTAGATATAAGAAGGTTAGAAACAGTGATTGATTGCTCTTAAAATCTGTCACAAGTTCCCACGAGTTGCAATATGGTTTGAAAAAGAAAAGTCATACCAAATATTAAGCGATTGAGTCTTGAATGATGTGCAAACTCATAGATGAGGAACACTTCTAATCCTTTAATGCAATACCCAATCAACTTGACCACATTATCATGTTCAAGCTTTACAAGTATTGATGCTTCATGCATAAAGTGTTTAAAATCTCTTGCGGTAATGAGAGTCATTTTAGAAATTGCTATATCATGTCCATTTTGTAGCCTTCCCTGAAAAGAGAAACCAAGTTGGGAGTTTTAACAACTGAAAAACCATATGAAATGTGTCAATAGATAAATATATGACATGGATACCTTGTAAATGATGGGAAAATGTGTTGGTTGTTATTTGTAAACAGTTCCCAGATTAGGGTTAAGATAATCAATAAAGGTACCGGATATTCACTTGAAATCGTGGTATCACTTTCCAATAGAAACTATTCGTCCCTATGCCCGGGTTACACGAATATCTCTATGGGATAAGACCAAGTGATGGGTATTGAAGTGTTTAGGGTTTTTATGTTAATCGTGTTGTAAAAACGTCTTCCCATGCAGAATGATGTGACCTCTATTTATAATAGAGAATACTCAAAACCCTAGCCCATGGAATTATGTATAATTAACGGCCCATTAATTATATCATAATACTTTCCATAATAATAGGGATCAGTGGTTATCAGTGGAAACATTATCACTTGCAGTGGTAATGTTAACACTATCAGTGGAAACAATAACCCTTGCAGTGGTAACGTAAACACATCAGTGGAAACACTAGCAGTAGAATGCCAGCAGCAGAATCACACTGTCAGCAGGATCATACTGTCAGCAGAATCCTATCAGCAGGATCAGCTGTCAGCAGAATCTTATCAGCTGATTCAATACATAACCACTATTGAGTCAGGGGATTCAGTGACCAAATGGGTGTATACTCCATACCTCCAAACCCATTACCAGGTGTGAATTGATCCCTCAAGAGCACTAAATTTTCCAACAATCCTCCCCAAATTTAGTTCTCTTCCTTTGCATGAAAAATCAAACACAAAAACAAAACAAGTGCATAAATGAAAATATCCTGAGGATTGAATTTCCACATTAGTACATATACTTTCAAATATTCGAGAATCAGGGTGTTCTAAGAATTGAACCCTTCAACCCATTTGAATACCTGATGATAAATACACACAAGTTTTCAAACACTAAAATACTCTTGACACTATACAAGCCGTGTGTCCATATCCAATTTATAAATGTTATAAAAGCTAAAAGTCCAAAGCTTCCTGAAGCGGCGAAACTTCAACATTTACATAGGTGGTTCATCTTTAATTCATGCTCCTGCTTAGCACTTTTTCAAAGAAAATTAACCATTAAGAAGTGAAGACTTCATCCTCCTTTCAGCAGGTAACAAGCACAACCTTGGGATGTTTGTGATACATGTGCTTCAGTCCACTAAATGATCAGCTTTCCACATTGAACTCAGCTTCCAAGTTTCCTTAGAAGGGAGTTGGGTATCCTTGCATTCAGTGACTAGGTTGGACTTAAACCCATCCCTTTAGCAGACTTCAAAACCAAGTCTCTAGCCAAACCCTTCATCAAGTGATCAGCTAAGTTTTGTTGAGATTTAACAAACACTATAGATACCACCCCATTCATGATAAGCTCACGAATCATGCTATGTCTAACACCTAAGTGTCTAGACTTCCCATTGTACATCTGGCTATAAGCCTTTTCCAATGTAGCAGCACTATCACAACGGATAGAAATAGGTGTTATAGGTTTAGACCACAATGGAATCTCAAGAAGCAAGTTTTTCAACCATTCAGCTTCTTTGCCAGCAGCAGCTAAAGCCACAAATTCATATTCCATGGTTGAACTGGTAATACAAGTTTGTTTCTTGGATGCCCAAGAAATTGCACCTCCACCAAGTAGGAATACCCAGCCACTTGTAGACGAATTGTCTTCAGTGTTACTGATCCAACTTGCATCAGTGTATCCTTCTAATACTGAAGGATAACCAGTATATGAGAGACTATAATCCATAGTTCTCTTCAAATACTTAAAGACCCTCTGAATTGCTTGCCAATGATGAGCACTAGGATTACTAGTATACCTGCTCAGTTTACCCACAGCAAAAGCAATATCAGGCCTTGTACAAGTCATAGCATACATCAAGCAGCCAATCACCCAAGAATACTCAAGTTAAGATACAACTTTGCCAGTATTAGGCATTAGCTTCTCACTTGTATCCATGGAAGTACTCACCGGAGTACAATCAAAGTAGTTAAATTTCTTTAACACCTTCTCAATGTAATGAGACTGTGAGATAGAAATTTTGTTACTTTCATGTTTAATCCTAATGCCAAGGATAACATCTGCCTCCCCCATATCCTTCATGGAGAACTTTGATGACAAAAATTCTTTTGTAAGATCAACTTGATTTTGGTCAGTGCCAAAGATCAACATGTCATCAACATATAGACAAATGATGACTCCTTTACCAGATTCATCAAATTTGCTATATACACATTTGTCAGCTTGATTAAGTAAATAACCACTAGACAAAACCATTTCATCAAATTTTTGATGTCATTGCTTAAGTGCCTGTTTTAGTCCATAAAGAGACTTAATCAGTTTACACACCTTGTTTTCATTGCCAGGCATGATGAAGCCCTGAGGTTGGTTCATGTAAACCTCCTCATCTAAATCACCATTCAAGAAAGCTGTCTTCACATCCATCTGATGAATAATCAGATTGTGAATTGATGCCAAAGCAATTAGCAATCTTATGGTACTGATACGTGCCACTGGAGCATAAGTATCAAAGTAGTCTATTCCTGACTTTTGTTTAAAGCCTTGAATAACTAATCTTGCCTTGAACTTTTCAACAGTTCCATCTACCTTCATTTTCTTTTTGAAAATCCATTTGCTACCTAAAGGTTTGCAACCAGGTGGTAGATCAGTCAACACATAAGTGTTATTGCCCATGATAGAGTCCATCTCATCATTAATTGCTTCTTTCCAGAAAGCAACATCCTGGGACTTCATTGCTTCTTCAAATGTTTTGGGATCATCCTCCACAATGAAGCAATAGGAGTATTGGTCAGAGACCTCACTCCTTGTACCTTCAATTAAGTATAATTGAAACTCAGGTCCAAATGATTTTGGAGTCCTCACCCTATTGCTCCTTCTGAGCTCGGGTTCAGGTTGTTGTTCCACAACCTCAGCAGGAACCTCATCAGCAGGAACCTCTGAAACACCATTGTCATTGGTTCCATTTGGAATCCTTTGACTTGGTCTAGGGATAGATGAGAATCTGTCTCATCAAAGAGTGCATCCCTTGATTCAATTATTGAGTTAATTGAAACAGACTCATTAGGTTCTATAACATAAAACCTATATGCCTTGGAATGCTCAGCATATCCAACAAAGATGCATTCAATGCCTCTTTCACCCAAAGTTTTCTGCTTTGGATCAGGGAGTCTTACAACAGCCCTACAGCCCCATATCCTAAGATAATTAAGGTTAGGTTTCTTTTTAGTCCAAAGTTCATAAGGGGTAACTTTGTTCCTTTTGTTGGGAACCCTATTTAATAAATAGCAAGCTGTTAACATAGCTTCACCCCAGAACCCTTGACTCAGCCCTGAATAGGACAACATGGAATTAACCATCTCCTTCAGCACCCTATTTTTCCTTTCAGAAATACCATTTTGCTGAGGAGTATAAGGGGCAGTCGTTTCATGGATTATACGAACAGACTGAAAATACAAAATATCCATGTACTCACCTCCCCTATCAGTCCTTAATCTTTTGATCAAAGAACTTTGTTGCAATTCAACTTCAGATTTAAATACTTTAAATTTATCTAATGTTTCATCTTTAGAATGTAATAAATAAACATGACAAAACCTAGAAGCATCATCAATAAAAGTCACAAAGTATTTCTTATTCCCCAAAGAGGGAGTAGCATGTAAATCACAAAGGTCACTGTGAATTAACTCCAAAACTTTAGTTTCACGTTTTACTCCTTGAAAAGGTTTCTTAGTTATCTTGTTCAACATACAAGTTTTACACTTTTCAGTGTTCATATCAAAAGCTGGTATTAACCCATCCTTGGACATATCTTGCATTCTTTTAAAATGTACATGGCCAAGTCTTGCATGCCATAGGTTTGAATCATTAAGTTTAGATGTATATATAAAAGCAGAATCAATATTATCATGAACAATATTAAGTCTGAACATTTAATTACATAAATAACCAAAACAAATAAACACACCATTTTTAGACAAAACAAACTTATCATATTCAATAACCTGTTTAAAACCACAATTATTTAAAACACTACTAGAAACCAAATTCTTTCTAATATCAGGAACATGTAAAACATTAAATAAAGAAACAATCTTTCCAGAACTAAACTTCAAATCAACACATCCTTTTCCATGCACCAGGGCAGTTGACTCGTTTCCCATATGAAGAATAGAACCATCATTCATTGACTTATAGGTCTTGAACCAGCTTCTATCTTTACACACATGAATTGTTGCTCCAGAGTCAACCCACCACGCAACATCATCATCCTGCACAAAGTAAATGTCAGATATATATGTAACATAATAAATCTTAAAAGACTCATTAAACACATTCTGACCTTTCAGAGAATTGGTGTTACCATTCCCTCCACCTGTGCCTGATCCATTGGATTTGTTTCCAACTTTACCACCCTTGCAATCTTTCCTGAAGTGTCCAGGTTTCCCACACTTCCAACAAGTCACCTTATGTCACACCCCCAAAATCGGGTCCAGCGGAAGCATACATGTAGCTGGGGTGTAACTCAATTGGTATTACAACACAAGTTCAAAACTGGTTTTCACTTAAATCATTTAGAATAAAATCATTTAACCAAAAGTATTGAATTTACATCGTTAAAATATAGTGCGGAAGTAGGCCCGTAAAATAGTTTAAAATGGTCCCCAAGTGAATATCAGAGTCTTCTTTGACCATGCCATGCCCTGCCAAAACCTCCAGTAGCGTGCCATTGCTTAAAAGCTGAAAATACATGCTAAAGAGTGTCAACACGAGGTTGGTGAGTTCATAAGTTTGTATTAAAACATTCACAATGTCATAAAAATAAAGTTTACCTTACAGTAAAATCAGGATTGTGGACCATGAGTAGAGTGTGTGATCGTTACAACAAATATAATATCACATAGAAAAATAGTCTATTACGCTAGCACTAAGTTCATGCAACCGAAGCTATAACAGTGTGCATGCTCTAGAAGCATGTTAAATATAAAGGCCCGGCAAGTGTTTATCCCATTACACTTGTAATTCGACATGTTATACGCTCGCGTTTGCCTATCCGGTCAAACCGAACGGGGGAGTCACCACCAATAGATCTATTTATAACATTCGCGCTTCCCAGCAGGAATTGACGGTTCATGAGTTTGGGCATAGTGGGATTCAAGGGCTTAGGCTAATCCGCGTAATAGTTTAGATAAAACATAAGTTTCAGTATGGTCCATAAAAGTGTTTGCATAAAAGCAATAGTTCACAAAGTGTGTTGCATAAAAGCAAAAGTTCATAAAGTGGGTTGCATAAAAGCAAGAGTTCATAAGGTGTGTTGCATAAAAGCAAGAGTTCATAAAGTGTGTTGCATGTTTATAAAACGCTTGTGTATGCGAGAAAATAATCAAGTATGCAACCGATATACACATAGGTGCATTTGAATAATCAATCAAGCCTTCAAAGAAACAGTAGTGTTTAAGTAAACAATTGCGCATTCAAGCATTGAGTTTAGTCAAAAACGAGCATGTATTCTCCCCCAAAACAGTTATAAAAATAAGTAAAAGTAGGGGGTATGAACTCACCTGGTGCGATAGCTATGATGACAAAAGTGGATACACTGAAATGAGGCACGATCTCTAATCGCAACCTAATATGAATGATAGTTTCTCATGTAAGAAACGAAATGATGCTACACATGCAAGTACGTATGCTATCGATACCACTCGTTAGTTTTGGAAATAACGCTTATCGTCAAAAAAATACATTTTTGACGTCTCGTTAAGTTAATAACCACTTTTCATGTAGTTGTGTTGAAAAGGTACTCCACGATCCTCGTTTGGTGTTTTATCGGCAAATATAAGGTTTTCGCCGCAAAATAACATTTTCATTACTTGAAAATATGACCAAAATGGCCTCGCAAAACTAGTCGCGAAATATTGTACGTTAAGTGTTAATGGTCAAGCTCGGCGTTTTTGAAAACCTTGTAACAATATCTTGAAGTCGTGTTATTTAACTTTTGGCTATACGGGTCTCGATCGATGAGAGAATCGACTCTTATTGTTGCTATTTGAAAATATTATGCTCAACACTTAGAAAATTTCATTATAGCAAAAGCTGTCAAAATATATATAGTTTATCGGGTATATAGATGAGGTCGTAGTTTATTCGTTATAAGTCTATTCGACGAACGGTCAATTGATTTGAAAAGCTTGATAGGAGATCTTGATTTCATAAAACTACGGCTCGGACTCAAACTGATCCGATCATAAAGAAAAACAGCCGAGAAAGTGGTGTCTCGCAAAGACAGTTTTGCGGCAAAATAATAATAGAAAAGCTTATGGAAATTTATAAAAATCGGCTAAGTTCAAACGCTTGTATCTATTTCGTTATAAGCCCGTTTTCTATGTTCTTTATATCCCCGCGAAGGTAATCAAGTATACCTTAGGTTTTTCAAGGTCCCGGCTAGTCTAGATATCATTTAATCTCAGTTTTCCTAGCTTGAAAAATCGGGACAGAATCATAATTTCAGAAAATATAGTTTTAGTCGTTAATCTTGAAAATAGCATATCTTTTTCGTCGTAACTCGGATTTTATCCCCGTTTTCGGCCATAGTTTCGTCTCGAAATGTATTTTCTAAATCTTTGGTCCAAAGTTACACCCTAGACCCTGAGTTTCCCACGTTTTACAGAAATGGACAGCAGCTTTGAAAGTTTGTCAAAATCAACTTTTCTAGTTCAAGGGTTGTTCAAAGCTTAACCAAACTATCTCAAATCAACTCCACAAGTACCCAATCCTACCATACACCTTCTTAGGGTGTCATGGGTTCCTAGTCTTCACCAAAAATGGTGGATCTCATGAGATAGTTAATAAAAATTATAGATCTATGTTTATAAAAACAAAATGAGTAATAAGTGGTATGGATCTTACATACTTGCATGTTTTACCAATATATCTTGAAAATACCTAAAAATATAAAGTAAATGGAAGTATGAAAAGATCAAAAGTATTTTTGAAGCTTACTTGAATGTTTGAGGTGATTTGACGAGAAAAATGTATAATAACCTAGGGTTTTTACCACAAAACCCCAACTAGATCATGATTAGAACTTGATAAACACTTGGATCTTGAAAAGTTAATGGTTTCTTCTTGGTTCTTTGCCTTGGCCGATCCACCCCAAGAGAGAAAGAAAGGGAATTGTTGCTAGTTTGTTTAGTGTAAAATGAAAATGTGGTGGAAAAAGGAGTATATATATATGGTCCAAGTCAAAGTCTTTGGTTTTTGGTCTTTGGTCTTAGGGGGAGGGGGGGCGGCACACCAAAAAGGAGGGAAACAAGGATGGTGTTTTGTGGACTAATTAATGTAGTTGTCTAAATGTTAGATGACTTAGTGTATTTTGTGTACACTTTGGGTGTTATCGGGTACCGAGTTATCTACAAGTAAATGTTACCGAGGTGAAATAAAATACGACGAAGTTGTAAAAGTTGTAAAATAATATTCCTGATGAGAATCGGGTGTTGAAATAATTATCGTATTGAAATAACGCAAATCGACGGAGTTATAAGCTCCGACCGTAAAGTATAGCCATTGATTTTAAGACACCGGGTAAATTAATAATATAATTTTTATATTATTATTATGAGTATGTAAATATGTTAGGATCATAGTCGGGAGTATTGGGTATACGTTAGTAGTAAAACTGAGTGGTATCGTTAATTACCAATTAAGCATACGTAAATGGAAATAATGCATATCCGTGTAGGTTCTCAAGTGATGATGATGTGTAGACTATTCCAGTCTATACGAAATGTCATTAATGAATGATGCATGAATTCGCAGCTAAACCTAACTGGTTACGCGAATTTAAAGACTCGTAAACTCAGTTTACGAAAAGACGAACGTTGATCATGAATAGTGATTTCCCTTCGGGAATGAATAGTGTCACATGAATAGTAAAATTTCTGAACGCTTCTCGGAATCACAAACTGACTCCGAAAACGATGAATAGTAAAATGATGAATAGTGACCGGTGAATAGTAAATGATGAATAGTAACCGATGAATAGTGAATAGGAGAAATGTCCCGAAAATGCGGGTTGTTACAGTCTCACCCCCTTAAAAGGAACTTCGTCCCGAAGTTCAGTTTGTGTTGGTCTCTGAAGTTATATTGTTGAAAAGATGATGATTCTTATCGTGTAAGCTATTGAGCTCTAACAAGGTTCAAGTCTGACGGCCACCAGGCCTACACTGTCAGAAATGTTGAATGATCCAGTGAATGCTTACTGGACTAGTGAGTTGGGCTTTTCAAAATTTCGATCCTTCAATGGATGTTGGCACTTCGACCATTGAGTGCCTCAAATGATGTAGTCCCTAAGCTCTTGTGGTAACTATGGTTATAAAGGAATCTGATTTATGGAAAATGGTTAATCCAACCATTTCTAGAGTCAATCACTCATGCTATGAGCATATCTTCCTATGTTTGAATCGATCTCAAATTCTGACCATTGGTCTGCAGATGATAGGTGGTGTAGTTCCAAAAGAATCTTAATGAAATCGCTAGGAGTTTGAGGTGAATAAAATTCCTCTATTAGGGATAATTGAAATGGGTATCATGAATCTTGTTTTGAAAGACTTATAGGGTTAAATCCGTAAAAGGGTGTTGTTGAAAATAATAGATTTGGATAAGGTTGTGATCCTCCGCAGGATGTCATGAATTGAGTCTCTCTCTACCTACGATGCTTAGTCTCCATATATGTCATCAAATCATAAACTCCTAAAGGTATAAGAGATGTAATATAGTAATTGATTTTCAAAGTTTGTTTTGAGATTGTGTGTGTTGTTCATAAACCTTCCCTGAGTAAATAAATTTACAACTTCAAGCAAACGGCTTTCCAAGTAACATTTTTCTCGATGTGTCAAAATTTAATAGTTATGCAAGATAGGACTGTTTTCAACATTAGATGGACAGTATGGTTTACCAAAGATCGATGTTTAAAATTTCTTAATATTCAATAGTTTTTGTAAAAGAATAACCAAAAGGAATTTACTTGTCAAAATAAGTGCCTCAGAAAAGTATTTCTTACAAGATATATGTCTTGTATAACAGTAGTTTGGAGCAAAATCCATTTAGAAGTGAAAGTATTAAGAGGATAAAAATAGCCAGGTATGTATGTCTGCACAAATGCATAGATGTCTAACATGTTTCAATAAAGTCTATTGGTGAGGACATGTTCAATTGAACGTTCTATAATCTTGGTTAAGAGGTTGAATGTATCTCTATAGTGTTGCTTTGTGAGCATTCGCATCGAAACTAATCTTGTAATTCAATCAAGCCAATACTTTCCAGATGGTGGAATTGTGGCAATCATGCCAGTGATAGTGGTTCGAATGGTTTTGTGGTATCCTGAGATTTCTGTTGAGTTTTGAAGGGTTTCAATGTACCGAGGGATCCTCCTTATAGATGATATGGAAAGTCTTTCCTAGGGAGGTCATTGATAATATCTACTTATCAATATAGGGAGTAGTGAGGGATGAGTGACATCGGAGTGTATAGAGTGTTAGCTAATCCCTTATATATGGGGATGGGGAAAGGAAATGATAATGAGGGTGAGAAGGGATAAGATTGTGACAACTGCGGCAAAATGAGATTGTGATAAAAGAAAATACTGTGATATAAGTGTATCGTGCATAGACGTAAATGTCCATGAGATGAAATGACCAGTTGGCGTGCTTCCAATCGGTGGTTAACGAGATGGTGAAAAGTATGGATGTTCTGCCAACGAGTGTTTACACACACGTAAATGAAACATTTGGAAATTGAGTAGAGAATTCAATCCAGACAGAATTTTATTATAACCATTCTCAGTATTGCAAAATTCATTTCTGAGTCAGACATAGGTGGTCAGCCTATATCTCACTATCCCGGGTTGAATATAGATGACCAGTCTATATTCCACCGAGGTTCCATGAATTTTGAAATACTCAGCTCAGTTATACTAAGACTATGTCCTTCCCAAATACCAAGACGTTCTGAAAGACAAAAGCAAGTGACCAAACTCGAGGTCAAATTATGAAGCTATGCAAGGAAAAGCATAACGTGGTGACATATACGATACATGAGCATGCTTATATGAAAGACAATTATAGTAATCAACTATAATGAATATAATATAATATATCAGATAATGAGACACAAATCTCATCACCTAAGTCAGCAACTAACCACAAATGAGGCTTGAGCTTGGCAGGCAGGCACGTGACGGTCATAGGGTTATGTTTTCGTGAAAGTAGCTATAGTCTAGGTTTTAAAAACACTTAGTTCGCTATAGCCAAAGCTCTGATACCAATCTGTCACACCCCCAAAATCGGGTCCAGCGGAAGCATACATGTAGCTGGGGTGTAACTCAATTGGTATTACAACACAAGTTCAAAACTGGTTTTCACTTAAATCATTTAGAATAAAATCATTTAACCAAAAGTATTGAATTTACATCGTTAAAATATAGTGCGGAAGTAGGCCCGTAAAATAGTTTAAAATGGTCCCCAAGTGAATATCAGAGTCTTCTTTGACCATGCCATGCCCTGCCAAAACCTCCAGTAGCGTGCCATTGCTTAAAAGCTGAAAATACATGCTAAAGAGTGTCAACACGAGGTTGGTGAGTTCATAAGTTTGTATTAAAACATTCACAATGTCATAAAAATAAAGTTTACCTTACAGTAAAATCAGGATTGTGGACCATGAGTAGAGTGTGTGATCGTTACAACAAATATAATATCACATAGAAAAATAGTCTATTACGCTAGCACTAAGTTCATGCAACCGAAGCTATAACAGTGTGCATGCTCTAGAAGCATGTTAAATATAAAGGCCCGGCAAGTGTTTATCCCATTACACTTGTAATTCGACATGTTATACGCTCGCGTTTGCCTATCCGGTCAAACCGAACGGGGGAGTCACCACCAATAGATCTATTTATAACATTCGCGCTTCCCAGCAGGAATTGACGGTTCATGAGTTTGGGCATAGTGGGATTCAAGGGCTTAGGCTAATCCGCGTAATAGTTTAGATAAAACATAAGTTTCAGTATGGTCCATAAAAGTGTTTGCATAAAAGCAATAGTTCACAAAGTGTGTTGCATAAAAGCAAAAGTTCATAAAGTGGGTTGCATAAAAGCAAGAGTTCATAAGGTGTGTTGCATAAAAGCAAGAGTTCATAAAGTGTGTTGCATGTTTATAAAACGCTTGTGTATGCGAGAAAATAATCAAGTATGCAACCGATATACACATAGGTGCATTTGAATAATCAATCAAGCCTTCAAAGAAACAGTAGTGTTTAAGTAAACAATTGCGTATTCAAGCATTGAGTTTAGTCAAAAACGAGCATGTATTCTCCCCCAAAACAGTTATAAAAATAAGTAAAAGTAGGGGGTATGAACTCACCTGGTGCGATAGCTATGATGACAAAAGTGGATACACTGAAATGAGGCACGATCTCTAATCGCAACCTAATATGAATGATAGTTTCTCATGTAAGAAACGAAATGATGCTACACATGCAAGTACGTATGCTATCGATACCACTCGTTAGTTTTGGAAATAACGCTTATCGTCAAAAAAATACATTTTTGACGTCTCGTTAAGTTAATAACCACTTTTCATGTAGTTGTGTTGAAAAGGTACTCCACGATCCTCGTTTGGTGTTTTATCGGCAAATATAAGGTTTTCGCCGCAAAATAACATTTTCATTACTTGAAAATATGACCAAAATGGCCTCGCAAAACTAGTCGCGAAATATTGTACGTTAAGTGTTAATGGTCAAGCTCGGCGTTTTTGAAAACCTTGTAACAATATCTTGAAGTCGTGTTATTTAACTTTTGGCTATACGGGTCTCGATCGATGAGAGAATCGACTCTTATTGTTGCTATTTGAAAATATTATGCTCAACACTTAGAAAATTTCATTATAGCAAAAGCTGTCAAAATATATATAGTTTATTGGGTATATAGATGAGGTCGTAGTTTATTCGTTATAAGTCTATTCGACGAACGGTCAATTGATTTGAAAAGCTTGATAGGAGATCTTGATTTCATAAAACTACGGCTCGGACTCAAACTGATCCGATCATAAAGAAAAATAGCCGAGAAAGTGGTGTCTCGCAAAGACAGTTTTGCGGCAAAATAATAATAGAAAAGCTGATGGAAATTTATAAAAATCGGCTAAGTTCAAACGCTTGTATCTATTTCGTTATAAGCCCGTTTTCTATGTTCTTTATATCCCCGCGAAGGTAATCAAGTATACCTTAGGTTTTTCAAGGTCCCGGCTAGTCTAGATATCATTTAATCTCAGTTTTCCTAGCTTGAAAAATCGGGACAGAATCATAATTTCAGAAAATATAGTTTTAGTCGTTAATCTTGAAAATAGCATATCTTTTTCGTCGTAACTCGGATTTTATCCCCGTTTTCGGCCATAGTTTCGTCTCGGAATGTATTTTCTAAATCTTTGGTCCAAAGTTACACCCTAGACCCTGAGTTTCCCACGTTTTACAGAAATGGACAGCAGCTTTGAAAGTTTGTCAAAATCAACTTTTCTAGTTCAAGGGTTGTTCAAAGCTTAACCAAACTATCTCAAATCAACTCCACAAGTACCCAATCCTACCATACACCTTCTTAGGGTGTCATGGGTTCCTAGTCTTCACCAAAAATGGTGGATCTCATGAGATAGTTAATAAAAATTATAGATCTATGTTTATAAAAACAAAATGAGTAATAAGTGGTATGGATCTTACATACTTGCATGTTTTACCAATATATCTTGAAAATACCTAAAAATATAAAGTAAATGGAAGTATGAAAAGATCAAAAGTATTTTTGAAGCTTACTTGAATGTTTGAGGTGATTTGACGAGAAAAATGTATAATAACCTAGGGTTTTTACCACAAAACCCCAACTAGATCATGATTAGAACTTGATAAACACTTGGATCTTGAAAAGTTAATGGTTTCTTCTTGGTTCTTTGCCTTGGCCGATCCACCCCAAGAGAGAAAGAAAGGGAATTGTTGCTAGTTTGTTTAGTGTAAAATGAAAATGTGGTGGAAAAAGGAGTATATATATATGGTCCAAGTCAAAGTCTTTGGTTTTTGGTCTTTGGTCTTAGGGGGAGGGGGGGCGGCACACCAAAAAGGAGGGAAACAAGGATGGTGTTTTGTGGACTAATTAATGTAGTTGTCTAAATGTTAGATGACTTAGTGTATTTTGTGTACACTTTGGGTGTTATCGGGTACCGAGTTATCTACAAGTAAATGTTACCGAGGTGAAATAAAATACGACGAAGTTGTAAAAGTTGTAAAATAATATTCCTGATGAGAATCGGGTGTTGAAATAATTATCGTATTGAAATAACGCAAATCGACGGAGTTATAAGCTCTGACCG
The DNA here is from genome assembly GCA_030686995.1 of Artemisia argyi. NCBI lineage: Eukaryota > Viridiplantae > Streptophyta > Magnoliopsida > Asterales > Asteraceae > Artemisia > Artemisia argyi. The sequence goes on from CM060709.1 coordinate 307,649,886, forward strand.
TAAAGTATAGCCATTGATTTTAAGACACCGGGTAAATTAATAATGTAATTTTTATATTATTAATATGAGTATGTAAATATGTTAGGATCATAGTCGGGAGTATTGGGTATACGTTAGTAGTAAAACTGAGTGGTATCGTTAATTACCAATTAAGCATACGTAAATGGAAATAATGCATATCCGTGTAGGTTCTCAAGTGATGATGATGTGTAGACTATTCCAGTCTATACGAAATGTCATTAATGAATGATGCATGAATTCGCAGCTAAACCTAACTGGTTACGCGAATTTAAAGACTCGTAAACTCAGTTTACGAAAAGACGAACGTTGATCATGAATAGTGATTTCCCTTCGGGAATGAATAGTGTCACATGAATAGTAAAATTTCTGAACGCTTCTCGGAATCACAAACTGACTCCGAAAACGATGAATAGTAAAATGATGAATAGTGACCGGTGAATAGTAAATGATGAATAGTAACCGATGAATAGTGAATAGGAGAAATGTCCCGAAAATGCATGTTGTTACACCTTAGGTTTCTTGTTAAGATCAGATTTGGTGTTATCTTGATGCTTACGCTTGCCCTTGTTGTCATTGTACTTGGTGGAGTTGTTATGCTCCACCATATTGACAACTGATGGACCAGTAGCAGTGCTACTCTTTGGCTTGTCAATGTCTTGAGCTTTGAGTGAGTCCTCAATGCGCAAGTGACTGCCCAACTCAACAAGAGTTAACTCCTCCTTCTTATGCTTAAGCATATGCTTAAACTCTTTCCAAGAGGGAGGTAGTTTATCGATGATACAAGAGACTGAAATAGCCTCATCCATGTTCATCTTGTGTTGTGTGAATCGACCAAGTATACTAAGAAGTTCATTGTATTGTTCCATGACAGGTCTAGAATCAACCATTTTGTAATTGTTAAAATTACTTACAAGGAACTTCTTACTTGATGCATCCTCAGCCATATACTTGGCTTCTAAGGAATCCCATAGTTCTTGAGAAGTTTCAACATTCTGATAAATATCAAATAGAGAATCAGACATACCATTGAGAATTAAACCTCTGCATATGTAGTCATCATTCTCCCACTTGCTCCTTGCCCTCATCTGATCCATAGTAGCATCATCTCCATGATCTTCTGGAATCTCAGTCGTGAGAACATACACCACATTCATACTTGACAATAAGAAGTGCATCTTCTTTTGCCACCTTCTGAAATCAACACCTTCAAACTTTTCCAACTTGGAAAAGTTAGCAGCCATTTGTCTCATAGCAGCAGCCATTGATTATCACTAATAGTTTCTATTGATTGTTGGTTGTTATTTGTAAACAGTTCCTAGATTAGGGTTAAGATAATCAATAAAGGTACCGGATATTCACTTGAAATCGTGGTATCACTTTCCAATAGAAACTATTCGTCCCTATGCCTGGGTTACACGAATATCTCTATGGGATAAGACCAAGTGATGTTCTTGTTTTAGGCACAAACCAAGAACCAGATGCGTATTAAAGTGTTTAGGGTTTTTATGTTAATCGTATTGTAAAAACGTCTTCCCATGCAGAATGATGTGACCTCTATTTATAATAGAGAATACTAAAAACCCTAGCCCATGGAATTATGTATAATTAACGGCCCATTAATTATATCATAATACTTTCCATAATAATAGGGATCAGTGGTTATCAGTGGAAACATTATCACTTGTAGTGGTAATGTTAACTCTATCAGTGGAAACAATAACCCTTGCAGTGGTAACGTAAACACATCAGTGGAAACACTAGCAGTAGAATGCCAACAGCAGAATCACACTATCAGCAGGATCATGCTGTCAGCAGAATCCTATCAGCAGGATCAGCTGTCAGCAGAATCTTATCAGCTGATTCAATACATAACCACTATTGAGTCAGGGGATTCAGTGACCAAATGGGTGTATACTCCATACCTCTAAACCCATTACCAGGTGTAAATTGATCCCTCAAGAGCACTAAATTTTCCAACAAAATGTCGATCATCGACCTTATTAGCGTCGGAGAAATTTGTGGTAGCAATGTTGATAGTATTAAAATCAAAGCAACTAAATATCGTATTTTCACCTTGAATACTATCAAAGTGTAACTCCAAGAATTTTAAACTTCTTTCTAGATCTACACGTAACAAAAAAACAAGTCATTAGATACGCAAATAGTATGGCATAGTAATTTTTTTGTCTGTTTATTTAAAATCGAGTAAATTACGCCGTTCATCCATGTGGTTTGCTCCAAATCACTACCGTAGTCCATGATCTTTTTTTTTTTTTTTTTTGCTTTTTTGATCCTTATGGTTTACATATTGCACGTTGTCGGTCCTTATCGCTAACTGTCGTTATATCCTCCGTTAGGAGACAATCGTCAAGTGGCAACGTTAGTCCATTAACCAAACGATCATTTGCAACGTTAGTTCTTTATACTAACGACCGTTACTAATTAACTCAAATTTGGCTTTCTTAAAAAAATTCTTTTCTACGCGGGTTTTATCGTTTTTGCCCGTTTTCATGCATTCGTCCATTTTTATACGTTTTCGTCCGTCTTTATACGTTTTCATCTGTTTTTCTTATGTTTTCATTCGTTTTTATACGTTTTCTTACGTGTCATACAGTTTTATCTGTCTTTATACATTTTTTTCCTGTTTTTCCCCCATTTCATGCGTTTTCTTACGTTTTCAACCGTTTTTATACGTTTTTGTCCATTTTTATACTTTTTTGTCCGTCTTTATACGTTTTCATACGTTTTTAAACGTTTCCGTCTCTCTTTATACGTTTTCTCCTGTTTTTCTTACGTTTTCATACGGTTTTATCCGTTTTTATACCTTTTCTTACGTTTTCATATGGTTTTATCCGTTTTTATCTGTTTCTATACGTGTTCCTCCTATTTTTACACTTTTGTCCGTTTTTCTTACTTTTTCATCTGCTTGTATACGCTTTCATCCGTTTTTATACGTTTTCATCCTTTTATATACATTTTCATCTGTTTTATAATTTTTCTTGCATTTTATTTGTTTTTATCTATTTTCATATGTTTTTATACATTTTTATCCATTTTTATACGTTTTCACCTGTTTTTATACATATACAAATGGACAAAAATGTATAAAAACGGATAAAAATGTAAGAAAACGTATAGAAACATAAGAAAACGGGTGAAAACATAAGAAAACAAGCGAAAACGGATGAAACCATATAAAAACGGATGAAAGCATATGAAAACGTAAGAAATACGGAGAAAAACGTAAAAAACGGAGGAAAACGTATATATAAAAAAGTAGAAAAACGGATAAAACCAGATGACAATGTAAGAAAACGTATAAAAATGGATAAAAACGCATAAAAACGTAAGAAAAACATATGAAAACGTATAAAGACAGACAAAAAAGTATAAAAATGGACAAAAACGTATAAAAACAGACGAAAACGTAAGAAAACGCATGAAATGGGGAAAAACAGACAAGAACGTATAAAGACGGATAAAACAGTACGACAACGTAAGAAAACGTATAAAAACAAATGAAAACGTAAAAAAAACAGATGGAAACGTTTAAAGACGGACGAAAACATATAAAAACGGACGAAAACTAAGAAAATGCATGAAAACGGGCGAAAACGATAAAAACCGCGTAGAAAAGAATTTTTTTAAGAAACCCAAAATTTGAGTTAATTAGTAACGGTTGTTAGTATAAAGGACTAACGTTGCAAACAATCGTTTGGTTAATGGACTAACGTTGCCACTTGACGATTGTCTCCTAACGGAGAATATAACGGCAGTTAGCGATAAGGACTGACAGCGTGCAATATGTAAACCATAAGGATCAAAAAAACAAAAAAAAAAATAGATCAGAGACTACGGTAGTGATTTGGAGCAAACCACAGGAACGAACTGTGTAATTTACTCTTTAAAATCTATGTGAATTGCACATTATTTATACTAGATATAATACACAAACACCTCTCTCTCTCTCCAATAAATGTACAAAGAAATACTACACACAAATACCCTCTCTCCATTAAATGTTGCAATAGTCTTAAAATTAAGACATATAATATATTAAGCTTTTGGTACAAATCAATTAAACCCGCATTTAAAAAATTTTAAATTAAGAATACAACATGTGACAACCGGCAATTTAGGGAGCTATTTTGAAAAACCCGCATTACGTTAAAGTTCGTTTATAATTTTTATTTGAAATTTTTATTCATAACGAACTTGTAAGACCAATTTTATGGATAATTATATTTTATGTTGTTATGGAATTTGTGAATTATCTTAATAATTCATTATGGAAATTTACGTGATGATGTATTCTTAAAATTCTCACTGGTACTACGTTGACTCCGGCACTAGGTTTACCTAACGGGAAATTTTATGAATTGTTTTTACGAGTCCGATGATATTTAACTAATTACGGGATGTCTTTCGGGAGATATTGAAGTTTGAAATGAGTTCGGGTTTCGGGCCGCATGTTTTACATTTACCCACTTTACCCACTCAACACAACTAGTAATATTATTATTACTAATATTATCATTATCATTATTATTATTTAATAATAATAATAATAATAATAATAATAATAATAATAATAAAAAGAGTAAACCACAAAATTGGTCCCTTGTGGTCCGGTTTTCACACAAACACACCAACACTCATCCTCACTTCTCTCTCTCTCATTTTATCCCTTCCCCCTCAACCCTAGCCGCCGATTAATTATCCGGCCGCCACCACTTCACCGCCGACCACCACTACAAACCACCACCATTTTCGTGATCCCCACCATCGAATCTCCTAGATCCGCCCCTACACGCGCCTTATTACACCATTTTCATCACGAATCATCACCTTATTTCACCACCAATCGGTTATTATTGAAGTATTATACGATTTGGAGCTTTTTGTTCGAAGGTGAGGCGAGTGTAACTCGCGTTTTTATTAAAACGTGACCCTTGGTCATGATGGGTTTAGATCCGAACGGGTTTTCACCCAAAAAAGGGAATAACACTTATGGGTTTTTATTGGAAACTCGATTTTATAAAATGGTTTGGTATCCGGGTTGTTATCCGTGGGTTTGGCTCGAACCGTGAGTCCACGACTCACGGCTTGGATATTGACTCGAGCCGTGGTGCTCGTTTTCTTGTTATTTTTGAGCCGTGGTTTGGCTCTTGGTATCTTTGATCTCGTTGGTATATTTGGTTCGACTCTTGTGAGTCGCGGCTCGAAGCCGTGTTATTGTTGTTGTTGCCGAGACCCTTTTTGGTCGAATGGGTATTTTTGAGTGCTCCTTGGAGCCATTTTGTGACCCTTGATACTTGGTTCGAGCCCTCTTGGCTCGTGGTATTTAACGCGACCCAGTCGAGTCGTGTAGGCTTGGGTGTGGCTTGGTAAACCAACCCGAGCGTGACCTTGCTTATTTTGTTTCTTGATTGTTAACTTGGTTTGATATTGGTTTTATTATTAGTTGGTTGGTTGCTTCATTTCTTGGCCGAATACATGTGGGTCGAGACCATGTTTGGTCTCGACATTGGATATGGGATATTGATATTGTGAAGTGTTGACGAAATGTGTTATTGGGGACCGATTGTGAGACGGTCACTTAGATTGACGGAGATAGGTTAGTCGGGTGCCGTAGTCAGACCCTATTGTTGTAGCACGTGGATTGGGATTGTGTTGGACGGAGATGTATTGATTTTTATGACTATTGCTTATTACTTTGGACTTGGACAATGAGCCGAGAGTCATGACTCGGACATGTGACCATTTCGTATGACTCGATAACTATTTACAATTAAAACAAATAATAAAACTCGTAATAATAATTATTGGTAATATAAACGTTTATATGAATATATAGACGTGAATAACGGATATATAATTGTATAAACGCGTATATTAATAATAATAAAAATCACGAGTCATATTATAAATAATACGACTAAATAAATATTAGGCTACGAGAGTAGCGTAATATTATTGGAAGTATTATTATAAAAACATGATTATAAAACGAGAAACTCTCGACAATTACTAAATATTAAATAAAATGTCATTTTATATATATAACGAGTAAACCTATCGAGTTATGTGGAGTCGTGGTCACTCGAGTTCAGGTAAGTTTTATTTGTGACTTTCGTGTTGTCACGGATATATGACGATTAATATAAGCGTTTTCTATAACTAAATAACTATTTAACCGAAAGGTTGAACCGGGTTATTTGGCTATACGAAATGAGTATATTAATGGGCATCGTATCCTACGACGCCCATAGGTTGTGGTATATGTAAAGGGTAATAAATTGCGTATATATATATATATATATATATATCGGGAAATCTGGCCAATTTGACGATGTATATAAGGAATTTAAACTACGATATATACCATATAGTATTTATGTGCTATGTGCTTTAGGATTGGGTGTAATCTTGGAACGGTATGTTACGTAAATAAATATGAGGATTATCAAATCGACAGATTTGATAAACTTTGGTGATTTATTTAGATGATATATTGGGCTAATATTAGATCCATAGTTTATTTTATTATTCTTTTGTGTGACCTTTTGGTTTGTTTTGTGTCGACCCACCACCCGTACGGATACCAAACGTAAATACACCAAACTCTTACGAAATGGATTTTCGGAAAATAAAACGGATTACGTCCGGGTTTGGGAATATTTTGAATTTGAGGAAATGATTTCTGAACGAGTTGATATTGTTAGGTCGTGCTGAGTCCGTAGTTGCCGTCTTGTGAGTTACTATACATCTTACTTCTACCGACTTCTTCTTGCTGTTTTCTGGACTTGAGGTGAGTCATAGCCCCACTTTTTAATCTTGAACTATGTTTTCAATACTTGGGGTGAGAAACGTGCAAATTATTTTATGTGGACTATTATCGCTTCTATATTCTTTCTAAAACTTGCTATGCGTATGGACTAGGATGTATTGTCAGCTTTAGTCACACATTTTTGTGTGTACTATTCAAGGTTGGCTTATTTGGTTATTGGTGAATTGTCAACTTTAGTCACATAGTTTTTGTGTGTACTATTCAAGGTTGACTTATTTGGATATTGGTGAATTGTCAACTTTAGTCACATAGTTTCGTGTGTACTATTCAAGGTTGGCTTATTTAGATACTATAGTGTGCACCTATAGGTTATTAATACTTCGGAGGTTATCCGAGTATTTATGATATTGTGGGGGTTACCCGAATATCTATGATGGAGCGGAGGGTATCCGCAGGCTTTTAGCGAATCCTTAGTCTAGCTAGCAAGCGTTTTGCGTATATGTCCACTATATTGTTAGATGAATTTAAACCTATGATCTCACCAGCGAAAGCTGACTTTTAGCACGTTTTCTCAGGTAATTAAGTGATGATATGGATGCATGGATTGGATGGCTCGGCTAAGGCTCCTGGTTTACGGATCTATTTTTCTAAACTCTGATATTGAATTATGGACCTACTGTTATTTTATTTTGGGCCTGACTCTGAATGATGTTGGGATAAATGTAAATTTTAAAACCCCGTTTTGGTCGCGTTTTTATTATGTTTACTTTATCTCGTTCTATTATGTCTTGTGTTGGATACCAATCCCCGTAGTACCCCGAAAGCTTGTTGAGTCTTCCGCTGTATCAAATTTTGGGGGTGTTACAGATTGATATCAGAGCCAAGGTTATAGAGAACTAGGTAAATAAACACCTAAACTATAACCGAATTTTTATAGAAAATGATCCTTGACCACTGCCCGCCAGCCCGCCAAGCCAAAGCATCTTCTATTATTTTGAGGTATTATGAGATATTTGAGATGATTGTTAGATATGGAATTTCTTGAGATGATTTGAGGTTTATGGATTTAGTAATAAGATGGCGTTTCGAGGAATTATATGGTCTAATTGTTTTATAAACGTTTTAGTAATGCGGTATTTGAAACTCTTTATTGAGATTATATTATTGAATTATTTGATGAGGATTTTTGGTATGGTATTTTGAGTTGTGATTTAGTTGTTTTGAAACACTTACACCTACCCTACGCCGTTGTCACAGACCATGGCCTCCCATATGCCCGATGTTGTCGAGGATATTCTTACTGCACTGGTATTACCAGCACAGTTCACTATGGCATCTGATGATCCTTACCAGATTGCCATGCTTTCAGCTACTGTGCCGCAGACAGCTTCTACTTCAGCACCACCTGCTGCATCTACGCAGGGACCCTCATCTTCTCTAGGGCTCCCTGGTACATCGAGGAAGCTTACTCTTCATCAGGCTTTGGCTCGTGTGGCCCCGCGCTTTGCCCACCGAGCTACGGCACGTATGTCGGTACGCCCTACTCCATCACCTTTACAGATTGATGCTCACTCTCTCCTGTCAGAGGCGCCACCCACATCATTGCGTCGTCATCCTAGATCACCTACCACATCTCCACATGGTTCACCTGTTAGGAGACGACGATTGATGAGGTACTCTTCCGAGGAGGAGGAGGTGGAGTACGAGGGTGAGGATGAGGCTGATGACCCTGAGGAGGAGGATGACCCTCAGGAGGCTGAGCAGGGTGATGATGATGACACAGAGGAGGAGGATGACCCTCAGGAGGATGAGATGCCTGATGATGATGATGTGTTAGTACCACCAGCTCAGGCTGAGGAGCCTGATTCACCTGATCATCCATTTTTGGTTGAATTGCCACCTGGTAGTCCCGATGAGTCAGATGCATCTTCTGAGGTTTCTGCTGAGCATGCAGAGTTAGGTGAGATTGGCAGGTTATGGGCTCAGATTACTGAGCTTGGTGAGAGAGTTGCACGTATATCTGATCGACTTGAGAGGGTATTGGAGAGTTCATAGCGGATCTGAGAGTTGATATGACTGTGGTTGTGGGCAGGACTATTGAGATGAGGAGAGTTTTGATGGAGGTTCACGAGCATATCGATAGTTTGCAGCGAGGTTTTGTTACTGCTCGAGAGGCCGACCGCAAGCTATGGCAAAGGAATGCCGAGCTGGAGAAGGAGGTGGCTGACCTCAAGAGAGACCGAGACACCCATAGCGTGGAGCTAGGATCTTTGTGGAGAGATCTTGATGGCTTGAGGCAGGAGTTTAGGAGCCTCCGCCAGCAGCGTGGCTAGTTGCTTGGGTCATGTGGTCTTGTTGCTTTCTACCCGAGGAGTGTTCGGCTAGAAAAGCTAGTTATCATGTTTTGATGTATTTTGTTCAGTATTCGTCTCGTTTGGAACGATTAGTATGTTTTGTGTTTTCCAGTAATTGGAACGATGTTAGATCTCTATTGTATGGTTGATGGTTATTAATATATGGTATTATGTGATTTTGGGTATTATGGAAATTGAGTCCCTATTCGCTTTATTGATGTTATGTGGTGTATTGTTGCTATTCTTTCCATGACTTGGCTTCGTTGAATTACTTTTGTTGAGCATATTGATAAGTTCTATTGGAGACTCATGAACTTGTATGATGTGTCAGATCAATGGCCCCACGACGAAACCCTGTTAGAGCTACCAGAACTGGTCCTGCAGCGACTACCCCTGGTCGTCGAGGACGCTGACCTACTCGAAATGTTGAAACCCCTACTCCTGACAACCTGGACACTACTAACCGCAACAACAGGAATCAAAATGTTGATGTTCAGGGAGACAATGATCATGTTCCACTTAATGCACCTACTGTGGATCAAGCAATGATCAATCAACTTGTGGAGCAAAGAGTTGCTGAACTACTAGCTGAGTCAAATCATTCCAACAATTCTGCTGGAACTTTTCCACCTGTTCGTGCTAATGGATGTCAATACAAGGAGTTCAAGATTTGTGGACCCATTGAGTTTGGTGGAACTGAAGGAGTGGTTTACTTGGTTAGATGGATTGAGAAGACTGAGTCAGTGTTCAATGTCAGTGGTTGTGCGGAGAATGCGAAGGTAAAGTTTGCTTCTTTTACTTTCAAGGATGAGGCTTTAACTTGGTAGAACAATTACCAAAATTCCGCTGGGAGTGATGTATCTTATGCCATGACTTGGGAGCAATTTAAGTCTCTGCTGATTCAGACTTATTGCCCAAGGAATGAGGTTAAGAAGCTAGAGATTGAGTTTTGGAACTACAAGGTGAAAGGTAATGATATGGCGACTTACAATCGTCGTTATCAGGAGTTGGCCTTGCTTTGCCCAGATATGGTAAAAACTGAGACTCAAAAGATCGAGAGGTATACTGATGGGTTGCCTGTGGCTACAAGGAATGATGTGATTTCTGCTAGGCCTGCAAACATCCATGAGGCAATCACAATTGCTCAACAACTTATGGATTCGTTGGAGTTGGAAAGAGCTAATAAGGAGAAGAATGGAAAGAGAAAGAGAGACCAGCACTCTAAGGGTAATGATCACCGAAGCAAGAGACAAGCTAAGGCTTATGCTATTGGGAATGGAGATAAGAAGAACCAGAACGGTGATGCACCCAAGTGTGGTCGTTGCCATCAGCATCATACTGGATGGTGTAGTGTGAAATGCCAGAACTACTCAAGGAAAGGACATACAGCTAAGGATTGTAGAGCTCGACCTCTTGCTATGGTTCAAGCTGCTCCTGAGATGAGAAATAAGGCAGACGTTACTTGTTATGGGTGTGGAAAGAAGGGACACTATAGGAATGAGTGTAGAGAATCGTGGAACCAAGGAAATCAAGGCTCGGGTGGTAATGGGTATAATCATGGAAACCGTGGAGCTGGGGGAAACCGTGGACGACAAGATAACGGGGACCAACGTGTGGAAGCTGGAGCTACTCAAGGAAGAGTGTATGCACTCGGGAACGAGAGAGGAGAAGATCCGAACGTCGTTACTGGTACGTTCCTTCTCAATAATCGTTATGCTTCCATACTATTTGATACTGGTGCCGATAGAAGTTTTGTGTCCACTACGTTTGCACCCTTACTAGAGAAACCCCTGATGGCCTTAGGAATTGTATATGATATAGAGTTAGTAAATGGGAATATAGAAAGGATTAATACCATCATTCGCGGTTGCACGTTAAATTTCTTGAACCACCCTTTCAACATAGATCTTCTACCCGTCACGTTAGGAAGTTTCGATGTCATCATTGGTATGGATTGGTTGTCGAAGTATCGTGCTCACATACTTTGCGACGAGAAGATCGTGCGTGTACCTTACGGAAAGTAAATCCTAAATATATTAGGAGATCGAAAGGATTCGAGGAGCCCATCCCGGTTAGTAGTCATTTCTTGCACTAAGTTACCAAAGCTAATGGAGAAAGGATGTTACCTTTTCTTAGCTCAAATTTTTGAGGAAGGAGGGACGAAGAAAAAGGAAAGGTGCATTGGAGATGTGCCTATAGTTTGTGATTTTCCTGATGTGTTTCCTGATGATTTGCCGGGAATCCCGCCGACTAGACAAGTGGAGTTTCAGATTGAGTTGATACCTGGTGCTGCACATGTAGCACGAGCGCCTTATCGTCTTGCACCTACCGAGCTCGAAGAGTTGTCAAAACAATTGGCGGAGTTAGCCGAAAAAGGATTCATAAGACCAAGCTCTTCACCTTGGGGAGCCCCAGTCTTATTCGTGAAAAAGAAGGATGGATCGTTTCGTATGTGCATTGATTATCGAGAGTTGAACAAGTTAACGGTGAAGAATAGATACCCGTTACCGAGGATCGACGACTTGTTCGATCAACTTCAAGGATCAAGTGTGTATTCGAAGAACGATTTGAGATCGGGATATCATCAACTTCGAGTTCGCGAAGAAGATATTCCGAAAACGGCTTTCAGAACCCGTTACGGGCATTACGAGTTTCAGGTGATGCCGTTTGGGTTGAGTAACGCACCGGCGATATTCATGGATCTCATGAATCGGGTGTGTAAGCCTTACTTAGATAAGTTTGTGATTGTGTTCATCGATGGCATTCTGATTTATTCGAAGAGTGAGAAGGAGCATGAGGAGCATCTAAGACTTATCTTAGAATTGCTCAGGAAGGAGAAACTCTATGCCAAGTTTTCTAAATGCGAATTTTGGATTCCGACGATACAATTTTTAGGTCATGTAATTGATAGGCAAGGAGTCCATGTGGATCCTGCTAAGATTGAAGCGATTAAAGATTGGGCTGCACCAACGACCCCAACAGAAGTTCGTCAATTTTTAGGTTTAGCCGGTTATTACCGAAGATTCATCGAGGGATTTTCAAAGATAGCTAAACCATTAACCAAATTGACTCAAAAGAGTGTTACGTATGAATGGGGAGATTAAGAAGAGGAAGCATTTCAATTGCTTAAGAAGATGTTGTGTAGTGCTCCTATCTTAGCGTTACCTGAAGGTAACAAGGATTTCGTCGTCTATTGTGACGCTTCACATAAAGGATTGGGAGCCGTGTTAATGCAACGAGAGAAAGTGATAGCTTATACTTCCCGACAGCTCAAAAAGCATGAGAAAAACTACACCACCCATGATTTGGAGTTAGGTGCTGTGGTTTTTGCTTTAAGGATATGGAGACATTACTTGTATGGAACCAAGTGTGTAGTGTTTACTGACCACAAAAGTTTACAACACATCTTGAATCAAAAAGAGCTCAATATGAGACAACGACGTTGGATTGAGTTGCTAAGCGATTATGATTGCGAAATTCGCTACCATCCTGGTAAAGCAAACGTTGTTGCTGATGCTCTTAGTCGAAAAGAAAGAATACCACCATTACGAGTTAGGTCATTGGGAATGACTATCGTATCGCCATTACCGTCTCAAATAATTGAAGCTCAAACGGAGGCGTTGAAAGCAGAAAACCGATCTACTGAGCATATATTTGGGATGGCTGAGAATGAGAAAGGATTTGTTAAGCGTTCTGATGGATTACTATGTTTTGGAGATCGGATTTGGGTACCTTTATATGGAGGAATTCGGGAGTTAATTATGAATGAGTCGCATAAGTCAAGGTACTCTATTCATCCTGGGTCTGACAAGATGTACCAGGATCTTAAGAAATTATATCGGTGGCCAAACATGAAGGCAGATATAGCATCGTATGTTAGTAAGTGCTTGACATGTTCTAAGGTTAAAGCCGAACATCAGAGACCGTCAGGATTACTGACGCAACCAGAACTTCCAGTCTGGAAATGGGAGCGGATTACAATGGACTTCATTACCAAATTACCGAGGACAGCTAGCGGTTGTGACGCTATCTGGGTAATTGTGGATCGTCTGACAAAGTCTGCTCATTTCCTTGCAATTAGTGAAGATGATAGTGTGGATAAACTTTCGAGGTTGTATGTGAAGGAAATTATTTCTCGTCATGGAGTCCCGATATCGATTATTTCTGATCGCGATAGCCGTTTTACGTCAGCTTTGTGGCGATCACTTCAAACGGCTTTGGGGACGAGACTTGATATGAGTACTGCATATCATCCCCAAACCGATGGTCAAAGTGAGAGGACCATTCAGACTTTAGAGGATATGCTTCGTGCATGTATCATAGACTTTGGTAAAGGCTGGGAGAAGTATTTACCCCTTGCGGAATTCTCCTATAATAATAGCTACCACACAAGTCTTAAAGCTGCACCATTTGAAGCTTTGTATGGTCGAAAATGTCGTTCGCCTATTGGTTGGGCAGAAGTTGGAGATAGCCAACTCACAGGCCCTGAACTTATCTTGGAAACTACAGAGAAAGTAGCTCAGATTCGTGAACGGTTACAAGCAGCCAGAGATAGGCAGAAAAGTTACGCCGATCAAAGACGTAAACCCTTAGAGTTCCAGGTTGGAGACAAAGTGATGCTGAAATTCTCGCCTTGGAAGGGTGTGATACATTTCGGGAAATGTGGAAAACTCAACCCACGCTACATTGGACCATTTCTTATTTTGGAAAGAATTGGGCCCGTAGCTTATAGGTTGGAATTACCACATGAACTGAGTAAAGTTCACGACGTGTTTCACGTTAGTAATTTGAAGAAATGCCTTTCTGATGAGATGCCTATTATTCCGATGAAGGATATTCGTATTGATGAGAAATTGAATTTTGTGGAAGAGCCAATTGAGATTTTAGATCGTGAAGTTAAACGACTCAAGCGAAGTCGCATTCCACTCGTCAAGGTTCGTTGGAATTCCCGACACGGACCAGAATTTACGTGGGAACGTGAGGACGAGTTCCGGAAGAGATATCCGAAGCTTTTCACTTCGTAGACGAATTAGTCCGAGAGAAACCCGGGACGGGTTTCTTCTGAGACTGGGAGGATGTGACAACCGGCAATTTAGGGAGCTATTTTGAAAAACCCGCATTACGTTAAAGTTCGTTTATAATTTTTATTTGGAATTTTTATTCATAACGAACTTGTAAGACCAATTTTATGGATAATTATATTTTATGTTGTTATGGAATTTGTGAATTATCATTATAATTCATTATGGAAATTTACGTGATGATGTATTCTTAAAATTCTCACTGGTACTACGTTGACTCCGGCACTAGGTTTACCTAACGGGAAATTTTATGACTTGTTTTTACGAGTCCGATGATATTTAATTAATTACGGGATGTCTTTTGGGAGATATTGAAGTTTGAAATGAGTTCGGATTTCGGGCCGCATGTTTTACATTTACCCACTTTACCCACTCAACACAACTAGTAATATTATTATTACTAATATTATCATTATCATTATTATTATTTAAAAAAAATAATAATAAAAAGAGTAAACCACAAAATTGGTCCCTTGTGGTCCGGTTTTCACACAAACACACCAACACTCACCCTCACTTCTCTCTCTCTCATTTTATCCCTTCCCCCTCAACCCTAGCCGCCGATTAATTATCCGGCCGCCACCACTTCACCGCCGACCACCACTACAAACCACCACCATTTTCGTGATCCCCACCATCGAATCTCCTAGATCCGCCCCTACACGCGCCTTATTACACCATTTTCATCACGAATCATCACCTTATTTCACCACCAATCGGTTATTATTGAAGTATTATACGATTTGGAGCTTTTTGTTCGAAGGTGAGGCGAGTGTAACTCGCGTTTTTATTAAAACGTGACCCTTGGTCACGATGGGTTTAGATCCGAACGGGTTTTCACCCAAAAACGGGAATAACACTTATGGGTTTTTATTGGAAACTCGATTTTATAAAATGGTTTGGTATCCGGGTTGTTATCCGTAGGTTTGGTTCGAACCGTGAGTCCACGACTCACGGCTTGGATATTGACTCGAGCCGTGGTGCTCGTTTTCTTGTTATTTTTGAGCCGTGGTTTGGCTCTTGGTATCTTTGATCTCGTTGGTATATTTGGTTCGACTCTTGTGAGTCGCGGCTCGAAGCCGTGTTATTGTTGTTGTTGCCGAGACCCTTTTTGGTCGAATGGGTATTTTTGAGTGCTCCTTGGAGCCATTTTGTGACCCTTGATACTTGGTTCGAGCCCTCTTGGCTCGTGGTATTTAACGCGACCCAGTCGAGTCGTGTAGACTTGGGTGTGGCTTGGTAAACCAACCCGAGCGTGACCTTGCTTATTTTGTTTCTTGATTGTTAACTTGGTTTGATATTGGTTTTATTATTAGTTGGTTGGTTGCTTCATTTCTTGGCCGAATACATGTGGGTCGAGACCATGTTTGGTCTCGACATTGGATATGGGATATTGATATTGTGAAGTGTTGACGAAATGTGTTATTGGGGACCGATTGTGAGACGGTCACTTAGATTGACGGAGATAGGTTAGTCGGGTGCCGTAGTCGGACCCTATTGTTGTAGCACGTAGATTGGGATTGTGTTGGACGGAGATGTATTGATTTTTATGACTATTGCTTATTAACTTGGACTTGGACAATGAGCCGAGAGTCATGACTCGGACATGTGACCATTTCGTATGACTCGATAACTATTTACAATTAAAACAAATAATAAAACTCGTAATAATAATTATTGGTAATATAAACCTTTATATGAATATATAGACGTGAATAACGGATATATAATTGTATAAACGCGTATATTAATAATAATAAAAATCACGAGTCATATTATAAATAATACGACTAAATAAATATTAGGCTACGAGAGTAGCGTAATATTATTGGAAGTATTATTATAAAAACATGATTATAAAACGAGAAACTCTCGACAATTACTAAATATTAAATAAAATGTCATTTTATATCTATAACGAGTAAACCTATCGAGTTATGCGGAGTCGTGGTCACTCGAGTTCAGGTAAGTTTTATTTGTGACTTTCGTGTTGTCACGGATATATGACGATTAATATAAGCGTTTTCTATAACTAAATAACTATTTAACCGAAAGGTTGAACCTGGTTATTTGGCTATACGAAATGAGTATATTAATGGGCATCGTATCCTACGACGCCCATAGGTTGTGGTATATGTAAAGGGTAATAAATTGCGTATATATATATATATCGGGAAATCTGGCCAATTTGACGATGTATATAAGGAATTTATTAAACTACGATATATACCATATAGTATTTATGTGCTATGTGCTTTAGGATTGGGTGTAATCTTGGAACGGTATGTTACGTAAATAAATATGAGGATTATCAAATCGACGGATTTGATAAACTTTGGTGATTTTTTTAAATGATATATTGGGCTAATATTAGATCCATAGTTTATTTTATTATTCTTTTGTGTGACCTTTTGGTTTGTTTTGTGTCGACCCACCACCCGTAAGGATACCAAACGTAAATACACCAAACTCTTACGAAATGGATTTTCGGAAAATAAAACGGATTACGTCCGGGTTTGGGAATATTTTGAATTTGAGGAAATGATTTCTGAACGAGTTGATATTGTTAGGTCGTGCCGAGTCCGTAGTTGCCGTCTTGTGAGTTACTATACATCTTACTTCTACCGACTTCTTCTTGTTGTTTTCTAGACTTGAGGTGAGTCATAGCCCCACTTTTTAATCTTGAACTATGTTTTCAATACTTGGGGTGAGAAACGTGCAAATTATTTTATGTGGACTATTATCGCTTCTATATTCTTTCTAAAACTTGCTATGCGTATGGACTAGGATGTATTGTCAGCTTTAGTCACACATTTTTGTGTGTACTATTCAAGGTTGGCTTATTTGGTTATTGGTGAATTGTCAACTTTAGTCAAATAGTTTTTGTGTGTACTATTCAAGGTTGACTTATTTGGATATTGGTGAATTGTCAACTTTAGTCACATAGTTTCGTGTGCACTATTCAAGGTTGGCTTATTTAGATACTATAGTGTGCACCTATAGGTTATTAATACTTCGGAGGTTATCCGAGTATTTATGATATTGCGGGGGTTACCCGAATATCTATGATGGAGCGGAGGGTATCCGCAGGCTTTTAGCGAATCCTTAGTCTAGCTAGCAAGCGTTTTGCGTATATGTCCACTATATTGTTAGATGAATTTAAACCTATGATCTCACCAGCGAAAGCTGACTTTTAGCACGTTTTCTCAGGTAATTAAGTGATGATATGGATGGCTCGGCTAAGGCTCCTGGTTTACGGATCTATTTTTCTAAACTCTGATATTGAATTATGGACCTACTGTTATTTTATTTTGGGCCTGACTCTGAATGATGTTGGGATAAATGTAAACTTTAAAACCCCGTTTTGGTCGCGTTTTTATTATGTTTACTTTATCTCGTTTTATTATGTCTTGTGTTGGATACCAATCCCCGTAGCACCCCGAAAGCTTGTTGAGTCTTCCGCTGTATCAAATTTTGGGGGTGTTACACAACATTAAACACACTAATTAATGTTATTTTTAAAACACTCTTATAGTGAAAAATAAATGTTATTACACACATTGTACAAACAAATAAAACACACAAATCTTTATACAATTTATATGCTAACAAGTTGATTATACATATGATTTTGAAAACTGGACCGGACCAACGGGTTCAACCGGAATCCGAGTCGACATCAGTTCGGCTAGCCAATAAAATCCGTTCAAAAACGAAACAGAAGAGGGCTAGTCGGAACGGGTAAAAACGGGTGAACTGGGATCATTTTTTTTCCTTTAGTTAATCGGTTTGTCATTGTTATTTTGTTAGTGCCTAAACTTTAATCACACGGTACCCGCGCTGCATCACACAGGTACCCTTTTAGTTTTCTACTTTGGGGTGTTGCAAAATTTAAGAGGTAAATCTTATTGGTTCTGATGTACGCGGTCTAATCGGTATTCCGGTGGCCATTTCGGCATCTTCCTTAGCCATCACAAACCTAACGAGGTTTGAACCCTGGTCTCCTATGAGACTTTCGAGGCACCTTAACACTAGGCCACCTTGGAGATGGTTGTAAATCAAAAATAAAAAACTAGAAGATAACATGATACCTGAGTCGGATGTAAAGACAAACATCGGTACCTTCCTACCAAATACGGTGACGCCTCTTGCAGCCTGCCATGTAGTGTTGGCTTTCTCTTGTGAGACTAAGATAGATTCTAGTCCAAACACAACCTCAGCCATTGTAGGACGGTGTTTAGGATGGGTATGCAAACACCGGTCTGCTATCCGTGCAAACTCCTTTAAGCATTTAGATGATATTCTCCCCCTTATACTAGAATCGACAATTTGCTTAATTCTACCTTCTTTAACATAGTTTTGAGCCCATCTTGCCAGACCCCATTGCTCCTCATCAAGACTTCCATCTACTGCTTTTTTCCCACACAAGACTTCAAATAGTACAACCCCAAAGGCATACACATCTGATTTTCTGGTGAGCTTACCTGTGTAAAAGTAATCCGGATCAAGGTATCCAAATGTGCCTTTTACAACAGTGTTGACGTAAGTGGACTGCTGATTTATTGGGCATATTTTGGTCAGCCCAAAGTCTGAAATCTTAGCAGCCCAACTGCTATCTAGCAATATATTTGAGCTTTTGATATCACGATGTATAACTCCATGTGTGATACCAGTACCAGTGTGAAGGTAATCTAGGCCACGAGCGGCTCCTAAGCATATTTTGATTCGTGTCACCCATGTCAGAGAAGTTGCACGTTTGTGAAGATGATCTTCAAGGGTTCCGCGGTGCATATATTCATAAATAAGGATCATTTCTTGGCCATCATTACAATAACCAATCAAAGACACCAAGTGACAGTGCCTTAACTTAGATAGCATCTCAACTTCTGCCCAAAACTCCTCTGCTCCTTGATTAGAAGTTGAATCCAGCCGCTTAATGGCAACAACCAAACGCCTTTCCCCATCAGAGATGGTTCCTTTGTAAACTTTTCCAAAGCCACCACGTCCTATTACCAATGACTCATCAAAGTAATTAGTTGCCTGCTGAATCTCATAAAATGTAAGCCAGCAGCAAGGTTCTGACAACTCCAAGGATACAGAAGATCTAGCCTCGTGACTGTTAGAAGGCAACATAGTTATTTATCGTAATGAATAAGAATTATATTCAAAATGGTATGTTAATGTACATGATCATTAAGGTTACATATATAAACTGGAGTCATTACATAAATGGATTGTTGACTTGCTTGTAGTCAACATATACTAACTGATATTTTTCTTCCATGAATTGAAAGAGACATGTAAGGTAGCATGACACTTGGACCATAAGAAGAATACTACTTCAGGGGTCTACCAGACCTAAATATTATGGGATAATTACCAAAACGGATCATTGACTTTTTGACCAGTCACTTTTTAGACTTTGAAATTTCACTTCCCAAAATTAGATCGGGCAACTAAAAAATTGAGCAACTCAATAAGAGTTTGACACGTGTCAAATATTTAATTATTAAAGTACAAAAATTAGAATGTATTTGTAAGGTATGTGTAAGTGTTGTGTAAGGTATTTTAAGGTTTTTTCATGGGCAACTACCTATATATTGGGCGACTTGTATTGGGCAACTTTTTTTTTTTTGTACTTTCACCACTTTTAACAATCATACGGTACAAAGATTAAGTTGATCATTTAGCTTTAATGATACTTAACGTTCACAAAACAAATTAATATAGTCCTAAACACTTCAAAGCACACTATATATATACTATATACCCCATCAATCTCATAGCTTCTTCAACCATCACCACCACCACCACCACCAGCAAGCATATTTGATTCTCATAGCTTCTTCAACCATCACCACCACCAGCAGCAAGCATATTTGAATACCACCTGACCTCTCCACCACCACCACCGTATCTGAATACCACCTGAGTGCACCACCATCCGCCATTGCTGTCTCTGCTGAATGTTTCTCTCGCCTCCACTCTGTCGCTCTAAGGTTGTTGCTTCCTCCAGTCTTATCTTTAATGAAACTAGGCTGTTGTAGGATGTAATATGCAATAGCATACATAAACAATTTGTAATTTTTTAATGTTTATGAACAAAACATTTTTACAATAATAAACAATGAATGATTATCTAGTTTCAATTCATCAGTGTTGTTTGAATAGGATGCTTTTTTTTAACAAACAGAAGCATGTAATCAGCAGGTTGACTTTCAAAAGTCAAAATGCAATTGGAATAACAAAATTTGACTATTAAAGTCAACACATTTTTCTTTGATTGCCTTTGTCCCACCTAGAAATGTTGTTGATTGAACTTTGAAGTTCATTGTTACTTACTTTCTAGTTTGACAAATTTAATGAAATAGAACATAAACATTTGAATTCAAATTCGATAAAAAAGAACACAAAAATAAAGATTTCGTTGAAAATAAAATAAACATTACATTAAACAATTAGCAATGAAACTTTTGACATTTTTCGGGATCAAATGACAAATGTAGGTTGTCATAATCCAAATACTCATCATCTGATGAGTCTTCTTCTTCCTGATCGGGCATGTTTTTGCTTTTTCTGTTTGCCAACATATTCTTCCAAGTGTATTTACACTTGGTTGGTTTTTCTTTTGCAGCTTTTTCTCTTTTTTCAAATTGTTTCAAATTTTTTTCCAGAAATTTAAACTTTTCTTTCATATACCAATCCACCGCTTCTTCAAATGTTCCCTCTTCCTCTATTTCTTCTTCTTCAGCTTCTTCTTTTTCAAGTATGAAAGCTTTTTCTTCAAACTCCTCTGTTTTTGATTGTTGCATTGCTCCTACCTTTTCTTGTTTCTCTTGCACATTGATTTTTGAGGTTGATGCCATTTTTGATATTGTATACCTTTAAGTTTTTTTTGAATGATTTTGTTGCTTACAAATGTTCCAATTTATAACCATTGCTTTAGGCAACTGAACGGTTTCATTGGAAAAGACACACGTCTTAATACTTTTGCGTTGAACGTTGTATACTACTACATTTTGATAATGCCAATTGAACGTAGGTTATACAGACATTTATTACACGGTATTCCAAAACTTCACTTATCACTTATCATTTATAACTTATTAAACTAACAACTATTTACTCAACAAAGAAACACACACCCTCATCCTAATTCGTCACAACAATAAACCATTATTTTCAAGTTAAGTCATTCAATGGCAGCTTCTTGTTCAAAAAATAATGATTTTAGTAAGATGGTGGTTAACGATGCTATGGTTGACTATGTCCTGAGTAAATATGGCACTAAATGGTATGATGACGAGGAAATGGCTGAGGTGATTCTAGAAGACCTGTGCCAAAGGGAGAACAATCGACGTGATGTTGTTAATGGTTAGTGTATACCTTTCTTTCTTTTTATGATTATTTTTAGTTTAATTGTATGTGTTTATTAATTGTCGACACTTAATATTTGTGCACCTGTTGAAGCGCTTGGCAAGAGGGTATCAAAGCTTGAATCACTTGGCAAGAGGGTGTCAAAGCTTGAAGTAATGTATGGTAGTCTGAAGGAGGTCAAAGAGGAAAAATTGGCAATGGAGGCAAAGGCTATAGCAAAACTTGATGCTATTTTTGGAAGGGCCAAGGAGGTACAGGAACCACCCAAACAAAATGAGGTAATAGTTATTGATTCTGATTCTGACACCAGCCTTGAGTTTTATGAGGATACACTAAAAAACCTTCAGCTTCTTTGGTGAACAAAAGACCTCCTAAAACATGGGCAAAGAAAATTCCAATAAGTTCTTTTTCTAAAAAAAAAGGTTCCCGTTCTAAAAATATTCCATCAAGTCTTGACTCAATTGATGATTCAAGTTCTTCTGATGAGAGTTATGATGCAAAAGGCCATGTTCAACTGAAGAAGAGACGCATGTCTAAGGTTTCAGCTCCAAGACCACCAAGAATAACGAATTGCGTTCTAGGCCTTCCAGCTGGTCAGAAAAGTTTGGGGACAAAATTTGTTATGTATTTTTAATTCTAGTTGTTGATGTTTTGAGACAATGTATTGTGTATCTTTAATTATAATGTCCTATATTTGCAATATTTGTCATTAGTATTGATAATTAGTAATGTCTTATATGATATATATGATCATTGGTAAATGTACAATGTTTGCATACTTTGTTGGGTATATCAGAAATGTGGCCATGATAGTTAACAAAGAACATGTTCAAATACACTTAATTTCCACCTCATTTGAAGAACATGACTTACTTAAATCAGTAGCATGTATAAAGTTTCATCTTTTGAACATTCTCAAGACCAGAAACCCATGTATAAAGTTTCATCGTTTGTGTAACAACCCGCATTTTCGGGACATTTCTCCTATTCACTATTCACCAGTTACTATTCATCGATTACTATTCACCGGTCACTATTCATCATTTTACTATTCACCATTTTCGGAGTCAGTTTGTGATTCCGAGAAACGTTCAAAAATTTTACTATTCATGTGATACTATTCATTCCCGGGGGAATCACTATTCATGATCATCATTCACTATTACGTAAACTGAATTTACGGGTCTTCAAATTCGCGTAACCAGTTAGGTTTAGCTGCGAATTCATGCAGCATTCATTAATGACATTTCATATAGACTAGAGTAGTCTACAAATCATCATCACTTTAGAACCTACACGGATATGCATTATTTCTATATACGTATGTTTAATTTGTAATTAACGTTACCACTCAGTTTTTACTACGAATGTATACCCAATACTCCCGGCTATGATCCTAACATATTTTTATACTCATTATAATAATATAAAAAATATATATATATATATTATTAATTTACCCGGTGTTCTCTAATCAATTACTATATTTCACGGTCAGAGTCTATTACTTCGTCGGTTTGCGAAATTTCAATTCAATAATTATTCTAACACCCGATTCTTGCAAGGAATAATATTTTACAACTTTTACAACTTCGTCGTAATTTATTTCACCTCGTTAATATTTATTTCAAGATAACTTGGTACCCGATAACACCTAATGTATACACCAATCTAACTAATACTTACAAATGGGAGACAACAACATTTAATTAGCCACAAACCTTCTTCCTTGTTTCACTCCTTTTTGGAGCCGCCCCCCCCCCCCCCCCCCTAGCCACCCTATGCTTCCTCCTTTTATGGATCTTGCCACCTTAGATCAATATATATACTCCTTTCCACCACAATTCCTCATTTACACAACAAACAACTAACAAAAATTTGCTCTCCTCTCTTCCTTCCCTCTATATGGATCGGCCAAGAAACAACCATAAGAAGGAACCATAAACTTTCAAGAATCAAGTGTTAAATCAAGTTCTAATCATGATCTAGTTGGGGTTTTGTGGTAAAAACCCTAGGTTATTATACATAATCATCTTCAAATCACCCCAAAACTTCAAGTAAGCTGCAAGAATACTTTTGATCTTTTCATACTTTCATTTACTTTATATTTTTATGTATTTTCAAGATATATTGGTAAAAC
Source organism: Artemisia argyi (assembly GCA_030686995.1). Lineage (NCBI taxonomy): Eukaryota > Viridiplantae > Streptophyta > Magnoliopsida > Asterales > Asteraceae > Artemisia > Artemisia argyi. The sequence goes on from CM060709.1 coordinate 307,673,649, forward strand.
ATGCAAGTATGTAAGATCCATACCACTTATTACTCATTTCTTTTCTTTATAAACATAGATCTATAATTTTTATTAGTAATATCATGAGATCCACCAAGATTGGTGATGTTTAGGACCCCATGACACCCTAAGAAAGTGTATGGTAGGATTTGGTATTTGTGGAGTTGATTTGAGATAGTTTGGTAAAGATTTGAACAAGTTATTAACTAAGAAAACCAAGTTTTGACACACTACATAACCTACTGTCCCTATTTGCAAAACGTGGGAAACTCAGGGTCTAGGGTGTAACTTTTGACCAAAGATTTAGAAAATACATTCCAAGACGAAACTATGGCCGAAAACGGGGATAAAAACGAGTTAATAACGAAGGAGATATGATTTTCCGAATATTAACAACGAAAAATACTTTCAAATATTGGTTCTGTCCCAAATCGCCAATTTCAGAAAACTCAGGGGTTTCCGGGTAACATTGGGTTAGATATTCAGAAAATACTTTCAAATATGAAACCGTGGCCGCTTGAATCACTAAAATCCGAGTTACGACGAAAAAGATATGCTATTTCCAATATTAACGACGAAAACTATTTTTTGAAAAATTACTTGCTGTCCCACGATTTTCATGGACTGTTTCGAGGCCTAAAACTTGATTTAGCCATCCCGATTTATCAAAAATATATTAGTATGCCATCCCACGATTCCGGGGATATAAAGAACGTAGAAAACGAGCTTATAACGAAAAAGATACAAGCGTTTGAACTTAGACGATTTTTACAAATTTCCATCAGCTTTTCCATTATTATTTTGCCGCAAAACTGTCTTTGCGAGACACCACTTTCTTGGCTGTTTTTCTTCATGATCGGATCAATTTGAGTCCGAGCCGTAGTTTTATGAAATCAAGATCTCCCAGCAAGCTTTTCAAATCAATTGGCCGTTTGATCATTGGACTCGTAACGAATAAACTACGACCTCATCTATATACCCGATAAACCATATATATTTTGACAGCTTTCACTATAATAAAATTTTCTAAGTGTTGAACATAATACTTTCAAGTAACAACAATGAGAGTCGATTTTCTCATCGATCGAGACCCGTATCGCCAAAAGTTAAATGACGCGACTTCTTGATATTGTTACAAGGTTTTCAAAAACGCCGAGTTTCATCATTTAACCCTTAACGTACAACATTTCACGACTTGTTTTGCGAGGCCATTTTGGGCATATTTTCAAGTAATGAAAATGTTATTTTTGCGACGAAAACCTTATATTTGCCGATAGAACACCAAACGAGGATCGTGGAGTACCATTTCAACATATTTACCTGAAAAGTGGTTATTAACCTAACGAGACGTCAAAGACGTATTTGTCGACGATAAACGTTATTTTCAAAACTAATGAGTGGTATCGATAACATACGTATTTGCATGTGTAGCATCATTTCATTTCTTACATTAGAAACTATCATTCATATTAGGTTGCGATTAGAGATCGTGCCTCATTTCAGTGTATCCACTTTTGTCATCATAGCTATCGCACCAGGTGAGTTCATACCCCCTACTTTTACTTGTTTTTATAACTGTCTTGGGGGAGAATACATGCTCATTTTTTTTACTAAACTCAATGATTGTTTATTTGAATGCGCAATTGCATACTTAAACACTACTGTTTCTCTGGATACTTGATTGATTATTCAAATGCACCTATGTGTATATCGGTTGCATACTTGATTATTTTCTCGCATACACAAGCGTTTTATAAACATGCAACACACTTTATGAACAATTGCTTTTATGCAAACACTTTTATGGACCACACTGAAACTTATGCTTTGTTTAAACTATTACGCGGATTAGCCTAAGCCCTGTTATGTCACAATTATGCCCATCTCATGAACCGTTAATTCCTGCTGGGAAGCTCGAATGTTATAAATAGATCTATTGGGGGTAACTCCCCCGTTCGGTTTGACCGGATAGGCAAACGAACGTATATCATGTCGAAACACAAGTGTCTGGGATAAACACTTGCCGGGCACCTATATATGATTTCATGCTCTTTGAGCATGCACACTGTTATAGCTTCGGTTGCATGAACTTAGCGCTAGCGTAATAGACTATTTTTCTAGGTGGCATTGTATTCATTGTAATGATCACATACTCTACTCATGGTCCACTCTTCAAATTTTACTTTAAGGTAAACTTTATTTTTATGACAATGTGCGCCACACAATGGTTACAAAACTCTCTATTGAACTCACAATACTACTGTCTTATTATAAACCTATGAACTCACCAACCTCGTGTTGACACTTTTTAGCATGTATTTTCAGGTATTAAGCAATGGTACGCTACTGGAGGTTTTGGCAGGGCATGGCATGGTCATAGAAGACTCTGATATTCATATGGGGACCGTTTTAAACTATTTTAAGGGCCTACTTCCGCACTACTATTAAAAATGTAAATTCAACATTTTTGATTAAGCTATTTTATTCTAAATGATTCAAGTGAAAACCATTTTTGAACTTGTGTTGTAATACTAATTGAGTTACACCCCAGCTACACGTTTGCTTCCGCTGGACCCAATTATGGGGGTGTGACAGTTTGACTATTAAAGTCAAGATAAGCGAAAAAAATCCTAAACTACCCATGGCCAACTTGTACTTGTGAGTTACTTTTGTATAGTTATGCCAAGTGTCATGCAGTTATTGGGCAAGGGTATGCTTGGGCAACTTTTATAGGTTTTGGGCAACTCTGATCAATTTTAACAATTTTTTTGCATTGGGAACTGTGACTTAACTAAACACTATTCCAATTTGGTTCCTACACTATTTTTTGGGCAACTTTTTAGTTTATTGCGTATTTAAGAATGCTTGATCTACTTCATTTCCAAAAATATTCTTCTACAACACTCTTCTTGGATATGCAACCACATTTCCAAATACATGGCGTCTATCATACCAATTTACGATCAAATCGCAAATGACATTGGTTGTAGGCGTATTGATATGGTCCTCCATAGTATTTTTGCTAGGGAGAGAGACGCCAATAGGGGTGATGAGAAAGATTATGGGAGGATGATCGAGGAAATAGAGGTATGTGTTAAGCACAGGCATGCTATCTTACTGGAGCTTGAAAAGTTTGGGAACTATGCTGTGCTGAAAGAACCCTTGGTCCGTCTTAAGGTATCGCAGCAGGAGGATTTGGAAGAAATTGAGTACTTGATTAAAAGGCGACAGGCAAGTCTTCGCCGTGCTGGTGATAAGTCAAGGATCATGAAGAAGTTAATGCAGTTTAAATATTAACTTTCTTACTGTTTGGCCCAGTTGTGAACAACCATCTTTTTCAAGGTAAATCGTCTTTTGTGGTGGTATTTTGGTTATAAAAGTAATGGAAAGCAAGTTTGGTACTGGGTTATGATGTATTTTGTTTATGGTACGTGTTTAGGTAGTTTTGTTGATGTATGATGGTGTTTAGTCCTTCTATCAGGTCTGAAATGGATGTATTTTCACAACGGTATTAATGCATAATTAGTTATTATGTTATTTTTTTAAATGTTTTTGTTGTTTAATTTTTACCAGTAATAGTTGAGGTGTGATCCAAATAACAAGGTCCATTAATATGTGTATTAGGCTGTTTTAACCCAAAAACAGAGTTGTTCATGTACTATGCAACAAAGAGTTGACTTTTATTGTCAAATGTTGTTTTAACGAGGACTTACACAAGTAAGCTGCTATACGCATCTCTTAAAACATCTGTAAGTAACTATATACAAGCTATCTGGATCATAAAATCTTTAAGCATTGTGTGTGATTGTGCTGATAATGTTTATAGTTCATATGGGTTTGACAACCACTATGATTTGTTAACATGGTTTTGTGTCACACATAAATACCTCAACAAATTAAACAAGAATGTTACATTAAAACATAAATACCATTCATTATTTAACTGGGTAATTGCAGAGCAGTTCCGTTAAACCATCAAACAACATCAAAATAAAAGACCACCAAACCAAACCAAAGTACCTACACGACTGACAAACACAAAAGAACCTAAACAACAATTAACCTTTAGTCCTAATCATACTTATTCAAGGTGGCAATGGCATGCTCCTTCTTGGATATAAGAGCACGAACTTCTTTCAGAATGGCCGCAAAGGACTCGAGCAAACGGACCTCCATCACTTGAACCTCACGAAGGGATTCATAGGTATCATCAGCAGCTTCTTCTTCATCGAAGTTAATGTCAAAAACCTCATTCATTCTCGCTGAACGCTTGTCAATGCTGATACGGAGCTCATCGCGTCGCTCACCAAGCCACATGAGCATCGTTTCATTCATCGGAATTTCTTGAGAGAACAGGAAGTTTATACATTTATGTAGTTCATCTGAACCACTCATCTCTTGAAGTTCTTTCAGATTAGGTTTTTCAGCCATTTTTTTGATGATTCTCTGGTTATGGTAAAACAAGCTAGGTTTTGTGTTGTGTATAACACCTATAAGAAAGGCATGAAACCATATAATGAGCAACTCCAATTATATAAATACAAAAAATTACTAGTAGTAAACAAGTGGTAAACGTAATCATTGCAGAAATTAAACCCGCAATAAATTGTTACATAGTGGTTGTCTTCCCAGGCAGACTTTTTTGGTCTAATTCATGTCAATCAAATCAATATTTACTAGTTATAAGTAATGTGAACCTAAACCCAATCACTATTATGTTACATTTGTATTTCATAACTTGCAAAACAAATTTTTATAACAATGTGAACCTTACAAAAATTATAAACACTAGTATGTTACATTTGTATTTCTTGGTATTTTCTTTTGTTAATGTTGGTTTGCTTTTATGGGTTTCATTATGTATAGTTCAATTGAATGATGGTTTACTTGTAGATTTAATCTAGCGTTAAGTAACTTTGAGTTTTGTAGTTTGACTTTTAATTTTACCACTTACTGACAAAATCCCACAGTATTGTTGGGCAACTTGTACTACTGACCACATTGTGTATACTTATGACAAGTGTCAGGTACAAATTGGCAAAATTTTGATTGGGCAACTTTTATAAACAATGGGCAACTTTTTCAATGTTTATGCAACTTGGCCCAATAGAAACATAAACCCAAAGACCTCTACTTTTCATTAATGAAATTATATGCTTCTTTTTAGATGCTTTATGTTTGTCCATTTACATTAGCATGTATATGCAGTAAAGTTCTATAGCGCAGTGTTTGGGAAAACCACTTTTGACTATTAAAGTCAACGTAAACCAAAAACTAAATTACTAACCCTTGTAAACGTTATATGGTAACTTGTAAACGGTTTATACCGTTACTAATAACCCACTTACATACCAGAATACAATATCAAAGTAAACATATTTTTGTGGTTTGGGTTTATTTTCAAAACTCAATCCTTATTGAATATGACTGACTTTGTGGTTTGGGTTTACTTACAACTGTGTGAAATATGCTGCACTGTTTCCATGTGACTAAGTTTGTGCTTTGGGTTTTTCTATTTAAGAGTTGGCATAGGGTTTTTCTTTTTTCCACATCTTCTTCCTGATTGTCACATCTCATTCCTCACCGCATATCTTTTTACTCCCCATTGTAGTAAATTTCTTCAGCATTTTTGCATCACTGCCCGAAGAATATGTCTAGTCGTAAAAGACTTAAGAAGATAAACCCTGACGATAGGGAATGGTCCAACAAGGTACTAAGAGAGGTCATATTTCCTGAGATTTATGAGCGATATGGACCAAATGCTGAACTAAATATGCAATTGCCACCTAAAGATCTAGAAGACCTAAGACGGGAAGTATACGGTGAGGAACAACCACAAGGTGTTAAACCAAGTGGTAGCAATACAATTAAGGTACCACAGTCACAAGTGGAAGGTACTAGCAGAATGCAATTTCTAGCTCCACAAAAGGCCACAATCAACAATACAAGGCAACTTCCAAAGATATATGTGAAACATAAGTATTAGATTGTTTTGTGGTGGGTTTCCTTTTTCCATCTTGATAATGTTCAAAAGATGAAACCTTGAAACATGGTTGTAGATTAGTTTACCCTGTTATGTTGTTATTTGATCATCATTTTTTTCCAATAAGGTAAATTTATATTAATCTCCAACTAATTTGTAGAAAGTGTATAAAACAATTTAGGACATGGCCAAAGAAACAGAATTGTGGAAAACTAGAAGGAGGTTGAATAGTTTACCGATTAAAATCTTTTTAACTTGTTAAGTTAGCTTTGAAACTTTCCGTTTGATCAAAGATATATGCACAAACACAATATATAACATGCAAGTAAATGAAAGAAACGATCAAACCACAACACGAGTATTTATCGTGGTTCGGCTACAAGGACTCTTTTTCCTTGCCCTACGTCCACGCCCCGAGTATCCAACTCGAGAGTTTCTTTCACTAGTCAACAAGCTCCTTTCACCGGTGGAGAAAACCTTACACGTCGCTTATACTTTTACCGACACAAAGCTAAATGTCGAGTTCTTTTACAAGGGCACAACCACTCCCGTTAGTTCTATTACTAGGGTACAACAACTCCCAACACTCTTTGTATTTTGAGGACTAAAATACTAACCACTCACTTCAGAATATACACAAACAAATGACGTGTAAACAATAAGAGTTTACACAATACTAAGCTAACAAGTCTTGCAACGTTGTGTTGGAAACTTGTAACTTTTGATGACCTTGTGAGCTTCTTTGCTACAAAAGGAAACTTCACATTTACAATGTTAAGAGGTTAGAAGAAAAGATGAGTGTGTGTGTAAAATATGATCTCAAGAGGTTAGCCAAAAATCAAGTTATGGCTTGGTATTTATAGCACACCACACTGCATGCTTGGCGGATCAGGCGGAACCCTCATATGGGTTCCGCCCGTGTACCCCCAGGGTACCGCCGGGTCTGCAGTAGGTTTTTGCAATAACTCTTCAAACCAAACAAGGTCTTGTCTCATAACTCCTAGCAACCAAACAATGTCACATCACTTAAAAACAAGTCAAATACAAAGCTTGCAAGCAACAACAAAGTTAGTCAAACACATTTCTTTCCATAAATGCATAATGACAAAACTTGCCATAAATGTGATGTGACAATTTCTAATTTAAGAAATAAACTTTGTGTTGTGTTTTATGAAATGTAAAATGTAGCAAAAGTCTAGTTTATGCAAGTCTTAAAAAATAAGATTATGTTTTGCTTAGAAACTAAAGTTTACATTTTGTCGTTAACAAAACTTAGCGAAGATCGTAAAATATAAATAACGTTTTTAGGCGATATTTGTATTAATAATCTCCCCCTTTTTGTTGATGACAAAACATAAACTTTGTTTTTAAGTAACACGCAAAATCTTGGTTTTCAAGACTTAAAAAAAATTATATTAACCTTGTTTTACTTAAGAGACGAAAAGCATATCAAGTATTGAAGGTTTAATATATTTCTCCCCCTTTTTGTCAAAACAAAAAGTAGAGTAGCGAAGCGGAATAATGGCCATGCTCCCCCTTGGTCGATACTCCCCCTAAATGGAGTGCCAAGATGGGAATCATGGATTTGAGACCTACAAAAAAATGGTTAGTTGGTGATATATATAGTCAAGCTTGTAGTTACCACACACATTGCAACCACATTGACAAACCAAAGATTGATCAGCCAACAATGCACAAAAGTAAGTAGAAAGAAATATCATTCCAAGTAAAATTTTGACTTATAAAAGTCAAAAGACAAGAAATGTGGACTTATTCTTCTACTTGTACACAAAAACTAAAAAAAAAAAAATAACCAAGAAAATAAAATAAAATCCTACATTCCTAGATTGGGGCAAACGGCCTCCATAGGCTGTCTAGGATTTGTTGGGGTGGGAAAGTGCATCCAAACGTTCAATGACATGTTGGAATGCAAACCGGGTTTCATTTTGGAATTGGTTAAGCAATGTTTTGATGGTTTCACCCATTTGCTCACAATTTGAGCAAGCATGGGGATGAGTGGGTTGAAATGGGTTGGTTTTGGTTTCTTGGTTTGATGGTTGGTTGGTTTTTGGTTCTTGGGTGGAGGATGGATTTGGTATTGAGTCAAGCAAGGTGGTTTGAAATTCCATTGCTTGATGAAGGTGGTTCTCAACCATGCTTTGGATTTCCTCATAAGAGGGAAAGAAAGACTCATAGGTTTGGGCTTGAGAAGGTGGTGGAGTTGGGTGATCATGGTTTTCAAAATTTGGTTCTCCATAAAGAGGACCATGGATTTCATGGTAGATTGGGTGAAATAACAATGGTTTAGGTGGTTGGTATACTTGTTGTGGTGGTTGGGTAAGTTCAAGATCTTCATCAAGGTCAAGAATTGACCTTGGTGAGTGATTAGCAAAAGGTGGTGGTTGGGTAGGTCTTGGTGGAAGATCATTAAGATCTTGGACAAATGGGTGTGGTGATGTGGGAGGAGACCCAAATAGTTCCATTGGCTCAATTTTGGGTAATGGTGATAGTGATAAAGTTTTGGATGGTTGAGTTGGAGCACTTGGTGGAGTTGGGTCAATAGGTGATTTAGTAGGTGGTGGAGTGTGCTCATTTGGTTGTTTGGGTGATGGAGATGGAGATGCAAGGTTCAAAAAATGTTCATTTTTTATGGGTGATGTGAATTCCTCCGATGATGAGGAGCTAAGGTTGATGGATTGGTTTGACCATAGTGGTTTCACACTTATCCGGGCGGTTTTCTGGATGGGTCTTGATGGTTGAGAGGTGTTTGTTGACTTAGTCATGGTGAAAAATGGTTTATAAGTTTCAGAAATTGTGTTGAGGAAGGTGTGATTTGATGGTGTTTAGGATGGCTTAATTTATAGTGTTGATGGATTATGGAAAGGAGTGTTTGGATTTGATGTTAGTCCATACAAAAATGGAGGTTTCTAATGATTTGGAAAACTAATTGTGGGTTGTCAAATCATGGAAGTCAATCCAATGAAAATGGTGAAGTGAGAAGACAAGTTTTGCACTAAATGCATAGTGGTTTTTGTGGTAGTATAAATCTCAGGGATTTCAAGGATCCCTTAAAAGGGTTCCTTCCTTAATGTTTGAGGGGTCCTTGTGGTTGTTATGGTTAAATTTGAATTTTGGCGGGAATTGGTTTTGGTTAAGTTCATGGAAGAAGGAGTATCCTATTATGCTAAACACATTGCAAGTAATGAGTTTCTACCTAAAAGGATTGGATTTTGGTGTTTCAATGTTGAATTGGTGAAAAAGAAAACAAAAAATTCTGCAGGTTGCTGACGGCACCCTCAGAATACACAGGCGGAACCCATGCGAGGGTGCCGCCTGGTCTGTTGGGCAAAATCTGGAATTCCCAGAAATTGTACTGGCGGAACCCAAATTTGGGTACCGCCAGATCCGTCAGGGGTGAAAATAGTGGCAGTCCATGTTTTTGACCAGCGAGATGATTTTCAAAATTTTCGAAAACTCCTAAAATCAAAGAGATAAGGCATTTCTGGTTAGGCAATGCAAAAATTAGACACGCAAACATGCATTTCATAGGACTTTGACCTTGAGGTCGAGAATTTCACTATACTTAGTGAAAATATCATAAACTTGAAAATTTGACAACTTGCCAAGAGTTGTCTACCTGCATCAAAGTTAGATATTACATGTTCCTAATTGTATCAAACATTGTACTAACACACAAATTCATAACAAATATTGTTTAAACGACCAAATTTGTTCAAATAGCACCTTGTGCCAAACACTCCTACACACTCGCACTCATTGACGGTCGATCTTGTTCTTGAGTTTTCCAAGGAATCTTCCAAGATTCTTAAACATCCCCTTTGTTTGCTTGAACTCCTCCGACTCATTAGGAATATCCGGAAGTTGAGAAAGGTATTCGAGAGGAGGGAGCCTAGAGTTTGGCAAATTGTCATCTTCACTCATTGAGGAAGACGAAGATGAGGTAGGAGGATGTGGGTGTTTTCCTTGGGCTTTGTAAACTCTCTTATCACTAAGTGGAACAAAGGTGTGTGGAATGAGAGTGTAGTCAAGATGAAGACCATTTGAAGTTGGTGGAATGGGTGAGATGAACCTAAAGAGACGGGTCAAGAGCATTCTATATGGCATAGCCGTTGTGCCATGCACGGGAATGTCGGCCATTCTCTTGGCCATGTAGTAGGCAAGGTTGAAGGGTTGCCTAACGGACAAGGAGTAGAGCATGTAGCAAAGGCAAAGGTTGATATGGTCACAGTTCCCTATTGTGCTAATGACATTTGCTCTAAGGACTTCCTCCCATTTCTTGAATTGGGGTTTGAGTTCGTTCATTTCCATTCCATATGGGTCCTTATCGACCTCATTCCCCGAACGGGTTCTCCTAGTGGTGGTGGTCCTAACAAAGAGGTGATCACGGAGTACATCTTTTGAGACAAGGGGTGTGTCATAAGGATGGATACGGTCTTGGAGGTTGTCAAGAGTTGAGAGGGAGTGCAAGTCGGAATAGAGACAAGTACCACGGTTTGGGACACCTAGGATTTGAGCAAACTCCTCAAGAGTGAAGGAGTATTGATGACCGCTAACCCTAAAGTTGATAGACATATGACCATAGTCATCCGTGGAGAGGACGCATGATGCATAGAACTCTAGAATGAACCTAGGAAAAATAGGCTCATCGATATTCAAAAGACACTCAAAGTTGATTGTGGCAAAATCGGCGTAAAGGTTTGTGCCTTCTAGGAAAGATGGGTCAATGGTTCTACCCTCATGGACATAGTGTTTTTCTAGGGCTTTGAAAACGTTTACTTGATTTGCGGTAAGGCCTTTGGTTTTGTGATGTTTTGGTAGGTACTTAATGGTGTCCTTGTGGTCGTAGTGGGTTAGAGGAGGCATGATGATTCCTAGAACAAAGAAATTTCACATTTTAGTTTACGTAAACCACTATTATAATGTGGAAGTTCTAGTGTGTGCCTATATGAAAACAATGTGGAGGTGCGGTTATCTTGACTCATTTTGATGCTTCAAAATCATTTTATGCAAGTTTTGTTATAAAACAAAAGATAACCCAAACGCTCCTAGTTCAATGTAGCTTCGTTTGAATGTACCCGAAAATACATATTGGTTATGTATTCCCTTTAGCATTCAAGAGACATTATGCAAGTGATGTTTTAAGCATAACGTTTTGATTTTGTATTCTCAATGTGAGACGAAAAAATATTTGTCCTACTTGTGAGAAATTTTTGAAAGGATTTGACATGGGGTGTTTTAGCAAACATGTTTATACTAATTAAAGATGCAATTCCTAACTATGGGAAACATGATTAGTTTTATTAATTACCTAATCTCATGCATGAATTTCTTAAGTTAATGCATAACCCCAAGTTTTTGTTTTTGTGCAAGAAATAGAATTCCTAGACTCAGATCAGGATTGTAATCATGTTAAGAATACTTACAATGATGATTGATTTGCAATATAAATGAATGAAGGACTGAGAATTCGTAGGTGTGGATGAGTAGCGAAGTGAATAGTAGCAGCCTTGAAGTGGTGGTATGAGATAATGGGTGTTTGGTTTAATATAAACAAAGAAAATGATTCTGTAGGTCGACGGACACGGCGGAACCCTGGGTTGGGTTCCGTCCGTTATGGCTGAGGGTTCCGCCGACCCTGCTGAGAAAAATGGTTTTGGATTTGTTTTGATTTTTGTGATTTTTGTCTAATGTCCAGAACTACAATGTAGGTTCCATGAGTCCTAAGCCTAGCCTAAGAAGATTAAAAGGTTCACGTTTAAGAGGTTTTGTGAGAATGTCGGCTATGTTATCTTCGGAAGAAACTTTCTCAATTGAGAAATTTCCTTTTTGGACGTTGTCACGAAGGAAATGATGACGGATTTCAATATGTTTGGTACGAGCATGTTGAACCGGGTTTTTGCTAAGATCAATGGCACCTTTGTTGTCACAAAGAATTGTGATGTCGTTGAGTTGAATTCCGTAGTCGACAAGAGCTTGCTTCATCCAAAGAGCTTGTTGACATGCCTTTCCGGCCGAAACGTACTCGGCTTCCGTTGTTGAGATAGCAAGAGCCGTTTGCTTCTTAGAGAACCATGAGGTGAGACAATGTCCAACAAAAGTACAAATACCACTTGTGCTTTTTCTATCGACATAGTCACCGGCATGATCCGAGTCGGCATACACTATGGTGTCTATTCCCGTTCCTTTGGGATACCATAAACCTAAATGTGAAGTGCCCTTAATATACCTAAAAATCCTTTTAACGGCTTCGAGATGGGTAGTTTTAGGATCTTCTTGAAAACGAGCACATAGACAAACACTAAACATAATGTCGGGTCTACTAGCCGTTAGGTAAAGTAGACTACCAATCATACCTCTATATTTAGTGCTATCTACGGATTCACTTTCCTCATCCTTGGTGAGTGTAGTTTCCGTGGACATGGGAGTTTTGATTGGTTTCGAATCTTCTAATCCAAATTTCTTAAGCATGTCCTTAATATATTTAGATTGGTTAAAGAAGATACCATCTTCAAGTTGTTTAATTTGGAGTCCTAAGAAAAAGTTGAGTTCTCCCATCATACTCATTTCAAACTCATCATGCATGATTTTTGAGAAATCCACACATAATTCTTGACAAGTTGATCCGAATATAATGTCATCAACATAGATTTGGACTATGATAATATGTGAATCTTTCTTCTTAGTGAAGAGAGTATTATCAACTAAGCCCATGGTATACTTATGGTCAACTAGGAATGTTTTAAGTCGATCATACCATGCTTTTGGAGCTTGCTTAAGTCCGTAAAGAGCCTTTTTAAGTTTGTAAACATAATTTGGTTTTTCAAAATCGATGAAGCCCGGTGGTTGAGCAACATACACTTCTTCATTAATGACTCCGTTTAGAAATGCACTTTTGACGTCCATTTAAAAGAGTTTAAAATTATGTGCACACGCATAAGCAAGTAATATTCTAATTGACTCGAGCCTAGCTACCGGAGCAAAAGTTTCATCGTAATCAATGCCTTCTTGTTGATTATATCCTTGTGCTACTAGCCTAGCTTTGTTTCTAGACACAATTCCATTTTCATCCATTTTATTACGAAAGACCCATTTTGTTCCAATTATTGTTTGACTCTTTGGTTGAGGAACTAATGTCCATACATCATTCCTAACAAATTGGTTTAATTCTTCTTGCATTGCAATTACCCAAGATTCATCTTTAATGGCTTCATTAATGTTTTTCGGTTCAATGGTTGACACGAAACAAAAGTAGTTGCTTTCATTTTGAACTTTTGATCTAAGTGTTCTTTCGTTAATGTTGCCTATGACACTGTCTAATGGATGACTTTTAGATTCTTTGACATTGACAAGTTCTTTGTTTAATAGTTCATCTTCCTTGTCATTACCTAAGATTTCTTGACATTCAATTGCTTGGCTTTCAACTAAGTCGTCATCTACCAAAGGTGATGTCTTAGAGGGAGGTGGACTTTCGTCAAATGTTACGTTTAACGATTCCTCGACTCTTAAGGTTTCTTTGTTCAAAACAATGTAAGCTTTACTATTTTGTGAATATCCAAGAAATACACCTTCATAAGACTTTGGGTCAAATTTGGTGAGATAATCCTTGGTGTTAAGAATGAAGCATTTACTCCCAAACACTCTAAAGTATCCTAATGTAGGCTTTTTACCTCTATAAAGTTCATAAGGAGTTTTATTCAAAAATCGTCTAATTAGGACTCGATTAAGAATGTACGTTGATGTGTCAACGGCATTACACCAAAACTTTTGTGGAATAGTTTGTTCATTAAGCATTGTTCTACTCATCTCTTGCAATGTCCGGTTTTTACGTTCTACTACACCATTAGATTGAGGAGTATGTGGAGCCGAAAAGTTATGAGTAATTCCATTTTTATCACAAAAGTTTCCAAATTGAAATTCATTATCAAATTCACGACCGTGATCCGTTCTAATAGACACTATATTAGACCCTACTTGATTTTGAATTTTCTTACTTAGAATCTCAAATTTATCAAAAGCTTCATTTTTACTTTTCAAAAACTTTGTCCAAGTATAACGTGAGTAATCATCTACTATGACCAAAGTATAGAAGTTACCTCCATAACTTTGTATAGCGGATGGACCAAATAAATCCATATGCAAAAGTTCTAGACACCTAGATGTAGACACCATGTTTTTAGCCTTATGGCTACTATGGACTTGTTTACCGACTTTGCAAGCATCACAAAAGTGTTGGTCATATTTCAACTTGGGTAGGTTTCGAACTAAGTCTTTGGAGGAGAGGTTTTGGATTAGTCTCATGTTAGCGTGTCCTAAATGTCTATGCCATAAAGTTGAAGATTCATCTAATGAGGTAAGACAAAGTTTGTCTCTAGATGTTGAATCCAACTTCATGACGTATACTTTGTTCTTAAGGACACCTTTGGCTACGGTTATACCATCTTTAAGTATTTTACTACCATTTTCACTAAAAAGGACATTATACTTATTTCGAAAAAGTTGACTAATACTAAGAAGATTAAATCCTAAGTTATCAACATGAGCAACATCATCTATAGAAAGGGAGTCATGAGAGATTGTACCTTTTCCGATGATTTTGCTCTTAGCATTACTACCAAACGTAACATTACCTCCATCACATTTGTGATATGTTGAGAAGAGGCTTTTATTACCCGTCATGTGCCTTGAACAACCGCTATCTTTAATCCATTCATCCGGATCCAAACAAACTTTGAGGCATACCTATTTTACGAAAAACACTCAAACATTTGGTCCCCAATTTCTCATGGGTCCATTTTGGTTAAGCATACCATTAATTTGTTCCAAATAAGAAAATAGAGCATAAGGGTTCCATGGCATGTAGTTTGAATTTTGGTAATGTCCAGGAGTGTTTTGATTCCAAACTTGTTGGTAGTTTGGTCGAGCGTTGAAGTTGTTCTTTGGAAAGGGGCGTTTGGGAATTGGAGTCTTAGGTCTTGGTTGAGTAGTCTTAGTTCTAAATTCATTTTTACTAAGTCCTACTCCAGTTCTAAAGGCAGGTTTTGTTCCATTTTTATATGTAACTTTAACAAATTTTGAACGGTTCGATTTGGATGGAGTTACTGCTGCAGCAGACCTGGCGGAACCCTCGGGGCCAACGGGCGGAACCCTAATTTGGGTTCCGTCTGGTCCGCGGGCTGCTGTAGCAATTTTGTTTGTTTCATGTGCGTTCTTTTCTTGTTTGTTTGACCCTTAATGATTTCTACCTTCCTGAAACCTAGACCTGTTTTATCAAAAGGTGACTTTTGAAGTTTCATAATTTCATCCGCACATGGAATGCTCTTATCGAACTTTTTGAACTTTGTGGTTTGTTTGATTAGATCATTTTGAGTAATTTTAAGTTTCTCAACTTCAAGTTTAAGTTCTTCACATTATTTGCATGAGGTGTCAATACCTTTACCCTTTTCTAATCTCTTAGCTTTTTCTTTTAACTCATAGATTTCATTTTCTAAAAACTCCTTTTTAGTTTTCAAAAAATTATTTTTGTTTATGATTTTTAAGCTTAACTCACAAAGTTTGTTATATTCATTTTGTAAAGTATCATCATCTATAGAGGAGTAAGATGAGTCGGAGAGTACCTCATTTGAGTTGTGAGCCATGAGAGCAATATCATTATTCTTTGGCTCATCATCATCTCCTTCATAGTCACTCCAAGCACCACCCACAAAAGCTTGTTGAGGTTTGCTCTTGGGTGGTTTTGGACATTCTCCTACAAGATGACTTGTGTCTCCACACCTATAACATTTTCTTTCAACTTTTCCTTTTCGATCATCACGATCTTTCCGGAAGGTTTTCTTGTCATCTTTAGGTTGCCTTACAAACTTTCCTCGCCTATGAAAGAACTTCTTGAAGTCTCTCACGGCCATAGCATATTCCTCATCATCACTATCCGAAGTAGATTCTTCATCATCACTTGATTGGACTCTAGCTTTCAAGGCAACGGACTTAACTTTTTCTTTCTTGCCTCTAACTAGTTCCGAATCTTTTTCCATTACCATTTCATGAACTTTGAGGTTTCCAATAAGCTCATCAAGTGACATGCTTGAAAGATCTTTGGATTCTTCAATTGCCGTCACTTTTGCTCTCCACTTCGGATGGAGTGCTCTAAGAAATTTCCTGACAAAGTTCTTACTACAAAAACATTCGTCAAGTGCTTTAAGTGAAGTAATAATAGTATTAAATCTAGCAAAGGCATTATCAATAATCTCATCTTCGGAAATAACAAATTGTTCATATTGTTGAACAAGAAGATCAATTTTGTTATCTTTAACTTGTAAGTTTCCTTGATGAGTGACAATTAAAGATTGCCAAATATCTTTGGCGGTTTTACACAAAAAGACTCTTTCATATTCTTTCTTAGGCAAAGCATTATAAAGCATCATTTTAGCTTCATTATTTTTACCTATTAATTTCTTTTGATCATCATCTTTGATGTTAGTAACTACGTTATCACCATCAATAATTATATACCACAAATCTATATCTTTAGATTTCACGTAAGTTTCAAAACGGTTTTTCCAATATATAAAACCATTTGCTTCAAAGAGTGGTGGTCTTTGCATAGATTGCCCTTCTTTGTAATTTTCAAAATCCATGGATCGTTTCAAGTTTTAAAATACAATATATTTTAAAAGCTTGAGTAACGTAGCTCTTGATGCCAATTGTGGAAAACTAGAAGGGGGGTTGAATAGTTTACCGATTAAAATCTTTTTAACTTGTTAAGTTAGCTTTGAAACTTTCCGTTTGATCAAAGATATATGCACAAACACAATATATAACATGCAAGTAAATGAAAGAAACGATCAAACCACAACACGAGTATTTATCGTGGTTCGGCTACAAGGACTCTTTTTCCTTGCCCTACGTCCACGCCCTGAGTATCCAACTTGAGAGTTTCTTTCACTAGTCAACAAGCTCCTTTCACCGGCGGAGAAAACCTTACACGTCGCTTATACTTTTACCGACACAAAGCTAAATGTCGAGTTCTTTTACAAGGGCACAACCACTCCCGTTAGTTCTTTTACTAGGGTACAACAACTCCCAACACTCTTTGTATTTTGAGGACTAAAATACTAACCACTCACTTCAGAATATACACAAACAAATGACGTGTAAACAATAAGAGTTTACACAATACTAAGCTAACAAGTCTTGCAACGTTGTGTTGGAAACTTGTAACTTTTGATGACCTTGTGAGCTTCTTTGCTACAAAAGGAAACTTCACATTTACAATGTTAAGAGGTTAGAAGAAAAGATGAGTGTGTGTGTAAAATATGATCTCAAGAGGTTAGCCAAAAATCAAGTTATGGCTTGCTATTTATAGCACACCACACTGCATGCTTGGCGGATCAGGCGGAACCCTCAGGTGGGTTCCGCCCATGTACCCCCGGGGTACTGCCGGGTCTGCAGTAGGTTTTTGCAATAACTCTTCAAACCAAACAAGGTCTTGTCTCATAACTCCTAGCAACCAAACAATGTCACATCACTTAAAAACAAGTCAAATACAAAGCTTGCAAGCAACAACAAAGTTAGTCAAACACATTTCTTTCCATAAATGCATAATGACAAAACTTGCCATAAATGTGATGTGACAATTTCTAATTTAAGAAATAAACTTTGTGTTGTGTTTTATGAAATGTAAAATGTAGCAAAAGTCTAGTTTATGCAAGTCTTAAAAAGTAAGATTATGTTTTGCTTAGAAACTAAAGTTTACATTTTGTCGTTAATAAAACTTAGCGAAGATCGTAAAATATAAATAACGTTTTTAGGCGATATTTGTATTAACAAGAATGTAAAACAAAATAAGACATCCAAAATGTGAAAAACACTATACAACTTGTCTGATACAACTCAATGTTGCTGTCCACTCTTAACCAATTTGCAAAGATTCAAACTCTCATCCAAATTAAACATTCACAATCAAGCGTAAACAATTAATTAAACATACTAATTTTAATTAATATTGATCAAAAGTAAGAAACATTCCATACATAACCAATTTATTTCCATACTAAAAGCATTGAAACACCATAAGCATGAGATACTAGAAAAATACAAACATTCAAACACCAAAATTGTTCGAACCAGAGCTGTATTCCATGCTTTCATCCCTTTGCCTCCTTTCCTTCCTTTCTTTGAGTTGTTGATAGATAATTTCAAGATCACTAATCCGTTTTTCCAAATTTAAAGGATCCCTCTGCCCGATACCATTACTACTTTCCTCCACATCTTTGTGCTGATCTAAAACCACATTTCGCCGCACCTCCACCACATTGTGGTTATGGTCCACTACTTTTTGCGGCGGCTCCACCACATTTGGTTGCGCCACCACATTGTGGGTATGGTCCACTACTTTTTGAAATGGTGTATTTGCTGCCATTGTTAATTGAGTATCTTGTAAAGGGAATATGTTTGTTTTTGTGTGTTCTTACCCAAACAATCGAGGGTTTAAATAGCCTGGGGAAGTAGTGGTTCAATGGTTCCCAAGAGGATAGGCGGGAAAAAGGGGGACAAGGACCGCCAAAAGCAAATTTTGAAAACAGCATAACACAATGGCCTGTGTGCCAACTGCCAACCACCCATTTAGACATCCATTTACTTTTATCCATTCGAATGCACATATTTAAATATGAATATGATTGAAGTATTCAATATAACCTGTTGTTTAAATATGACTATGATTCAAGTATTCAATATTGAATGAATTTATGTGTAGTGGAGATCCAGTAGAAAAAAGTATATGATATGGAATAAATAGAGAATTAATATGCCATGACAAATCATGTCCATACTAAACAACCACAACAAATGGATGAGAGTCGCATTTGCATCAACAATTGAAAAAGGAAAAACCAAAAACTTAATTTTCATTATAATTCAAAGTCATTACAATTTGAGGCTTACAGCCATTTGATAATCAAGCATTCAACATAAAGAAACAAAGACAAGTACGAAAATAAAACCCCAAAAGACAACAATTATGGTGATACTCTAATCTTCATCAGAGGAGAGTTGTTCATGAACCTCCATAAGCTTAGCTTGGCGCTCCTTCTCATGAATCCCGTCACTGATATCATTGATTAGAGCAGTCAACAAAAGAATCCTTTTACGCTCCCTTTCCTGTGTTTCAACTAGACAACGAAGAATTTGAACTGCTTTTTGGTTGAATGAACGCAGATGATGAGTCTCATTGAGTGTAACCTGACGGTCCTCTACTTTCTTTTCGAGTTGGTTACGCTCATCCAAGTATCTTTTCAAACAACCCTTCTCTTCAGTAATTTCATTGTTGAAATAGAACTTGAATGCTGTTGCCAAATTATAAGACCCAGATGCTGCTTTGATTTCATTGATGTTGTTGGAAGAAGTAGAAGCCATGGATAATGGATGACGGAGTAGGGTGGCTAATATGATAAGTTAGGTTAGAAATATTATTTAGTAACTAAACCAGGAATATAAATAGGGGATGACATAACTACTGTAGTAACCGACGCAGGAAGTTCATCTTCCCCATGCAAAACTATCAATTCACCATTGAAAATAACAAAAGTTTTACATATAACAAAATAAACCCTTGCACATAACATTTTAGTTAAAAATAAAAAGGCCATGACATACACAAGTTCAATGTATAAAATAAAAGACCCTAAATAAGTACCTAATAAACTAATGAATGTCGTATCTTATAATATATTTTGGGAACTCAGAATTCTTGGGTAGACTCAATCAATATGGGATGATAAGAAGGAAAAAGAGGATATGGCAAAAAATTGTATTTGCACCAAAGACACTTCTACGACATCCTCTCTTTCCTTCTTATCATTCTATATTAATTGAGTATGGTTAGTGAATGATGGTCTCATTGCTTCGATCCTCAAAACAATGTTAAATGTCTATTGCAGCATAGTTTGTACAAATGTAATAGGCTAAAATGAACAACCCTTATGCGTCCCCCGAACAATTCCTTTTGTTTTTTCAACACTCTTTGACAAAAAGGTTGCGCCAACTAAATTGCTACTACAAATAAAAGTTAAACATATTATATTTGTTTGTTTTGGTTACATAATGGTTACACTCTGTATTACAGTTATATTAGTGCAGTTATTTTTAACAGTTAATTGCACCTTTTAACATTAAACTAAATTCAACTATTTATTACATTGAACTTCCAATAAATAAAGTATAGTTAATTCAAATGGTGCCTCTTGGTTTGCCCTCTTATTCATCTATATAGGCAGGGTTCTATTCACCCAATTTACATCATCCAATCTTAAACACTAGTAAAACCAAATACTGTTTGTGAATCCTAATCTAAAACATAACCAAGAATGTCTTCATCCAAAACAGTTTCATCATCAAAAAAAAAAAGACCAGTAACTGATGCAAATATTGAGATGCAGACAGAGAAACCCCCAAAGTATGTAGTTTTATTTTTCTTTTTGTTTTAAAAAATTAATTACTTGTATATTATGTGTCCTAATTTTGTTAATCTTTTGCAGAAAGCAATTGGTTGACGAAAAAAGTGTATCAAAGGATGAGAAAAATAAATGTATGTTAGATTTTTATTTTTTTGTAATAATCTAATAGAAACTTATTTATGCTTACGAAAAATTAATTTGGTTTATTTATATGTAACAGGTATTGTTGAAGAAAAAAAAAAGAGCTCCAAGTCAGATGACTATGTATGGGATTCTGACGAAACATACATCCAGTGGGAAAACGAGTTTGAGTTAAACATGGGGCGAGAACAAAAGGAAGCAGCAGCAGAGAAACAAAGAAAAAAACAACTCGCAGAAGATCATGCGAACCAACTGGCCAATATGCCACGGATGAATTTGTTTGAAGATGCCCAACCAGAGGATGGTGATGAGGAGATTGAACAAGAAGATATTGAAGAATTTGACTACGACTCGGCCCATTTAGGATTAGACTCATCTCCTGAAAACTAAGATTGCTGTAGTCATTAAGATTTCGAAAAATGTAATCCCTAAGGTTGTTTGAACCTATTCAATTTAATAGTTATGTAATCACTGTATAACCTAACTTACTTATGTTTCAACGTTTCTACTCGACTAAAGCATCTAACTTATGTAAATATCACAGGTAGTAGATAACCAAATTTGAGGGGGAAAACATAGTTAAACTTTTGCATACCTCTAGAAATGGCACCCATTGTCGTAGTTCCAAAGGATCGTCAAATTCAGGAGGTGTAGGAGGGGATATGGTTTTCGGATTGATTATCAATAAACGGCTTCGCAATCCTCTAGGGGTACTGTCTGGCGGTTTGGTACCACGTACAGACGGCCTCGTCATTTCTTGTTACCAGTTTTATTAACGGTTTCAAAGCCTAGGGAAAGAAGAAAACAACCAAACAAACTTTATGTCAAGAATGCAATAGAAACAAACACAACACAAGTAATTATGTAGTTTATTAAACTGCATCACGTTATTCATTTCTCAATATTGACACACGATGTTACATGTCTATTACAGCTTACTTTGTGCAACTGAAATAGGCTAAAATCAACATACTTAACCCTTCTGAGTGCCCCCACCACTCCCATTTGCTTTTTCATCACTCTTTGAGCAAAAGCTTGCACCAAGCAAATTGCTAGATTGATGAAATAACAAAAGGAACTGTTGTGGACACTAAGAATGTATAAATATGTTGTAACATCGTTTGTCAATATTAAAAAATGAATAACATGATGGACTTTAAAGTAAATATATTTTAGTTAATAAAGCAACACGCATAACACAACAACGTTGGGCTATTAAGCTAACTAAGATTACATAAAGTATGATACAATTGTAGATTCTAGATAAAAGTGAGTATTAGGACTCGTGTTGAATGAGATAATGAAGGAGTGTGGCCTGTCATGAACAATACACACTATATCATTATCGCAATCAACACCCCTCAATGATAAAGATACGTCTTTACAGCGTTGTTGTTGATGTTCGAGAGTTTTTTTGAACACCGTCCATAAAGATACGGCTACAAAAAAGGCACTAACTTGTGATCAACATCAACCACACAAATGATACTAGGGACGGTGTTCAAATTAACTCTCGAACACCATCAAAAACGCTGGAAAGACGTATCTTTATAATTGAGGTTCTACAGATGAAGTTCAATGTAACAAGCTGTGTATGGCCGAATTACTTGGTAGATGGATGATTTTAGATGATATGTAAATTCCATATCAAAGCATTCAGCCATCAAGTAATTCGAGGACCTATTACATACCTTGATACATTCAACTTCAAATTCAAACACTTTCATACAATCCACAAGTACATCAAACTGCAACTTAACCTTTTTAAATATAACCTTTAACAAATATAAACTCAAACTATTGCCACATTGTGTTAAAACCATATGTGTTACCACATATCTCAAATTATATGCAAGTCATATGTAATTTTTGGGTCCATAATTAAAACATATGTCCATATAAGTATTACGTTTCTTTTGGTACTTAATTAACACATATGTCAAACCATATTACTCAATCAAAGGTGTTAATTTACTCATGCAAATGTAATCTTATCTGAAAAAACTTTACTCCGCTTCTGCCACCACAGCTGTAGCCAAGTCCGATTATCCTTCATGGTGGCCGTCTCTTATCTTAAAAAAAAAAAAAAAAAAAAAAAAAATCGTAAGCTCATGTGGATCTAAAGAATAACACATCTATCTCAAAACAAAAGAATAAACATTACTTTATCAACATTCACCGATACAGTACCGGCAACGGCAACTTTCCGGCGATAAGCCAGTTGCTGCGGAGAGGCGGCTGTAAAAAAAACACTATTTTCAAATATTGAAATAAAATACAGCTCAGATCTACAATTAATATGTACAAATCTATGAAAAATAACATCTAACACTTGATTAGTAGTAACATGTTAATACTTTTGTTGTTCACTTCTTTAACTGTTTTCCTCAGCTACGGTGGTTGTCAGGTTCGGTGGTGGTCGGAAGTTTTGACAAGAAGAGAGTGTGAGGATTGGTGGTGTAAATAAATGAGGGTTGTGGATTGTGTATATGTAAATAAGTAAAAGAGTGTGTGTAAATAAATGAGGTGGGTATGTGATTAATGAGGATTAGGTGATAAGATTGTATATAATTAAATTAAAGAACAAAAAGTTGCCCTATACAAGTTGCCCAAAAAGTACGAGTTGCCCTATACATTATACCTTACACATACATGTACTATAATATAAAATAATAGGACACGTGTCACACCCTTGTTGAGTCGCTCAGTCGCCAAGTTGCCCTGATCCGCTAGAGGAAAGTGATTTAAAAACATCTATTCAAGGAAAGTGCTTTTGGCGACTGATCCGTTTTGGTAATTATCCCAAATATTATTGGTGTTTAAGACGCGCGCAGTTTCTACGAAATTATGAAATGCACAGGAAATCAAATGTCTCTAGAAGCAGTAACAGCAGCTTTTCTTTTTTTTCTTATTCAAAAACATATAAGGATGGTTATTCTTTTTAAGCTTAGGTTACGAATAAATTGTTGCTTCATTTATTATTTCCATATGTTTTCACTTTATACACTCAATCTACTAAACCCTTAAATCAATTGCAACTAGGAGACACAGATTAATACAGTTAAAAGGCTCTGTTTCAAATTTGTTCACACCAATAAACGACATGCACACCTCTGAATTACTCATATATTATATGCTGATATTCAGGTTTTCAGTTTGCAACTATTGAAACTACTTGCATGTTAAACACCAGTGACTAGGTAGTCTAATATTATAATGGATAGCATATTTCTATCACATAACAATTCAGTGAGTAGAAGAAACTGTCAACACAAAGTTGCCCAATAATTAGATTAATCAACACAACTTCTATCATCAGATATATTCCATGATATTAACAAAACGATAACACAGTCATACTACAAATTTATGCCTAATATTTGCTCAGACGAGGAGGTGACGGTGAAGTGCAACTGCTGCTGCATCTACGGCTTAGAGGCCTACATCAACAATTACAGTATACTTAGATTGAGAAGTCAATGCAAAAATGATAGTGCAAAGTACACAAACATTGATTAGACATCGCAATTTCAACCCATTTATGTGAAAATGGGTCTATCTGGGTTTTATTTAATTTATAAAGAACCAAACAAGAAAAAGTTGGTCTTTGATTGTGATTTCCAACAACAAACCAAATTAATTCCAGTTATCTTCACCTGCGCTTGTATCGTATTACTGGACTCTATCAAACTAAATCAATGGGGATCGTCATCGTGGTCAAAAGGAACACTGGACTCTTACCAAACGATATTAACCACGTGTATGGTATTTTATGAATGCACTATCTCGGGCATAAATCAGTAAGTTCGAACACTCAACTTTTATGAATAAACTGTATTGATTTGTCAAAAACTATGTGTGATAGATGGTTGGAAAGCTAAGGATGCGTAGTTTTCAATGCCAAAATCGACGAGTCATTTGGAGTTCTACAAAAATGTTTATACCCGTTTTACGAAAGCATGTTGAGTGTTCGAACTTATCGATTGTGAAAGTGTATGAAAGTGTCCCTCTATTGAAAGATAATTAAATGATGGTCACGATGGTGTAATTTTTATAGGTTATCGATTTACGGTTTTTGAGATATGCAATTCTTAAAAAAGAGCGGTGAAAGTGAGTTTTAATTAAAAAAGATGAGGTGAAAGGACTGAAGGTTAATGTTTTTTAATATTTAATCTTGTCAATAATATGGTAGGGAAATGTCCTTAAATGAAACTTTTCTCGCATTAAACGTCAAATCATGCTTTGGCCCATATATTCCTTTCGTGGAAGAAGAAATATGAGTGTGAATGCTTGACTATGAATAAGCTACCAGTTCATTTTCATACCATGACCCTAGTGCAATTATTTTATGTTTGCTTATGAATAAGCTACTAGACTTTTCAAGCTAATAAAGTTTATCTAATAATTATCATCTATAACCATGTTTTTCCCTACGAGTCGCGAGGCTGGATCTTCTTCATTCTCAGAGTCGCCACAACCATGTCGTGAGCTTTCGTTTTCCGAGATTCAGTTAGCAACTCAAGACTTTAATGAGTCACTGGTAATTGGGCATGGGGAATTCGGCAAAGTTTACAAAGGAACCATCACCAATGGAGAAAGTCTCTTGGTTGTTGCTGTTAAGCGGCTGGACTCAACTTCTAATCAAGGAGCAGTCGAGTTTTGGGCTGAAGTTAAGATGCTTTCTAAGTTAAGGCACTGTCACTTGGTTTCTTTAATTGGTTATTGCAATGATAGGCAAGAAATGATTCTCGTTTACGAATATATGCCACGTGGGACCCTTGAAGATCATCTCCACAACCTTCAAACTCTTTTACCTTGGGTAAAACAACTTAAAATATGCATAGGGGCCGCTCGTGGGCTAGATTACCTCCACACAGGTGCAGGTATTCACCATGGAGTTATACATCGAGACGTCAAGAGCTCTAATATATTGTTACATAATAATTGGGCTGCTAAGATTTCTGACTTTGGGTTGTCAAAGATAGGTCCAACGAATCAGCCATCTACTTATGTTAACACTTTGGTGAAAGGTACATTTGGATATCTGGATCCAGATTACTTTCAGACTGGTAGGCTGACTCGAAAGTCTGACGTGTATGCATTTGGAGTGGTACTACTTGAAGTTCTGTGTGGTAAACGAGCAGTAGATAGAAGTCTTGACGAGGAGCGATGGGGTTTAGCAAGTTGGGCTCTAGATTCTATCAAAGTAGGTAGGCTTAAGCAAATTGTTGATCCTAACATAAAGGGGAGAATATTTCCTAAATGTTTGAAGGAGTTTGCACGGCTTGCAGAGCGTTGTTTGCATAGCCATCCAAAGCAGCGTCCAACAATGGCCGAGGTTGTGGTCAGTCTTGAGTCTATACTAGTCTTACAGGAGAAAGCTAACACTGCATTGTGCCCTCCAGCCAAGACACTATTTGGTATAAAGATGCCGATGTTTCTATTTCCATCTAACCAAGAAAACTTTGGTATTATGCTTGATCTCTATTCTCTTCCATTCTGTTATGTCATAGTTCTTTCAAACGCTTAATACATGTGTTGTTTTTGTAGTTGGCGGTATAAGTTTAAAACCTTTGGAGTTATACCTTGATAGTATCCAAGGTGAACACAAAGTATTAAACCAAGAAAACTTTGGTATTATGCTTGATCTCTATTCTCTTCCATTCTGTTATATCATAGTTCTTTCAAACGCTTAATACATGTGTTGTTTTTGTAGTTGGCAGTATAAGTTTAAAATCTTTGGAGTTATACCTTGATAGTATCCAAGGTGAACACAAAGTATTTGCTTTTAAAACTATCAGCACTGCAACTGAAAACTTCTCTGCAGCTAATAAAATGTCACAGCATCGATATGGTTCCATGTATAAGGTAATAACATTCACATATCTTTACTACTACTTTTATTTCTTTCAGATTTTTGCAAGGTTGCGAAAACTTCAACTTATAATTAGTTATTTACTATTTTCAGGGAAAGCTACAAAATGGACAAGGAATAGTAGTTTCATGGCCTTATTTAGATACCCAAGGATATAAAAGGGAATTGTCGTTACTGGTAAAAGCTCAACATGAGAATTTGATTCAGTTGCTTGGATATTGCATTAAAGAAACAACAATGTTCATTGTTTATGACTTTGCACCATATGCAAGTCTGGATCGCTTAATATTTGGTATGAATTTTCATTTTTAAATGTGAACCTTCAACTTCAACTAACCACAACAAACCCCCCCTCACCAAATAACAAACTTCAACTTCCCCATTAGGGCCCACCTCTTACACATTTATTTTTTTATTCATTTCATTAAAACATTTTCAAAAATAAAATCACAACCCTCCATTTTTATTTGTCAAAACCTTTTTATTTTATTTAAACCTTTATTATTATTATTATTATTATTATTATTATTATTATTATTATTATTATTGTTATTTAAAAAGAAAGAAAGAAAAAAATAAAAATAAAAAAAGAGTATACTACAAAAATCGTCTCCTTCCCCAACACAAACCACCACAACCTCCGCAGCCACCACCGCCTCCTTCCCCAACACAACCGCCGCCCCTAAACCGGCCACCACAGCCACCACCGTCTCCTTCCCCAACACAACCGCCGCCCCTAAACCGGCCACCACAGCCACCACCGCCTCCTTCCCCAACACAACTTGTAAACCACCACAACCTCCCATCATATACATTCTTACAAAAAAGAAAGAAAAAAACCCAAGATATAAAACCCAACAAAAAAGAAAGAAAAAAAATGAACCTGCAAGATTGTCAGAATTTTGCTTCATCGTGGCCACGGGGAGTTTGCCAACGGCGAGGGTGTTCCGGTGTGGCGGCGAGCGAAGGGTGCTTCGTCGTTTGCACCCAGTGCTCTAAACGCCACACAAGTGTTTACTCTGACAAAAAGGGCTTGTGTTGCAATGGTACCCATAGTTGTATGAGAAACTCTCCAACCAAATCGTTGAGGGTTCAAGTCCTGCTTAGGACATGTGAGATGGTTGTGGTGTATAATTTGTGAGATACTTGCCGTTCTATTAAAATAATAATAATAATAAAAAAATAATAATAATAAATGAAGTGTTTACTCTGACAAGAATGGCAGTTGTTTTATTTTTTTTTATTTTTTTTTTTATTTTTTTTCGTTTTTTTGTTTTTTAATTTCTTAATTGATTAATTCTTTATTTTCAAAAGTAAACGAATATGTTTTGGATTTTCCAAGAAGTTTAAAGGTTGATCTACCCTGTTTTTTTTTCTTCTGTCGATTTGGTATATACATGAAATGTGGCCTTATAAAGTAGTTTCCGATAGTTGGCTGACATTAATGATTAAGATAATTGTTGGGTGGCTTGTTTTTACACTGTCCCGTTTTGAATCGTGTTAATATTGATGGAGTAATCTTTGACAAACATGCATATTGTGATCTATGTTTCTAGATCCTATGTCTACTCTTTTGGACTGGAATGAGCGGTACAAAATAATTCTAGGCGTTGCTAGGGTCCTCGTTTACCTTCACAAACATGCTCCTATTCAGATCATACATGGTAACGTCAAACCTAGTAACATTCTATTGGATGTAAGTTTGAACCCCAAACTTGCAGATTTTTGGTTTGCAAGATGCTTAGCAAACAACGAGAATGATTCTGTTAATGCAAAGATAATTCTTCAGACCTCGTAAGTTCATGCCCATCCCAATCAACATTCTTCTTGTTTTGTAAGGTCTCAGCATATTGAAGCAAATTCATCTGACATGTTTGTTTCTTTTAGTCTCTTTTCTTTCTAATATACTGATACACTTATATGTGCTGTGGCAGGGAATACACAGCACCAGAGTATACGGATATATATCATGGTCCTGTGTCAACTAAATCCGACGTCTTTAGTTTTGGCATGTTAATTTTGAAAACTATAAGTGGATGTAGAAAATACAATGACATTCCCACAGCTAACGAGAACTTTGTACAATATGTAAGTATGTTTATGGATGATCAACTTGGAGGAGCAGTGTTGACCCATCTACCAATGACTGGGCCGGTCAAGTCATGCTTTATCTTAACGGGTCAAATGGTTAAGTAAAGTCGTTCAAAGTAAACTATGAATGCAGAAACTAAAAGGTTTGAAAAGTGATGTATTCTTTGTCAACCCAATTGGACACGGCATACTTTGACCCGTGTAAAAATATACATGTTTTGACCGATATAAAATGATACATGTTTTTCTTTTGGTTATAGGGTTACCCCGGTAAAGTATAACATGATACATGTTTTGACCCACTCAAAATGTTTGCATGTTTTCACTTGGTTTGACATATTTTTTATCGCGTTTATAATCTTTTTGTTCTTTATGGTGGACTGGTGGGAGTGTAACTACATGCTTGTTGATTTGTTGCAGGCATGGACGAATTGGTGGGCCGGAACATCTTCAAGTATCGTTGATCCTAGAATTGATGCAGACTCAAGATCCATAAGAAGCTTCATTCACATTGGGTTGTTATGTATTCAAGAAGATGCAAGTGACAGACCAACAATGGAAGATGTCCTTTCCATGCTACTTAGTGGTTCTTTTCTAACTCTCCCTATTCCAAAAAAACCGGTATCACCACAAATTATAGAAGCGGATTTGGTTATTACTAATGTTCCAGTTGCATTGTTATTGGAAAACCATGATATAGAGACAGTTGATGAGTTCATATCGGAGCTAGATCCCCGATAAGTTTCTTTTACATGTAAGCAGGGCCTCATTGCTACATAAGTAATTGGGATGTAAAATGTACCTTAAAGCTCATCCAAGGATTTTAATAATCTAACATATCAGATTATTTTCCTTTTATTTTATTCGGTTTGATCCTGCTACTTTAAAAAGAACTGTTCCTTCATCTAATAATGATGGACTGACAAAAAAATTTCAAAGGAAAAAGCTCACAAGATAATGTGCTAGCTTCCCCTCTTAATCAACATTTTGCTGATACAGCTAGGAACGTGAGTTCGAACATAGATACTGTGAATCTCTAACTTTCTTCAAGGTTTTTCGGAGGGGCGGATCTGTTCAAGTTAGCCACCTCATTTTCTCACTGATTACTATGCATATTTTTTCTTTTGAGCAAAAAATTTCAAAAGAAGTGTCAATCTTTTTTAGTTGAGATGAAAATTTTGACATATTTATAATTAAATGATCAATGTTGGTTATTCTTGTATCTTAAACGGGTCAGATGGATTAAGCTAAAGGTATTAACTGAAAAGAACACTAGTGACCTGGTCAAATGGGTCGAAATTCATCTGAACTGTATTCAAATTTATAAAAAGCTTCTAAATTGCTTAATTAAAAAAGTTAGATTGGTTTTCTGTCGACATAGTATTATAGCACTTTAATTTATTCGACCTGCTTTGACCAACAACAAATTTTAACGAGTTTTGACCCAAACCCGTCTTGACCCTTTACCCAACAAACCCAAATCCGCCCATTTTATTAATGCTGTCTTGAATTGTATATAATGGGTTTGATAATTTCCCCTCATATCAGAAGTTTATGGTTGTATGTGTTGGATGGATGTATCTGTGGGTAATTACTTTTAAATTGCTGTTATTCAGCATTTATTTCTTCTAAAAACTTTCGTCGCATTTTTGTTGAACTCTTTTTTTTTGTTTTGTTAACAGAACAGGATCTGATGTCTGTTGCGCTTGGGAATGGAAGTTGAAAGATTAGATACTTTTACTGATGAAATTAGCGAAGTGACGTTTACCGATGAACAAATCTTCCATTACATCGATGGCTTGTTTGTTTGCGTCCTGCAATAACAATATTTGGCATTGTTCCAAGTTCATGTTTATGTGTCTAAACACTTTGGGTTGGTCCGGTAAGACTATAAGTTTTGTAAGTCTTTTTAGGATTACTAAACTAAGATGGGTGAAGAGACAGAAAGAGATTTGTTTGAAAAATCCTTCTCTGTTTACCCAACTGTAATATATTTGCATGAGAATGTGCTTCCATTCTGATGTTATAAAAAAGCTTTGCTTACTGCTGTGATTACATATAAAGGGGACAATTTATGTAACATCAGTTATCTCCATGTCCCTAAAATCATATTTTATTCAGTTTGTTGATTTTCTTTTTTCACCATGGTATCTAAGAGATTACAACCCTTAAATCTTTATAGCCAATTGGTTTCACATAATGGGTATCTCTGCATCACCCTGACAAACCTCTCCATGTCAGCTATATCTTGGACAGTTGCACGAGTAGTATAATATCGAGTTTTATCATAAAATATGAAAAGGTTGTATAGCTTGGAAAAATGTTTAGATTAAGAAAAGTATAGCAAAATGGTATCAAATTAAGTAATTCAAGGATGATACATACAACTTTAGAATAGTTATATGGGATTAGAATTATCATTTTGGTCGTATGGTTTGAAATCTTGAACACTGATATACAAAATTGATAAACGATGGGCTGTATGATGTTAAATAAGCGCTTTGCATCGTACCAATGCAATGCTACCTGGGGCATAAATCTGCTAAAAACTCTTCAACTGCACCAGAATCATGATCATCATCACTCATTAGCGATCTGCCGATCTCGCTTGCCACATCCGATTTTCAATTGCTTGCCTTTTAAACCCTTGTATAGTGTTTGTTCGCATTTTCAATAAAAGGGCCGAGTTGTCAGTAAGCAGCATATCAACAACTTCCTCCATAGTTGGCCTGTCGTCTGGATAATAGTTGGTACAAAACAACACGATATCGACAAGTCTTTTCATCAAACTTGAATCGACTTCCATTCTTGGATCAATTATGTTTGAATAAGTTCCTTCCTTCCACTTTGCTTCAACCTACTCAAATTTGACATGCATGTTACCAAGTACTCTTATAACAATCTTGGACACACATGCATATTCCATATTCTTTGGTAATTATATTTGAAGTATTCTCATAATTCAAACAATACATACAAGCACAAATCTGCCATGATAGAATCTAATCATTCTTACTTGGTGCTTAAAGTTCCCGAAAGGTCCGGGAGTGTTCTCATATGGTCTACGCCCACTGATTGTTTCCAAAACCAACATACCAAAACCATAGACATCACTCTTAATTGACACCAGCATTTCTCGGCGATACTCTGGTGCCATGTATCTTCTGTTAAATAAAAGTATTAGCCCTTACCAACAATCCAAAAGGTATTATAATTATATGACATTATTTCAATAATGGTTATGTACTTACATGGTCCCGGGAACCCTATCATCAACATGAACGCAGTCAGTCTTGTTGATTAACTTTGATAACCCAAAATCTGACAGTTTGGGGCAATAACTTTCATCTAAGAGAATGTTTCCAGGTTTTATATTACGATGTATGATCCGAATGGGAGCCTGCTTGTGAAGGTAAACAAGTACCCTAGCAATACCTAGTATTATTTTGTGTCGTTTATTCCAGTCCAAAAGAGTACACATAGGATCTACAAACAAAGATCACATAACATATGTTTGTTAGAATATAGATCATCAAGTTTCATAATATTTAAGGTTAAAAACAGTGATTGACTGCTCTTATTGCAATATGCTTTGAAAAAGAAAATTCATACCAAATATTAAGCGGTCGAGTCTTGAATGATGCGCAAACTCATAGATGAGGAACACTTCTGATCCCTTAATGCAATATCCAACCAACTTGTCCAAATTATCATGTTCAAGCTTTACAAGTATTGATGCTTCATTCATATACTGTTCAATAACTCCTGGGCGATAGCAAGTCAGTTTAAAAATTGCTATATCATGTCCATTTTGTAGCCTTCCCTGAAAAGAGAAACCAAGTTGGGAGTTTTAACAACTGGAAAATCATATGAAATATGTCAATAGATACATATATGACATGGATACCTTGTACATGATGAAATAATATCCATGATCGATCTTATTAGCGTCTGAGAAATTTGTGGTTACAATGTTGATAGTATTAAAATCAAAACGACTAAATATCGTATTTTCACCTTGAATACTATCAAAGTGTAACTCCAAGAATTTTAAACTTCTTTCAAGATCTACACGTAACAAAAAAACAAGTCATTAGATATGCAAATAATAAAACAATGGTATGGCATAATAATTTTTTTTTTTTTTTTTTTTTTTTTTTGTTTATTTAAAATCTATCTGAATTGCACATTATCTATACTACATATATACACAAACCACTCTCTACAAAGAAATCTTAATTTTAAAATTAAGATGTACATATATAGTTATAGAGTTAGGATCAAATAAGAAGAAAAATTAAAATAAGAAGGATAAGAAGAAACCACAACCACACATTTCAGATGCACCTATTAAAATATATGCATCTTCCCTTGAAAATCTCTCCCTTATTTGAAATATGTGGCTAGAATTTCTTCTTATTCTTCTTATTTTAGTTTTTCTTCTTACTGGATCCCTACCCGTTATATACTAAAAGCATTTGGTACAAACAAATACTACACACAAATACTCTCTCCCCATTAAATGTTACAAAAGTCTTAAAATTAAGACATACAATATATTATACATATTGTACAAACAAATAAAACACACAAAGCTTTATAAAAAACTAGGAGATAACATGATACCTGAGTCAGATGTAAAGACAAACATAGGTACCTTCCTACCAAATACGGTGACGCCTCTTGCAGGTTGCGATGTAGTGTTGGCTTTCTCTTGTGAGGCTAAGATAGACTCTAGTCCAAACACAACCTCAGCCATTGTAGGACGGTGCTTAGGATGGGTATGCAAACACCGGTCTGCTATCCGTGCAAACTCCTTTAAGCATTTTGGGGATATTCTCTCCTTTATACTAGAATCGACAATTTGCTTAATTCTACCTTCTTTAACATAGTTTTGAGCCCATCTTGCCAGACCCCATTGCTCCTCATCAAGACTTCCATCTACCGCTTGTTTCCCACACAAGACTTCAAATAGTACAACCCCAAAGGCATACACATCTGATTTTCTGGTGAGCTTACCTGTGTAAAAGTAATCCGGATCAAGGTATCCAAATGTTCCTTTTACAACAGTGTTGACGTAAGTGGACTGCTGATTTATTGGGCATATTTTGGTCAGCCCAAAGTCTGAAATCTTAGCAGCCCAACAGCTATCTAGTAATATATTTGAGCTTTTGATATCACGATGTATAACTCCATGCGTGATACCAGTACCCGTGTGTAGGTAATCTAGGCCACGAGCGGCTCCTAAGCATATTTTGATTCGTGTCACCCATGACAGAGAAGTTGCACGTTTGTGAAGATGATCTTCAAGGGTTCCGCGGCGCATATATTCATAAATAAGGATCATTTCTTGGCCATCATTACAATAACCAATCAAAGACACTAGGTGACAGTGCCTTAACTTAGATAGCATCTCAACTTCTGCCCAAAACTCCTCTGCTCCTTGATTAGAAGTTGAATCCAGCCGCTTAATGGCAACAACCAAACGCCTTTCGCCATCAGAGATGGTTCCTTTGTAAACTTTGCCAAAGCCACCACGTCCTATTACCAATGACTCATCAAAGTAATTAGTAGCCTGCTGAATCTCATAAAATGTAAACCGGCAGCAAGGTTCTGACAACTCCAAGGATACAGAAGATCTAGCCTTGTGACTGTTAGAAGGCAACATAGTTATTTACCGTAATGAATAAGAATTATATTCAAAATGGTATGTTAATGTACATGATCATTAAGGTTACATATATAAACTGGAGTCATTACATAAATGGGTACGTTGTTGACTTGCTTGTAGTCAACATATACAAAGTTACAAACTGATATTTTTCTTCCATGAAAGAGACATGTAAGGTAGCTATGGTTGGACACTTGTGTTGGATTAATTGTTTATGTCATGGGTCACGTATGCATGGTTGGATTGGAATTAATAGATATTTATAGTTTATACTTTATTGTTAGTTTGAATTGGTATTACTTTGACCGAAAATCTTGGCCACATTTGTGAGGAGAGTGGGTTGTACCAGTTCTTTAGGTAGTAGTAGTGTGTTCCTATTTTCATGCACCCACGATGTACTCTTTGAAGGCTATATATAGGCCTTGTTTTACATGAATAAATTGTGTACTTCTCTGTAACATCACTTTCATATATAAAAGTAGTGACTTTACTTTCATATCAGTGAGTTGAGTGTGAGGAGTGCCATCCATTTTCAACATTTGGTATCAGAGCTTCGTTCGATTGAAGGGCGGGTTTGAGAGTCGGTTTCAAGAAAAGGGTGTAGCCCTTTGCTGCAGGGCAGACGCAGTAGAAACCGGGTTGTTTTTTGATCAACCTGTTCGTTATGAAAAGAGTCTAACCGACGGAGGTGCGTGAAAAACGAACGTGAAGGATCCGTCAAAGCAGGTGGCTTTGGATTTTGTTCGTTTAGCAGGTTAAAGAAAACGGTAAAAGCGGTAGCTCGTTTTCTTGATCGGGTGAATAGGGCTCTTGGAACGGGTTTGATCGGAAAAGGGTGGAAGCTGTCGTAAAGTGAAGACAAAGAAGGTGGTAAGTTGTAGGTCACCGGAAAATGGAGAGATTAACCGGTTCGCGGGATAAACGGACGTGAAGAGTCGTGAAAAGCAGGGAGCTTTGATTCGGTTCGTTTGGCGAGTGAAAGAAAACGGTAGAAGCGGGTGGCTTTGTTTTCTTGATTGGTGGAAGAATGCTCTCGTGTCACAGAAGTGTTATGAGTAAACGGGTTCTGTGTGGTGACAACAACAGTCGGGTGGTTAGGGACTTTGGACGAGACCAAGGTAGAGGTTGTGAGTCCGCGAAAAGTCGAGAATGGAGAAACAACACGGTGTGAACATTATGGCGTTGGAGTTCAAATCGGGTGGCTTTGGATGTGGCCAGGGAAGAGGTCGTCGATCCGTGAAGAGTCAAGATGTTAATGAACGTGTCCAACAGGATGCCATGTTACATGTTACAAGTGTTGTGAACAATCAAAAGCGGTTGAGCTAGAGAAGACTTTGGATGTGACCGAGGTGATGGTCGGGTATCCTGAAAAGGTCTTGAACATTGATGTGAACGAGGACATAAACGATTAAGGGGGTGAATGTTGGATTAATTGTTTATGTCATGGGTCACGTATGCATGGTTGGATTGGAATTAATAGATATTTATAGTTTATACTTTATTGTTAGTTTGAATTGGTATTACTTTGACCGAAAATCTTGGCCACATTTGTGAGGAGAGTGGGTTGTAGTGTGTTCCTATTTTCATGCACCCACGATGTACTCTTTGAAGGCTATATATAGGCCTTGTTTTACATGAATAAATTGTGTACTTCTCTGTAACATCACTTTCATATATAAAAGTAGTGACTTTACTTTCATATCAGTGAGTTGAGTGTGAGGAGTGCCATCCATTTTCAACAACTTGGACCTTAAGAAGAATACTACTTCAGGGGTCTACCAGACCTAAATATTATTGGTGTTTAAAAGACGCGCGAAGTTTCTACGAAATTATGAAATGCACAGGAAATCAAATGTCTCTAGAAGCAGTAACAGCAGCTTTTCTTTTTTTCTTATTCAAAAACATATAAGGATGGATATTCTTTTTAAGCTTTGGTTACGAATAAATTGTTGCTTCATTTATTATTTCCATGTTTTCACTTTATACACTCAATCTACTAAACCCTTAAATCAATTACAACTAGGAGACACAGATTAATACAGTTAAAAGGCTCTGTTTCAGGTTTTCAGTTTGCAGCTATTGATTTTTGATTTTATTTCCTGCTCCGCCAGACCGGCCCTGAGGTGTAAAATCTACTTGCACGGTAAACACCAGTGACTAGGAAGTCTAATATTATAATGGATAGGACATATTTCTAACACACATAACAATTCAGTGAGTAGAAGAAACTGACAACACAAAGTCGCCCTCTAATTAGATTAACCAAAACAGCTTCTATCATCAGATATATTCCATGATTTTAACAGAACGATAACACAGTCATACTACAAATGTATGCCTAATATATGCTCAGATGAGGAGATGGCAGTCAAGCGCAACTGCTGCTTGACTATACATCAACAATTACAGTATACTTTGATGAGAAAACTAAATGAAAAAATGATAGTGCAATGTACTCAAGCATTGATTAGAGATCGCAATTTTAACCCATTTGTGTGAAAATGGGTCTATTTGGGTTACTTTAATTTATAAAGAACCAAACAAGAAAAATTTGGTCTTTGATTGTGATTTCCAACAAAAAAAAAAACCAAATTAATTCCAGTTATCTTCACAAAATCAATGGGGATCGTCTGATACATGATCGTGGTCAAAAGGAATACTGGAGTCTAGGGGTGAGCAAATGGACTGAGAACCGAATTGGATCCGAGAACCGAACCGGAATTCCGGAACCGACCCAACCTGAACCGCATTTGAGAACCACGGTTCGGTTCTCGGTTCTTAGCTATTGCAAATTGCGGTTTTCAGTTCGGTTAGGAACCGCGGGTATCGGTTCCGGAACCAAAGAACCGCACGACTTTTCAAATACATACTATTAGATATTCGTGCTAGTTAAAACTTGTCCTTAATTGTGAAAGTCATACCTGCATTATTTATAACTTTGTGATTGGCTCTCTCAGTATGACAAACAAAAAAGCTTTTAATAATTACTGTATATAATTACCAATTACTCGACGTTTTAAGCCTTAACATTTTAATCATGTTGACCCTCACAAAATGTATAATTGTAAATCAAAACTAAATACCGTCGACTTGTAGTGTGGTAAACCTTTTTAGCCTAGCAACATCTGGATGTCATTAACTAATAAGTTATCAATCTTACAATTTGCAAGACCAGGTATTCTAATCAACCATAGACCATAGTTAAGCAGCAAAATATAAAACGACGATATTTTAAACCATACAAATACTATCAAACAAGCATTTGTGGTTCCAATCGGGTAGAACCGAAATACCCGAACCGGAACCGAGAACCAAACCGGAACCGAAGCATGTTCTTCGGTCCGGTTCTCGGTTCCTAAATTATGAGTATTTCGGTTCTCGGTTCTGGGTCGGTTCTGTACGGTTCAATAACCAACTGGACTCTTACCAAACGAAATTAACCACGTGCATGGTATTTTAAGAATGCGCTATCTCGGGCATAAATCAGATATGAAATCTTCAACTGCACTAGTATCATAATCATCAACAGGTTCAGTAATACATGTTGAACGCTCTCTTATCATCCTTTCTCGCATTTTCGTCACAGGGATAGCAAGAGATGAGTTTCCAAGCAACATGCCAACAATTTCCTCCATTTTTGGCCTATCCGCTGCCTCTCCTTGAATACACAGCAACCCAACCTCAATGAATCTTGCCAAGGAACTTGAATCGGCATTGATTCTGGGATCAATTATATTTGACAATGTTCCTTCCAACCAATTTCTCCGGACCTACAACAGTTCAACATGTCTGTAACTATTCTCCCTTCATTTTGATTAAAAAATGTTCTCTTTACATTACTGCTTAAATCATACTATCACCCACAAAATAATAATGTGTTCAGCACTTTAGGAAGTACTGGATTTGATTTGAAAGGGTAGTATACATCTAGAATCCAGACATACTTACATATTCCACCGACCGCCTGTCAGGTTGGAGGTAATTAGATATTTTACGCCCGCTTATAGTTTCCAAAATCACAAGACCCAAACCAAAGACATCTACTTTGGTTGATAAATTGAAATTCATTAGATGCTCCGTTGTAGTGTATCCCCTGTGGCATGTGCAGATATTAGCCACCATTAATGAAAACATAGGAAGAGAGCATTCAAGTGGATGCAGATCTTTTAATACCACATTTGTACTTACATGGGCGTGCGGACAACATTAACAGGATTGCAGTCACTTTTGTTGATTGCCTTTGCAAACCCAAGTTGTGATAGTTTCGGTTGAAAACTTTTGGCTAAAAGAATGCTTGCCGGTGTTAAATGACCATGTATGACCGTAATGGGAGCATGCTTGTGAAGGTAAACAAGTACTCTAGCAATACCTAGTATTATTTTGTACCGTTTATTCCAGTCCAGAAGATTACACATAGGATCTGTAAACATACATCACAAAACAAATGTTTGTCAATCTATTATTCGTCTAGTTTCATAATATTTAAATAAAGTAAGGTTAACATTAAGCATGAGATGTCCAACTCAAAATGAGATTCATACCAAATATTAAATGATCCAGGCTTAGATGAGGTGCAAACTCATGAATGAAAAAAACTTTTGTTCCTTCAATACAATATCCCAGCATCTTGACCAGATTCTCATGCTCAAGCTTAACCAGTATTGATGCTTCATGCATTTTAAATCTCTTATACCCAATGGTAAAAGGTAACGTGACTGCTATATCTTGTCCATTTTGTAGCCTTCCCTGATAAACAAAGGTAATTCTGAAATACGTAGCTAGAAATTGGAGCAAAGTTGTTCGTGACTATTTATGCTAATAACCAAAAATGATATGTACGACTAGAAACCTTGTAGATTGAACCATATCCTTGATGGACAAATCTATTAGCTTCAGAGAAGTTTTCAGTTGCAATGTTGATAGTAGCAAAATCAAACCGACGGAATGTTTGGTTTTCACCTTGAATACTATCAAGGTACAACTCCATGGTATTTAAACTCGTATCTTGAACTGCAATTTCAACAGAAAAACAAGTTTTTAGAAAACAGTTGCTA
Organism: Artemisia argyi; assembly: GCA_030686995.1. Taxonomy (NCBI): domain Eukaryota; kingdom Viridiplantae; phylum Streptophyta; class Magnoliopsida; order Asterales; family Asteraceae; genus Artemisia; species Artemisia argyi. The sequence goes on from CM060709.1 coordinate 307,712,935, forward strand.
TTACTTATGTATTGCAAAGCTAAAGTTGTAAGTTATGTTGTTTAGGGTCATCAGTAATTTAATGTAACTGAGATTTACTCGAGACCAAATAGATCTCTGGTTAATCTCAAATATGGTTTAAGAGGCACGGTCGTTTGGAGTGCATGCTCGTGTAAGGTATCTGAATCCGGCTACGACAAATAGCGGGGATCTAGGGAGCTGAGCCCGGGGTCTAGGAGCAGCACTAAAATTAACTGTTACAGAATCAACTGATCTTTGCCTATTTCCTGCTAAAACAACCAACCGCACAATGGTTGTGTTATGATAACAGACAAATTGGTTTAATTAAACATGACATAACTTGCAGAAATAATCTCAAGTTTTCTCGCTGTTTTCTAAAAGTAAGTGCTTTCTTGAATTATCCACATATAAATTTTGTGTAACCTAGGCTAATATTGGGTCTAAAACTCAAAATAGTATACACGGAGAATGAGATTTTTTAACGTATGTGGTCCAAAAAATTATCCAAGCAGGGTATTGATTGTCATCAAAGTAGTATCAAACCCATACCATAGGTCTAACAATTTAATCACAAAGAACTAGATTGAAGAAAATATCATACCTAATTTTTCCCCATTGGATGGAGAGACAATCAGCGGTACCTTCCTACCAAATATTGTCATGCTTCCTGCACGCTGCAACGTATTGTCGGCTTTCTCCTGTAAGTTTAGCACAGACAGAAGACCCACCACAACCTCTGCCATCGTAGGACGCTGCTTCAGATGGCTATGCAGACACCGGTCCGCTATCCGTGCAAACTTCTTCAAACATTTAGAAAATATACCCCCCCTTAACTTTGAATCGACAATTTGCTTTAGTCTACCTTCTTTAATGGATTCTTGAGCCCATATTGCCAAACTCCATTGCTCCTCATCAAGACTTCCATCTACTGCTCGTTTCCCGCACAAGACTTCAAACAATACCACTCCAAAAGCATACACATCAGATTTTCTGGTTAACTTACCTGTGTAAAAGTAATTAGGATCAAGATATCCAAATGTGCCTTTGACAGTAGCATTAACATAAGTGGACTGCTGATTTTTTGGGCATATTTTGGACAACCCAAAGTCCGAAATCTTTGCTTCCCAATTATTCAGTAACAATATGTTAGAACTCTTGACATCGCGATGTATAACACCGTGCTTAATACCCGCACCCGTGTGCAGATAGTCTAACCCACGAGCTGCACCTATGCATATTTTGAGTCTTGTTATCCAAGGTAGAGAATATAGACGTTTGTGGAGATGGTCTTCAAGGGTTCCACGGGGCATATACTCGTATACAAGGATCATCTCATTCTGATCATTGCAATAACCAATCAAAGACACTAGGTGACAGTGCCTTAACTTAGAGAGCATCTCAACTTCTGCCCAAAACTCCTCTGCTCCTTGATTAGAAGTTGAATCAAGCCGCTTAATGGCAACAACCAAACGAATCTCACCATTAGAGATGGTTCCTTTGTAAACTTTGCCAAACCCACCACGTCCTATTACCAATGACTCATCAAACTTATTAGTTGCCTGCTGAATCTCATACAACGTCAGCCGACGGCAAGGTTCTAACAACTCCATGGATATTGAAGATTCTGGCTCGTAACTGTTAGGATTAGTGTCAAATAGTTATGTTCATATACATGATCATTAAGGTTACATATACAGTCATTATATAAATAGATAGTTGACTTTTCATAGTCGACAAAGACAAGTTGATATTTTTATTCCATGAAAGAGACATATACACATTAAAAAAATGCATCTCTAGAAGAAGTAACCCCTTGACAGATTTTCTTTATATTATTATTAGTTATGTATTTTTGATACTTAATATTCTTTTTTAGCTTTGAATATGAGTGACTTGTTGCCTCTTCCATTGGTGCCATATTTGTTCACTACATACACTGTCTTAATCTACTGAACACCTAATAAGACACAGATTAGTACAGTTTGCAAGGTTCTAGCTCAAACATCACAGTTCACACCAATAAAATAAAAAGATGTACCTCTCAGTTGTTGATATATCTTATGCAGGTTCCAAGTATATGCGTCTTGCAATCAGGTTAAAATTTAGTGATATATTTCCGACTCCATCCCCTGAGAGGTCTCTTTCTAACAAATCAGGTTAAAATTTAGTTATCTGCACTTGATATCTTCAATGGAATATCATTTACATTGGATTCTAGTTACATATTAAACACCAGTCACTAGGAAGTCCAGAATTGATGGCATATATCTAACAACACGCATAATAATACAGCGAGTAGAGTAGACTGAAAACACAAAGTCACAAACTAATCAGACCAGTCAACAGAGCTACGATCAGATATGTTACTTCTATGATATTAAAAGATAGCAAGTACCACAAACTACAGCTCTTTAGCAAAACAATAACACATTCATACTACAAAATTATGCCTAATATATGCTCTGACATCATTAACTCAAGGCTTGCGAGGAGGTGGCGGTGAACTGCTACTACTGCTGGCGCTGCTGCTCCTACGTCTCAGAGGCCTAAATATAAACAATAGGAGCATATCATGAGTGGCCAAATTAAACTATATAACTATAGTACAGAGTACAGAAACATTGATTAGAGGTTGCAATTCAACCCATTTTATGCTAAAATGGGTCAACTTGGGTTATTTTTTATTAACTAAAAATCAAACAAGAAAAGACTAGTCTTTGTTGGTGATTTCCAGTACGTATCAGAGTTGATTTCCAGAAACTTAAGTCTTACAATTACCATATGTCTTATAATCAACTATCCTTCATAAGTGTTTTTGTCTTTTTGAAATGCATGTTTTTCTTTGATCAACACATACAATCACCCTCATAGTATCCATGTTCTCCAGAAAATAGTACTTATAAACACAATAATACCTTCTAGGACTGCGACTCCTTGATACCTTCCTTGTGACCTGTAATAATCACAAAAGTAAAATATTATCAGTAAATGAGCTGGCTAAATTTGCAACAGATACTTTCGACAGAGTCAGACCTTTCTTGGACTTGGAGAATCTGAGAGGGATGGTGACCTACCACGCCTGCCAACTGGCGGTCGCACTCTGTTCTCAGGAAAACACAAGGGAGTTCGATAAAGCATACACGACAAAGACCAGAATTATTTTTAAGAAAAAAAAAAAACACCATACGTCTGGATCAGAAATGAGATGTTTGATCGTATGTTACCTCCTTGGTGAGATTGAACTTGAAGGTGAACGGATAGGCCTTCGGATAGGTGGACTTCTCACTCGTCTAGGAGAGCTGCATCAATAGAAACTTGTTTCATATAAAATTCGCTATAAATAGATCATTCGACAAAATAGTATATGCTTAAACATCAGAAATTGTGGTACAAAAATAAGCATTCGACGTATTGATAAGAACACAACTAAATCCAGTCAATATACTGATTACAGGGAGTATTAAGAAGCATCATGAATTCCAAAAGATTTAAAAATTACCGGCGCCTTATCGGGGGTGAACGCCTTCTAACTGGACTACCACGCATACGTCGAGGAGAGGGCCTAATAGCGACACAATTAGCAAGAATTGATGACGTCTGATATAAAAAAAACAGATATAAAAATAACACCACACCTATTATAGCGCCTTCCAAGGGGAGAAGGTGAGCGGCGTCTTAAAGAAGGTGACCAAGGTCGTCTTCTAGGAGGGGGTGAACCATCACGACGATAAGGTGGAGAACCACGTCGAGGAGGTGGAGATCCTCTTCGGGCTATAGGAGATCTGCGGCGCGGTGGTGACAGAGGTTTACGACGAGGAGATCCTGGAGCAAGTAAGAGAAGTAAACACATTTACTTTAATAACCAGAAGTAAATTCAAATCAAAGAGGGCTAATTGCATCAAAAGGTAACCAACTTAAGTCTGATTTCTATTCTAGGTAATAGAATATATATTACTTCTTATGCAACTACGAATATCAAAGACAAATAGAATATATATTACTTCTTATGCAACTACGAATATCAAAGACAAATAGAATATATATTACTTCTTATGCAACTACGAATATCAAAGACAAATAGAATATATATCATACCATCCCTTATGCGTGTTGGCCCGTCCTTTTCAGCATCATTCTTAGCTACATCTCTCCTTGAACCAGTGGCTAAGGATTTGGGAGGTGGTGAAACCTTCTTCCTCTCAGGTAAGGTAAACTTTGCTTGAACAACTTTCCCATCAATTTGAGCCTGCAATATTACCATAACAGCATGAGCTAATGAGGTGTAATAATAAATATAACTCAACCAAATGTGAACTATTATAAAGTGTACCCCATCCATGTGTAATTGAGCTTTTTCAGCATCGCTTCGTTTCTTGAACTCAACATATCCAGACCCTCTAGGAAGGTTAACCTAAGAATAAACAGAAGTACATGATGTAAAGTAGAGCACAAGCATTTGGAATCTTATTACAAAGGAAAACCAGGGTTGATGTAACTTACAGTAGGATCCATTGCCAACCGAACGCGTACAACTTCACCGAAATTGCCTATTAAAAGAAGCAAATTAAACAAGCATAATTTAAAATTGATTTTATTTTTCACGTCTCCATGAACATAATACACTTTTTTAGACAGATGTAGGCAGATCATACCAAAAATTTCTCGTAGGTGGTTTTCATTCACATTCCTTGTAAGCTGGTCAATGTGAAGAACCAGCGACTCAGGTATGGGAGAAGATTTCCTGTAAACAATAACTCAGAATATGAACATGAGTAAAAAACCTTAAATCAAGAAAAAATAACAAGGATACTCCTTTTGTGACAAAAGATAACAAAATATACCAAGTGAAAACCAGTTCCACGACAGAACTACTATTTCTGTCAGGCCTAAGAATCCTAATGAACACATTGGAGAAAAGGATTACTCACGCATTGCCTTTGAGAAAGTCCTTTTATTTGTGGTTGTCCGAATAAAGGGCCTAGTTTTACACATATTATTTACCTGTTTATGTTTATTATTCAAGTTACCGGTGCGATTGAATTACCAATATTAAAGCATTATCGGCTAAGTGTACATCAAAATGGAAATGGTGCAAGATATTAACTTAGATTAGCCCAAAAGTGAACTCTTATCAGCCCAAATATCAATGATACAACGAAAACTAGCCTAAAGATGGACATGTAGCACTTATGCGATGTTCTGTACCTTTATCTACTCTTTCATTTTGTACTGATGCATTAGGATTTAAAACTTGCTCATGTTATACCTTATTTTTTATTCTTTTTTTTTTTACAAATTCATGTCCCCGCTATTCACTAACGCTTTTCATTAGTAGCCTACAAAGAAATCCAATTGCCAAACAAGATTTCAATTCTAAACACTAGAAGCTAAGCGCTCGTCGCCAAACACAGCCTATGTATTTCATCTAGTGGATAACTATTCTATAGCGAATGGCGTATTATTTTATATAACTACAACAGAAATATCCCTCCAAATGATCATTATATCCAAAGATCAAGTTTCTTACACAATGTACATTCTAAAAGGATGTATGGTTCTCATTGCCTAGGCTAGGTATGTGGGGAAGGGTTAGTCAACACCCAAAAGGGGTGCACGGGTGCCGATTTAAACCTTTGGGAGACATTCTAAAAAGGATGAATCTGACATTTACATTCGATAAACAGTTCAATAATTGCACCTTCCTAAATTTTCTAGCATACACATTCTTATTTTGGTTATTATTTTGAAACAAAGGGAATAATTATTCCGTTTAACCAATTACGCACCAAACATACCCACATAATAATCGCCAATTTAACACGCGTCACACTTAAGTGGGTGTTTGTTAAAGCTTATATAGCCGGCTTATGGCTTGTTTGGTTTCGGGCTTATGCTTCATAAGTCACTTTTTGTGGCTTATTTTGAAACTTTTCACCTTATATATATTTATTATGTCATAATAAGCTTATAAAACCCAAAACAATGCAAAACAAGCCATAAAAAGTGAAATTATGAAACATAAGCCCAAAACCAAATAAGCCGTAAGCCGGCTATATAAGCCGAAACAAACACCCCCTAAATCCAAAAGAATTACCTTGGAGGTGGAGAACGACCACGTTTAAGTCCATCACCAGAACTATTTAAAAAAACCCAAATATAAAAAACAATTAAAACAATATTGAAATTGGAATAAATGTAAAATATATATAAAAATGGGATTACCTTTTTTTGGGGTGAATGGGGCTAGGGCTGCGAGAGAGTGAAGATGAAGAAGTGTAGGATCTGGACCGGGAATGAGATGAACCGGAAGAAGAAGAAGATGAAGATGAACCGGATGGTGATCTACCACGGCCTGGTTTTGCCATGGGGGGATTTTCGTTCAGTTCAGTGACTGGAATATGTTTGTTATAAACCTCCGGAATGATAATAAACCCTATAAATAAGACTTGGGGCAAATTTATATTATATATTTTTTGTTTTTTGGTGGTATTTTTTTAAAACTTTTTTTAAAAATTAAACTATTTAAAATATAAAGTTTCATGGCCTAATTTATAAGAGACTAGAAAAAGAATTTTTGCCAAACATACTTTTAATAAGTCTCATCATAAAAATATTTATTTTCATTTTAGTATAGCTATTCAGTGTTATAACATACATATTAGTGTTAAATTATATGTGATGAGTGTGAATTTATATATCGAAAAAAATATATTAAAAAAATGAAAAATATAAATTCATTGAAAGTATACAAACCAAATTCAAAAGTACAAAATCTAAAATTCCTTATTCAAAGATAAAAAAAAAAAAAAAAAAAAAAAAAAAAAAAAAAAAAAAAAAACCACTAATGATATTGATCATTATTTATAAGAAACCAATGATTTAATTACCAAATTCTAAATACCAAATTTACCGAATGCCTTTTAAAGTTTAAGTTAATTTTTTAACAACTAATGATCGAAATAATCAAAATAAGAAGTGATTTTACATTTGAGATGAAAACGTTGACTAAATTAGTTGAAGTTTTTACTAAACGATCATAAAACTTGAAGGATTTTGTTAAGTGGTCAAACAAAATTATTTGTTTATTTAAATGGTTAAACAAAATAAAATATTAAGATATTAACAAAAAAATAATAATTAAGTGGTTACTATATAAGATGAATGAACTAAATTATTCCATAGGAGTATTATTTATCCTATTCACTATCTTTGACTTTGCCCATTTACGTAATCAAATTTATTGAACGAGGAAGGCTGCGGGCCGCCGCGTTGCGGCGGGGCGGCAATCATTCGTTCTTATTTGTATGTGATCTGGTAGATGATAGAGCGGCTATATACCTGATGACTTTTCAGAGAAAGCTGAAACGGCGAGAGGTTCCCCACTCTTTTTTGATTCGTCTTAGGGCTGCCGAGAAGTGATCGGATTAGAAATGCTAGTAAAAATTATTAATTAATTTCATGTGTTCTGTAACTTTTAATGAGGAAGTTCTATGCGTTTGAAATGTTATTCTTAAGAACTTAAGATACCAACAAATCTATGTGTTCATAACGGACATAGTTTGATAATTGGAAGGTAGTTAATTGTTGAAAATATCTTGAATGTCACCTTTTGGACACACGTTGGCTTTGGTAATATTTTTGGGCTGGACTGGACATGGTGACCCAATAGAGACCCAAAAGAAAATATTATATAATTTGGCGGCACATTTTCATAAGATTGACGCTACATTATATATATAAGAATGTTGTTAAGTCTTCATCTACCCAATTACATTTTTTTTCCTTATTCTCTCTCTCTCTAAAAACTTACAAAAAATAAAAAATGAGTAATGTGTTATAATCAAAAATGGATAGCTTGACTACAATTTTGTACCCAATTGCTTTTAAATTTCAAAATTTTCTTTAATTTCACACCAAAAGGTTTTTTTTTTTTTTTTTTTTTTTTTTTTTTTTTTTTTTGAACAACACACCATTTCTACTATATATAATAATTATATATATATATATATATATATATATATATATATATATATATATATATATATATATATATATATATAACAAAACCATTTCTAGAAAAAGATAAATATCTATTTTATCTAATAAAATAAGCTTTTGTACAAGCCTTTTAAACACCAAGCATTAAAAATTGGTTTAATGCAGTGATATGGATTTCCTAAATTATAGTTCATAGTACAACCCTTCCTCTTCATTAGTTTTCTATAACTCTCACTCAAAGTCAAATAAGAAACCGATCATTCTTCCTCTTCAAGATTCTTAAATTTGTAAAGTATTCAATGATTCATAGGCAATTTAAAATTCACAATTAATGTCATTAACCATTTGAAAATCATCGATTCAAAATCACCATGGATTCAGTTTCAAAATCAAAAGAAATTCAGTTTATAAATCAGAGATTCAAAAAAAAAAAAAAAACACACAAAATCGATTCAACCAGTTTCAAAATCACCATGGATGATCTTGAATTCCACCCAATAATTTCAGTAAGTTTCAATTGTATTGAATCGGTTTGATTTATATTATTGCTTTTCGATTTCGGTTTCGAATTATTAGTTGCAAAATTACAATTATATTGTTTTATCTTATTATTTGTGTTATTAAACGAAAACCCTAAATTTTTATTTTCTGTATTATTCATCAGTTACTTGACTATGTCTAAATTTATTTTTTACTTATAATTTTGGTGATTTCTTGCAGGTTACACTTGAAATTGTTTTATTAATCTATACGGTGGGTTTAGAGGTCCATCACAAAGTGTAGTTTAATTGCAATGGTAATTCTCTCATCTCTCTAATCGTTGTTCTCAATTTCTTATTTTTATCTTAAGGCTTCTTTGTTGTTATGATTTTGTATTATTACAATCGATTTTTGTTTAATAAATTTGGTATTAATTAGTTTTCTTTAAATATGTTTAGATGTAGATGTTGATACTTTTGAGTTCGGATTCACTTTTACTTGAAAGCTGCATAGAAGATGTTCGATTAAATGCTTAAGTGAAAGGAAAATGGATTTGTTGATTTGTTTTTGCTTTGATTTTTTTTTGCAGGTCATTATCGTATAACAACTAAAATTGGTGCTGATATGTGCTATTTGATAATGCTAAATGGAAATGCTCAAGGGAAAGTGACTGTTTGTGGTTGGTTATTTAAATTCTACATATAAAAGGCTTTTTGGGGCTTTTTTGTTATATTTTTGTGCTTTATAAAACTCTTATGATATTTTTAATTGTAATTTTTCATCTGCGATTTGCAGGACATGATTTCACATGCGGCACAAGAATTTGATTTTGCTTATTACTCGATTAAGGCATAATTTCCGAACATATGGAGGATGCTGGTGGATTTTGGTTATTTTCGGTTGATTCTTCTTCTTTGATTCATAATTATTTTGATCAGTATCATTTGGTTTTCATCCTTACATCAATGAATCACTATAACAAAAAATTAAAATATAATACACTCTTTAATTCGAAATGTTCAATAGAAAATAAGTGAAAGCATGTGATTGTGGGCGTCATGACAAAAGTAGGCTGCTATTGAGCATGTGACTGCATTGCTTACAACAATGGCGATCAATGTGGCTCAGGCTGATGCTTCTACTAAACCTGGTATCCTTTTTTTTTCTATGTTGTCTTGCCTTCATAGGTGGACAGTCACATGGTTATGTTTAGTAGCTATTTGTATTGGCACACAGTTTGGATCCTTGAATGTGTAAAACTTGAGACTTTATTCGTGTTGAACTTACAGGTATACAAAAAGGAGTGTACCTCAGAAGCGGGTGCTGTTAATAATAGGTTCGGTCCTTACTTTGATTGCTTATAAGTTTGTTTAGTTTTCAATCTCTTATTGAATACTAAGAGAATCGAGTCTTTTTTCTGATTGTTTATAAGTTTGTTTGCCATTTCGATAATTTCATAAACCTGACATGTAGTATGTTACATTAAATAGATGCAAACTGGTAAGGTAGGCCAAAGGTGGTCTAAAATTGTATCGTCGGTACAGAACATGTAGTAAGTGGGGCACATATTTGAATTCGGAAGATGGGTGTATGCTAATAAGGCTTTTGTTACTTATTTTGCTATAATTCATGTCTCTTTAGGAGAAAAGATATACCCGCTCCATCCCATATGATTAATCTCCTTGATAAGTGAAGGACGAGTGTAGGAACAGAATTTGACATATATAATTATTAAGTATTAACACAAGTACTGGGATTGTGCTATGCCATTTATTACTTGACTAACTTTTTTGACATTTTGTCATTAGCTTTGCTACTTAAAAGTATAGTTGTTGATTCCCACCGCAGTATCATGATATTTAAGATAACACTAGATTAATACTTCTATTCTTATTCTTAGAGATTACTGAATATATCAAGTGAATAGAATTTTCTAAGTTTAAGTGACTGTCACTTTGTTGTACTACTGTAACTGGACATTACATTAAAGGCATGAAGAACGGGTTTGCCAACGTTTTAAGCAATTACTCATGTACATGATCTTAACATTTCATATGGGCAATATGCATGTATGCTTTTATTCATAATAAAGAAGGAACCAACTTCCTGTTTTTATGCAGGTATGCTATGTTTGCAGCCTTTGTTCTTTTGATTTCTTGAAACTAAAATTTTTAAGTAAACAACTATGAGTTTTATATAATTTCAATAGTTAAAATTGTCATGTTACACATCTACAAAAAAAAAAAAAAAAAAAAAAAAAAAAAAAAAGGCAAGAACTGGATTTGAGTAATAGATAGGGGTCAACCAACATGTTTCTTAAATGGAGTTCACTATATACATACCCACTATCTTTTATTTGCGCCGAGTTTCAAAATTTTATTTAAAATACATATACGAAACTTGGCTATATTTCCGGTACCTTCTCATTATAAGATATAAATTGATGGTTTATGGGTGTCTTTAACATCAACTTAAATATCCGAAGAAAAAAAAATAGTTTTAAGATAAATCAAGTTAGGTATAAGTGGTGAATGTGTATAGAAAATCACAAAAGATTAATAAACTTAAGCTTTGAGGGCTTCGTGTATTTCATATTTTGTTGCGTTCATCAAAAGTTGATGTTTTTACTTTGTTGGTACTTCGTGAACAAATACGCGAAGCATATCGCAAAAAGAGCTATATATGTATAAGATGTCTTCAACATCACTTACTGTAGGGGTTTGTTAAGTAGACTTGGTGGTTGGGTGAGATTCGTAACATGGGAAAAGCTAATAGGACTGATGCTGGTTATGGAGGAAGTGCGAGTGGGTAAGGTTTTAGCAGAGTGGCGAGTAGGGTTATGATGGATTTTTGGGTAGCGAATGGTTGATTATTTTGTTGTGCAAGTAAAATTGACTGTCTTTTTTTCGGCAAAAAATGGTAACTTTTATAAACAACTTCAACAAAGTACAACTGATTGTTGATGAGCATTATGGAGTATTATAATTTGATTGAAATATTTCTAGAGTATTGTTAGTTTTACACTATTGTTCAGGTATGAGCAAAGGCATCATCAAATGGTCAGGAGATGACCCAAAGCCTCTATCTTTCTCATTCCACGACGAGTACAAACAGGAACCGCTGTTATCTGTTGTAAGTATTTTAGCACCCCACGTATTCATATATGATGATATTAAGTTTTGTTCTAACAATACAATAGAGATTATTTAATGTGGTACTTATAGCAACATTAAGAGAGGTGCAGGTATTCTACTAAAGACAGTACTTATGCATTTTTTTATACTTTATTTAGGGAGTTGAAAACCAAAGGCGAAAAAAGGGAGAAAAAAAGTAACCTTAGAAAGTGGCGAGACCATTGAATCCGAGCAAGAAGATGGGACTGAATCATAGCAAGAAGATGGTGAGTCAACTGAATCAGACTCTAAGAGCAACAAGATTGAAACCAACTATGTCTATCTGTTATCCAGGATCACAGATGGTGTTGATGAGTGATTGTGGTGGTGGTGTACTTTTGCGATGTTGATGTGGTAGAGGGCTAAAAGGAAAGATGTGTTCAAGTGAATTTCTCATTTCTCATTGATCCGAAAGCTAATTCGAGGTTTGTTTACTTTCACTGGCTGCATTATAAACTCATCAATTTGATATCCACATATGATATCATTAAGTGACATAGTGGAGCTAATTTTTCTTTTTAAGATATTCATATAAATATGAAATGGATAAATATTTGACGAGACATGTCAAAAGCATGAAATTCGCAAAGTTGATGTTTATGCTTGAAAAAACGCGTGTTTCATAGTTAAATACCCAAACATCACATTACGGCTTTTGTAGGTGCTTTACGATTGCTGTAAGCAAGCCCGGTTTTTTATTCACCACTCATTCTTTAGGTGCAATATCACTCTTAAATCTTAACAATTCTTTCTTGGGATTTCTAACTAACGTTATTTATGCCAAAACAACGTAGTAAAGAAACTTCCGTAATAAAAATTAAAGCAATGCATCAAAATAGGTTGTCATACATGTCAAATGGGTCGTCTCTTCTATCCAAGATTACACAAGGATATCAAATAGGGTAGGTATGCATATATAGTCTTTTATGTGTCGCATCTTTTTCTCATATGTCGTATTATATAGAACATTAGCCTCATGACTTATCTTTAAAAAAGAAAAAAAAAATTAGCCTCATGACTTAACAATTTTATCTGTTATTTCAGTGACGAGGAGAGTTTCGATGCCATTGATTACAAAAATGCACATTCGGCATTTGACCCGGAGAAATCTCCAAAATTTCATTATTAGCTTTTTATGAATGTACGAACTTTTAATTCCCTTGCTATCGAATTGATGATTTTGATTGTTAATATAACAAGTTTACATTTCTTTGTTCATTAATATTTTATTAGTTGTTTCCTTACTATATTTCATTCATATTTATAGTAATTTGGCAAACATGAACTTGATTATACTATTCATATGCTCCATAAGATACTAATTAAATGCATCACATAACTTAAAATTTGTGTCATATGGTCATCTCACAATTCCACACCAATTAAACCAATAAAAAATTAAAAATTTATCGTACACATACGAAAAAGTCTACATGTAGAGAAATACTTGAAGGTCTATCATCATCGTCAGGATTGGGTTTTGAATCAATAGGCGCTCACACACATCATTTTATTTTCGATTCAATCTATTTTAGATTCGCCAACGCCATGGTTGTAAATCGATGGACGCTCATACACGTCTTTTGCTACTCAACACAATAAATTTTGGAGACCCCAAGCTTCGACGTTTGTTAGTGTAACTGTAACATAAGCAATTTCTGATCTTATAATGGACGCATTGTCTCATTCTTTGTTTCATATTTTAAATGGAACAAATTTATGTTGTTACTTTTCTTATCATCTCATTTCTCTATTGCTTTAAAAAAATACCCGATGTCAACGGGTCTTCTAAGCTAGTATATATATATTTGCAAGCTAGGGTGAATGATCGATCTAAAAAGATGTACTTTGCTTCACTCGTACAATATCATTATCAGCCAAATGGAAGTATCGAATTCCTCAGTTGGATAATCGTTGAGCAAATGTCTGAGTTTTTCAATAGGGCCTCGATTGCTAGGCTTACAAAATGGCCCCAAAATATATCAATAATGAATAATCAATGAATATATATTACAAATTGGACTAGTTTATGTCAAAGGCCTATAAAGTATGGGCCTTGTGCAGGCTACACACCCAATACATGCTCATAATCGTCCCCAAACTCCTCAATCCTCATCAGTTGAATAATCCTCCTCACCAATATATGGCTGTTTTGGGATAGGGAGATCGATAGATGAGGTGCCAATCAACATGCCCACAACCTCCTCCATTGTTGGCCTGTCATTAGCATCAGCTTCTACACACAACAACCCAATTTGGATAAATCTTCTTATGAATGTTGAATCAGCATTAATATATATATATATATAGACCGAGGATCAGGTGCGGATTTCAATTTTTAGTGCGGATGTGTGGATGGATCTGGACCGCCCATTCCAGATCTGATAAAAAAGTCAAGATCTGACGCTAATATCACGGTACCAATTGATCATGAAAACGATTTTTTTGATTTTTTTTCCTTCTCAGCGATCCTTACTCTAGTTGTGTTCTTTTATTTTTTTATTTTTTCAGATTTTTCTGAGCACTTTTTTCTTTTTTGATTATGAGTGCTAATGTGATATTTACAATATTATGAGTACTACCGTGATATTAAGCTTTTTTACATGTAAAAATGAGCCGTGATATTAAAAACCCATGATAGTTACTGTGATATTATAAAACCAATGTGATATTAAGTTTTTTTACATGTAAAAATGAACCGTGATATTGAAAAAGTTACTTTGATATTAGTAAAAAACTTAATATCAATGTTTTTTTGATTACGATATTAAGAAAAAGTTAAAGTGATATTAAAAAAAATAACTTTGATATTAAGAAAGCATGATAGTTATGGCGATATTAACAATTTTTATTAATAAAGAATTTTTATGATATTAAAAAAGTTATTGTGATATTAAATTTTTTATTAAAAAAAAGTTTATGTGATATCAGAATTTGATTTTGACTTTTTTACAAAAGTCAAAATCATACGTTAATATCACAATACCTTTAACGATGAAAATGATTTTTTTTTGAAATTTTTTTCATCAATTTATAATTATTTGTTGTTCTCTTTATTTTTTTAATTTTTTCAGATTTTTTTGAATTTTTTTCAATAAGAAAATCTACTGTGATATTAAGATTTTTAAAAAAGCCGGGATATTTATGATAATGCCACTCCGCTTTTTTCAGATGGTTGACTAGATGGAGGGCTGAGATTCGTCCATACATCCGCACTAAAATCCAAAAATGTACCGGATCCCTTCCCTATATATATATATATATATATATATATATATATATATATATATATATATATATATATATATATATATATATATATATATATATATAATAAACATACTCTTCGTGTATTCGTGTGTGCCCCCAATAGGCTCATGTACTTCTAGTCATATAACATGCGTATCCAACTACCATATTCCAACACTTTCAAGGTTCCAGCTACCAGAGTGGTTTCGCAGAAATCATCCTTATGAGTTTTTGTATAACCTTTTGATTGAAATGTGATAATTTTGGGTTCATTTGTTCATCTAAAAGAATGATTGAAGGATTGACATCACGATGTATGATTCGACTAGGAGCATGCTGTTGAAGGTAAAAAAGTGCCCTCGCAACACCAAGTACTATTTTGTACCTCTCATCCCAGCCCAAGAGAGCACAATCAGGATCTGCAAAATACATGGTTGACAAGGTTCAGTCTCAAATATATAATCTTAAAAACTCTCACTGGGTATACATGCAGCTTTAATAGAGAAATGTACCATATAATAAGCTACTCAGAGTTGCATAGGGTGCAAAGTCATAGATG
Source organism: Artemisia argyi (assembly GCA_030686995.1). Taxonomy (NCBI): domain Eukaryota; kingdom Viridiplantae; phylum Streptophyta; class Magnoliopsida; order Asterales; family Asteraceae; genus Artemisia; species Artemisia argyi. The sequence goes on from CM060709.1 coordinate 307,728,394, forward strand.
AGGTATGTGCCTGTTCCTTTAATGCAATATCCAAGCAACTGAATCAAATTCTTATGTTCTACCTGTACAAGTATCGACACTATATTGATACTAATTTTATAATAACATGGTTGAGGAGGTCCAGAAATTGCTATATCTTGTCCATTCTTTAGTTTCCCCTGAATAAGAAAGAAAGTTGGAGTATATATATAGCAAAACTTGAATAGCGGAATTTTTTCTAACACACACAGTACCTAAAAAACATTTAGTATGATTTATGATTATGGATACCTTGTAGATGTGACCATACCAAACATCTCTTGAAATTATATTAGCTACGGAAAAGTTTTCTGTTGCAACACTGATGGTATCAAAATCAAACTGACGTAACATTTGGTTTTCACCTCCGACAGTATGAAGGTACATTTCCAATGATATTAAGTTTCTACGTTCATCTACAAGCTCAACAAATTTATAACAAGTTGTTAGAAAGGGACATAAGGGCAATATATCACAGATTAAATATCTATTCTAACTTCGTGATAGAAGACAGGTAAAGATAAGTTATTAAGATAGATGCAGTGAATGGTTCAACCGAGCATGTTCATCTCTTTATGATATATACTAGCTATAAGTCCCATGTACGCATGAGGTTTACACATGTATCAAATTTATTTTAAACTTGTAGTTTAGTATATGGACGTATAAGAATTTACCGGTGAAAATTGTGATATAAGTATAACTAATACTAGTCTAGGATTTTTTTATTCTGTATTAATATCTATTATAATAATATTTTCTAAAAAAAATTGTTAGTTGAAGATTTAACTTTGTTTAATTGACATATATGTTGAGGTTGGGATTAATATTGTTGTTTAACTTTAATTATTTATACCGTGTTGTACAAAATGTGCGAGTTTAGTAGCACATAATCAGCACGAATAGGAGATATATCAGTACGCCATCTATGGGACACCTTCATAGTGAGGGAAGTCCTCTTGATGAAGTTAAAATATGCTTCGTGAAGTTTTTTAAAAATGTTTTTCTGGATATCCATATATATAAACTTTAAATAAGAATTTTATGAGTCGTTGTTATAAGTACAATAGCGTATATGTATTTTCATATCACAGTAATTTGTGCTTATATTTGATATTCATATTCCCGTTAACAATAGTTTTGCCGTATTTAATATTCAAGCCCATGTACGCATAAATTAAACTTTTCATATAAAATAACATGAGTCCTTATTTACGTATATGGTAAAAAAAAATATTTTAGTTGATGAAAGTCTAAAACGAATATTAGTTTAAAAAAATGTTTAACTTATATTAAAACTAATTCGTATATTTACAAATTTTTGTCATTTTAATAGATGAAAGTCTAAAAATAATACAAATACTTATGTAATTTTAAATAAATTTCATCTTATAAAGTATAGGGGTAAAAAGTGTAAGGGGTTATTTGTTATTTTTCTAAAGTTATTAAAAAATATGAAAACTTGTAATTTTACACTTAACTCTATATAATTTTTGTAAAATTCAATAACTAAAGTTTTATTAATTACTTCATCTTTTTTTAAGTTTTTTTTTTTCACAAATTTGACACAAATATTTTTATATGTTTATTTCTTAACAAAATTTATCCACCAAATTTATTAAAGTTTGACCAAAATTAATTTAATTTTGACTTTCTATTGATCAATCACGTTGCTTGATTTTGTCTACGTGGCAAAATCGAGCTCTCTTATTGCTCTTCGATGAGAAGGGTTTTGCAAAAACACTCCGAAATGATGTAATTCTTTTATTATATAAAAGATAATATATGAGAAGTGATTGGCATGCCTAATTTCATGCTTAACAATTAGATCACAACACTTGAAATAATCAAAAGCTATCATGCGAAGCGAAAAATATTATACTCCACTTGTCATATGTTGTCATGCCATTTAGACATGACAATCATTTCCCCAAATACGGAGTATTCCCTAGGTCGCGTGCTAATTGAAAGCTTCACTTACTTGAATAGTTTTTTTGTTTTTTTTTTTTGTTTTTTTTTTTTTTTTTTTTGTTTTTTGTTTTTTTGTTTTTTTTTGTGTGCAAAGTTTACAATATTCCTACGGCATGTACGTGGTTTAAGTGAAAAAATATATATAATAGAAAAATAACCAGCGAGAAGTTAGAAGTACAAAGAGCACCAAAAAAAATTACAACTAAACAGATGTAAGACATATACAATATGAATTCAGTTAAGCGGTCAGCTCGACCATTCCAAGTAATGTATTCATGAATCATGATATATCATTCATGCATCCCGACAAGCAAATTGAATCCATCGACGTAAAAAGTGAAGGTAACAAAGATGAGGTAAACTCTACCAGTCCGGCACGAGGTCTCGTCATGGTAGATTCCAGTCAAAGCATCTCAGCGACAATGATGACGCATTATTGGGGGAGGCAAGTATGGTGATAGCAACGTCGTAAGAGCCGTTAGAGACACTGAAAAAGCAACTCTCGAAGTTGTTGGAAATTTAGTTCAATGGAGGGTTTTAAAGTACGTGGTTTTAATTTTTGATGTTGTTACTACTGCTAGTACTACAGTTAGTGTTGTTGGCATAAGTTACTACTGCTAGTATTAAAGTTAGTATTGTTGGCAGAGTTACTACCGGTAGTACTAAAGTTAGTGCTGTTGGCATAAGTTACTACTGCTAGTGCTACTGGAATTAGTTTGTAACTACTTTGACCTATTAATGGGTAGTTTCAAACTCGTAATTAAGACCATCATAACTTATTCTTGTAACCACTATGGATATAATGGAGGAACATTATGAGGAGATTAATTAGCCGATTAATTCTCATAATTCAATTGACTAAAGAGTAAATCAATCCTATAAATAGGATACTCATCTTCATGGAAAAACACACGAAACATTAACACTTGAAAGCAAACAGGTTCTTGATTTGTGCCTAAAGCAACAACACCAGTTGGTCTTATCTCATAGAGATATTCATGTAACCCATGCATAGCGTCGAATAGTTTATATTGTAAAGTGATAACACGATTTCAAGTGATATCATGTACTCATTGATTATCTATACCCAACTCGGAACACACCATAAACTAACCAACAATCAATAGAAACTATTTAGTGATAATCAATGGCTGCTGCTATGAGGCAAATGGCTGCTAACTTTTCCAAACTTGAAAAGTTTGAAGGTGTCGATTTCAAAAGATGGCAAAAGAATTTGCACTTCTTGTTGTCAAGCATGAGGGTGGTGTATGTCCTGAGCACTCCTATTCCTGATGATGGGGATGATGCAACTGTGGAGGAGATAAGGAAAAGGAGCAAGGGGAGAACGACGTCTACATTTGCAGAGATTTAATCCTTAATGGTATGTCTAATCCTTTGTTTGACATTTATCAAAATGTGGAATCTGGTAAAGAACTATGGGATTCCTTGGAAGCCAAATATATGGCTGAGGATGCATCAAGTAAGAAGTTCCTTATAAGTAATTTTAACAAATACAAAATTGTCGATTCTAGACCTATCATGGAATAGTACATTGAACTTCTTAGTATACTTGGTAGATTGACACAACACAAAATGAAGATGGATGAGGCTATTTCAGTCTCTTGTGTCATTGATAAACTTCATCCTTCTTGGAAAGATTTCAAGCATATGCTGAAACATAAGAAGGAGGAATTACCTCTTGTTGAGTCGGGAAGTCATTTGTGCATTGAGGAATCAGTCAGAGCGCAAGACAGTGACAAACCAAAGAGTAGTAATGCTACTGGTCCATCGGTTGTCAATATGGTGGAGCATAACAATTCCACCAGGTACAATGTCAAGGGCAAACGTAAGAATCAAGATAACACCAAAGCTGATGTTAACAAGAAGCCAAAAGCTACTTGTTAGAAGTGTGGGAAAACTAGACACTTCAGAAAGGACTGCAAGGGTGTTAAAGTTGGCAACAAAGCCAATAGATCAGGCACAAGTGGATTAGGGAGTGGTAATACCAATTGTCTGAAAGGTCAGAATATATTTAGTAAGTCTTTTCAGACTTATTATGTTACATATATATATATATATATATATATATATATATATATATATATATATATATATATATATATATATATATATATATATATATATATATATATATATATATATATATATATATATATATATATATATATATCTGAGCCATACTTTATGCAGGATGATGATGTTGCGTGGTGGGTTGACTCTAGTGCAACAATCCATGTGTGTAAAGATAGAAGTTGGTTCAAGACCTACGAGTCACTAAATGATGGTTCTATTCTTCATATAGGAAATGAGTCGAAAACTCTAATGCATGGAAGAGGATGTGTGGATTTAAGATTCAGGAAGATTGTTTCTTTATTTAATGTTTTACAGGTTCCAAATATTAGAAAGAATTTGGTTTCGAGTAGTGTTTTGAATAATTGTGGTTATAAACAAGTTATTGAATCTGATTAGTTTACTTTGTCTAAACATGGTGTGTTTAATGGTTTTGGCTATTTGTGTAATCAAATTTTCAGGCTTAATATTGTTAATGATATTGCTAATTCAACCTTTATGTCAACCTCTAAACTAAATGATTCAACCCTATGTCATGCTAGACTTGGCCATGTGCACTTTAAGAGAATGCTAGATATGTCTAAGGATGGGTTAATTCAAGCTTTTGATATGGACACTGAAAAGTGTAAAACTTGCATGATGAGCAAAATAAATAAGAAACCTTTTCAAAGTCTAAAACGTGAAACTAGAGTTTTGGAGCTGATTCATAATAACCTATGTGATTTACATGCTACTCCCTCTTTAGGGAATAAGAAATACTTTGTGACATTTATTGATGATTCTTCTAGGTTTTGTTATGTTTATTTATTACATACTAAGGATGAAGCATTAGATAAATTTAAATTGTTTAAAACTGAAGTTGAATTGCAACAAGGGACCCTGATCAAAAGGTTAAGGATTGATAGGGGAGGTGAGTACATGGATACTCTATTCTTTCAGTTTGTTGGTATAATCCATGAAATGACTGCTCCCTATACTCCTCAGCAAAATGGTATATCTGAAAGGAAAAACACAGTACTGAACGAGATGGTTAATTCCATGTTGTCCTATTCATGGATGAGTCAAGGGTTCTAGGATGAAGTTATGTTAACAGCTTGCTATTTATTAAATAGGGTTCCCAATAAAAGGAAGAAGATTACCCCTTATGAACTCTGGAATAAAAGAAAACCCAACCTGAACTATCTCAGGGTTTGGGGTTGTAGGCCTGTTGTAAGACTCCTTGATCCAAAGCATAAAACTTTAAGTGAAAGAGGCATTGAATGCATCTTTGTTGGATATGATGAGCATTCCAAGGCATATAGGTTCTATGTTATTGAACCTAATGAATCTGTTTCAGTTAACTTAATAATTGAATCAAGGGATTTAATCTTTGATGAGAATAGATTCTCATTTATCCCTAGATCAAGTCAAAGAATCCCAAATTGAATTGCTGACATTGGTGTTTCAGAGGTCCTTGATGAGGTTTTGGTACAACAACCTAGACCTGCGCTTAGAAGGAGCAATAGGGTGAAGACTCCAAAGTCATTTGGAACTGAGTTTCAATTATATTTAATTGAAGGGACAAGGGATGAGGTCTCTGACCAATACTCTTGTTGCTTCATTGTTGAGGATGATCCCAAAACATTTGAAGAAGCAATGAAGTCCCAGGATGTTGCTTTCTGGAAAGAAGCAATAAATGATGAGATAGATTCCATCATGGGCAACAACACTTGGGTGTTGGTTGATCTATCACCTGGTTGCAAACCTATTGGTTACAAATGGATTTTCAAAAGGAAAATGAAGGTAGATGGAACCATTGAAAAGTTCAAGGCTAGACTAGTCATTCAGGGCATTAAATAAAAGTCAGGGATAAACTACTTTGATACTTATGCCCCTGTGGCACGTATCAGTGCCATAAGATTGTTGATTGTTGATTGCTTTGGCATTAATTCACAATCTTATTATTCATCAGATGGATGTGAAGACGGCTTTCTTGAATGGTGCATTAGATGAGGAGGTTTTTATGAACCAACCTTAGGGCTTTATCATGCCTGGCAATGAAAACAAGGTGTGTAAACTGATTAAGTCTCTGTATGGGCTAAAACAGGCACCTAAACAATGGCATCAAAAATTTGATGAAGTGGTTTTGTCTAGTGGTTATTTACTTAACTAGTCTGACAAATGTGTATATAGCAAATTTGATGAATCTGGTAAAGGGGTCATCATTTGCCTATATGTTGATGACATGTTGATCTTTGGCACTGACCAAAATCAGGTTGACCCGACTAAGGAATTTTTTCCATCAAGTTTCTCCATGAAGAACATGGGGGAGGCTGATGTTATCCTTGGTATAAGGATTAAACATGAAAGTACATGAATTTCTATCTCTTAACATCATTATATTGAGAAGGTGTTTAGGAAGTTTAATTACTTTGATTATACTCAAGTGAGTACTCCTATGGATATAAGTGAGAAGCTGATGCCTAATACTGGTAAGGCTATATCTTAACTTGAGTATTCTAGTGTGATTGGCTGCCTGATGTATGCCATGACTTATACAAGATCTGATATTGCTTTTGCAGTGGATAAACAGAGCAAGTATACTAGTAATCCTAGTGCTCATTACTTGCAAGCAGTTTAGAGAGTACTGAAGTATCTAAAGAAGACTATGGATTATAGTCTCTCATATACTAGTTATCTTTCAGTATTAGAAGGATACACTTATGCAAGTTGGATCAGTAACACTGAAGACAATCTGTCTACCAGTGGCTAGGTATTCCTACTTGGTGGAGGTGCAATTTCTTAGGCATCCAAAAAGCAAACTTGCATCACCAGTTCAACAATAGAATCTGAATTTGTGGCTTTAGCAGCTGCCGGTAAAGAAGCTGAATGGTTGAAAAACTTGCTTCTTGAGATTCTACTGAGGCCTAAAACTATAGCTCCTATTTCTATCCGTTGTGATAGTGATGCTACATTGGCTAAGGCTTATATCCAGATGTACAATGGGAAGTCTAGACACTTAGGTGTCATGCATAACATGATTCGTGAGCTTATCATGAATAGGGTGGTATCTATAGAGTTTGTTAGATCATAACAAAATTTAGCTGATCACTTGACAAAGGGTTTGGCTAGTGACTTGGTTTTAAAGTCTGCTAAAGGGATGGGTTAAAAGTCCAACTTAGTCACTGAATGCTAAGATACCCAACTCCCACCTGAGGAAACTTGGGAGCTGAGTTCAATGTGGAAAGCGCAATATTTTGTAGACTGAAGCACATGTTTTACAATCATCCCAAGGTTGTGCTCGGAACCTGCTGGAGAGGATGAAGTCGTTATTTCTTAATGGTTAATTTCTTTGAAAAAGTGCTAAGCAGGAGCATGAATGAAAAGGAACCACCTGTGTGAATGTAGAAGTTTTGCCGCTTCAGGGAGCTTTGGACTTTTGGCTCTTACAACATTTGTGAATTGGATACGGACACATGGCTTATTTAGTGTCAAGAGCATTTAAGTGTTTGAAAGCTTGTGTGTACATTATCTTCAGGTATTTAAATGGGTTGAAGGGTTCAATTCTTAGAACACCCTAATTCTCGAGTATTTGAACATGTAATGTACTAAGATGGGAATTCAATCTTCAAGATATTTTCATTTATGCACAGTTTTTGTTTTATGATTATTTCATGCAAAAGGAATTGTACTAAATTGGGGAGGATTGTTGGAAATTTAGTTCAATTGAGGGATATGATCATACATGAAAATAGGTTTGGAGGTATGGAGTGTACACCCATTAAGTTCCTGATTACCCTGACTCTTATAGTGGTTTTAAGTTTCTGATGTAGTTACTACTGCTAGTACTATAGTTAATGATGTTGGCATAAGTTACTACTGCTAGTACTAAAGTTAGTGTTGTTGACAGAGTTACTACTACTTGTACTAAAGTTAGTATTGTTGGCATAAGTTACTACTACTAGTGCTAATGGAATTAGTTTGTAACTACTTTGACCTATTAATGGATAGTTTCAAACTAGTAATTAAGACCATAATAACTTGGTGTTGTAACCACTATGGATATAATGGAGGAACATTACGAGGAGATTAATTGGCCGATTAATTCTCATAATTCCATTGACTAAAGAATAAATCGATCCTATAAATAGGATACTCATCTGCATGGAAAAACACACGAAACATAAACACTTGAAAGCAAACAGGTTCTTGATTTGTGCCTAAAATAAGAACACCAGTTGGTCTTATCCCATATAGATATTCGTGTAACCTAGGCATAGGGTCGAATAGTTTCTATTGGAAAGTGATAACACGATTTCAAGTGATATCCTGTAATCATTGATTATCTATACCCAACTGGGAACACACCATTAACTAACCAACAGAAGTTGACATTACACATGACTTTGGCTGTGTTTAGCAATGGGCTTTTGAGGGCTTATAAGGGCTTCAGTTTTTAAAATAAGTCGGCTTATAAAATAAGACTTGTTTGTCACACGAGCTTATGGAGGCTTTTATAATCTACAAGCCTTCATCATAAGCCCAAACCCATTGAAAGGGGGCCTATAAGGGCATATAACTAGTTAAATTACTTAAATACCTTTCAAAATATAATGAATTATCATGCAAAAGCCGAAATATATATAACCTAATTTGATATATTTTTATGTGATTTTACATTAATAAGCTTCAGTTTCAACTAATTCACCAAAAAACTTTATAAAAATATAAGCTTCCGCTTTCGGCTTATAGTATAAGGCTATGTTTGGCAAAAATAGTTGTGAGCAGTAGCAGTGAGCTGTTAGCAGTAGCTGTGAGCAGTAGCCAAAAAAGCTCACAGCTTCATAAAGAAGCATTGGGAAAATGAGCTTTCCTAAAAAATAGCAAAGCCCGCAGCTCTCATGCCAAACGAACACTAAAAATAAAAAAGCTCATTGTTCACCGCTCATTGCCCAAAAAAGCTCCAAAAAGCTTTGTGCCAAACATAGCCTAAGTTTCGGCCCCGGCCACGGCCACGGCCACAGCCCAAGCCCATTGGGTCAAACTTACCCTTTAAATTAAAATATACCAAACCATGTTTTGGAGTAAGAAATAATAGAACAAAAAGGTGATGTTTCAAATTTAAAGTTTTTAACATCTTATTACATTATACATTAAGAGCTGAAATTCAACCGAGTGGGCTCAACTCTTTAACTCGTGGGACTATGTCATTATAGGAAGATCCAAAATGTAAAGATCCAAGCAAGGCCAGGTGTAAATCAAGTGGGATATTTTAATTTATTTAGATGCCCAAAAAAGATTAAAAGGAACCTTTTAGTAGCATACATGGAAAGGATTTAAAGTACTTTTCCTAAGGTTGTGTTTGATGCAGTAATGGACGGCTGAAACATTGAAGGAGCACTATTTCAAATTCACTTCGGATATTGGTAGATTTTAAAGGGGTTCAAGACGTACATTTTAGGTTTTTTTAGTGGTTTTGAGATTTACAATAAAGTTCAGGCAAATTGGTGAAGCACCAAATTGACTTGTACAAAACACACGCACTGTACTAGTGCTTCGAGAAACAAACCAAGAGATTGACTTGCCAATCTCAATACCCTACTCAACTAGGTTTTGAGTTGTTTGTTCAATGTCTCTTAAAGGTGACATTTCTTTAAGTGCCAGGTTCTTAAGTTTGTTGTTTTAGTATCACTTTCGTTTTCCATTTGTATTTTCTAGATCCTTGCCCTAGCTATGTTAATGAAAATTTTATTTGCCGTTAAAAAAAGAAAAAATAAATTATTCATGCATATATGTAGAAGAAAAAAAATAAATGACCTTAATTGCATTTTTTGTCTTATTGTTTGGTATATTAGAGGGTACGTAGTCTGAACATTAAAAAACGGAATTCAACATTTTTTCTTTTTTCTTCTTAATATGGACGGGAATTGAACATAATACCTGAGTTTTCCAGAGAAGACTGAAAGAGAAACGTCGGTACCTTTTTGCCAAATATTTTTATGTCTAAAGGCGACGATGTTTGTTTAGTTTTCTCATGTGAGTTTACGATAGATTCAAGACCCGTCACAACCTGGGCCATTGTAGGCCGTTGCTTTGGACTGCTATGCAAACACCTGTCAGCTAGTTGCGCAAACTCCTTTAAACACTTAGAGGATATACTCCCCCTTAAATTCAAATCAACAATTTGCTTGAGCCTGCCTTCTTTAATAGAGTTGTGAGCCCATGCTGCCAAACTACACTGGTCCTCGTCAATACTTGTATCCACTGCTTTCTTCCCACACAAGACTTCAAATAGTACAACTCCAAAGGCATACACATCAGACTTTCGAGTTAGCCTACCCGTGTAAAAGTAATTTGGATCTAGATATCCAAATGTACCTCTGACCAAAGTGTTAACATCAGTGGAAGGTTGATTAGTTGGGCCTATTTTGGATAACCCAAAGTCCGATATCTTAGCAGCCCAATTGATATCTACCAATATATTTGAGCTTTTAACATCTCGATGTATAACTCCATGGTTTATACCCGTACCAGTGTGCAGGTAATCTAAGCCACGAGCGGCCCCTATGCATATTTTGAGTCTTGGCACCCAAGTTAGAGTAGTTAGACATTTATGGAGACGATCTGCAAGAGTTCCATTAGGCATATACTCGTAAACGAGGATCATCTCTTGGCCATCATTGCAGTAACCAATCAAAGACACCAAGTGGCAGTGCCTTAACTTCGACAGCATCTCAATTTCAACCCAAAATTCTACAGCTCCTTGATTAGAAGTTGATTCCAGCCGCTTAATAGCAGCATCAACACGACATGACCCGTTAGAGACGGTCCCTTTGTAAACCTGGCCAAAACCTCCACGTCCAATTACCAATGACTCATCAAAGTCATGTGTTGCTAGCTGAATCTCAGAAAATGTAAACTGGCGACACGGTTGTATCGACTCTAAGGATAAGGAGGATTGAGCGTGCTGGCTGGTGGTTGGAAATGACATGATTATGGATAGGAATAAGAAGAGAACTAGATAATAAAGTCTCAAAATGTACATATGGTCATAGTTAATTAGTTATAGATATCAATATGCATAGCTGCATTATTGATTTTTCTTCTTCCAGAAAGAGACATGGACCCAGCTTCATTTGGTGGTTCAACGACGTAACTATGATATAGTTTGAAATGGCTTACCTTATATTTTCCAAGAAGTACCGTGTGAGGTCCACAAAGGAAAAGGTCACCAGTTCATCCAACAGCTAACAATCTTGCATGCTGCTTAATAGTGTCGGAAACTTCTCTAACTAGGTTGATTTAAAAGAGGAAAATAATTAGTAAAAGTATTTCATAGATCTAAATATATTTTTATTTATATTTATACTTTACTAATAGCTTTTATATCCCTAGCATCTTTTAGTCTTGAAATCCATCCAAACCAAACATGTATTATCCCCTCATATGAAAATAACACAAGCGTAATATCGACATCGACATTAACATATATGCAAAAAATTTAAAAAGTAACTTCTTTTTGGGGTGAGTGGGGCTACCCTACGAGAAATGGTACTACGAGAAAGAGAAGATGATGAGGTGCAGGATCTAGACTGGGAAAAAGATGAACCGGAAGATGAAGATGAACCGGATGGTGATCGATCATGCCCTGGTTTTGCCATGGGGATTTTAGTTACTGTTTCAGTTTAGTGAATGGAGTATATCTAACTATCATATAAGCCAAGGTCTCTTAACAAGTTTTCCATTTTCTAAAGATAGCCCATTTTTCATAAATAAAAATACAATACAAAGTAGACCTAAACAAGTTTTCATAAAAGAACTGCAACTGCAATATTTACTTCTAAGTGAACCCGTGTTACTATTTTCTAAAGATAGCCCATTTCTAATTTTTTACCCATATTTTTCTTTTAGAAAAACATAAATTTATTTGCAACAAACAACTCAAATTATAATGCATGCTTTCGTTTTCTATATGAGTAAGAACTTTTGGTGAATTGTTGCACGAATGTATATGATTAGGAATCGGTACAAAAAGCTTAACGATTGCTTATATTGGGTATCCTTCATCTTCATGTATTAGTAAAAAATTTGGTGAATTTTTGCATGAATGCATATTTCGTGAGGTCGATAAAAGAGTTCGATACATGGATTCGCAACTATTTTGATACCGAGTTTAGTCGGTTGGGGGTCTTTACAAAGTACTGAAAGTCTGAAACCAATAAAACAATGAATATCGAATTGTTGGAAAATTTAGTGCACTTGAGGTATCAATTCACACATGGTAATGGGTTTGGAGGTATGGAGTATACACCCATTTGGTCACTGAATCCCCTGACTCAATAGTGGTTATGTATTGATCAAGGTACTGCTTGATCAAGGTACTGCTAGTAGACTCTGCTGCTAGTATTGTGAATCTGCTGCTAGGATTCTGCTGACAGTTGATTCTGCTGCTAGCTCAGTTGATTCTGCTGCTAGCTGATTCTGCTGCTAGTTGATTCTGCTGCTGATAGCATTCTGCTGATAGTGTGATTCTGCTGCTAGCGTTTCCACTGATGTGTTAACTTTACCACTGCTAGTGATAATGTTTCCACTGATCCCTATTATTATGGAAATTATTATGTTATAATTAATGGGCCGTTAATTATACATAATTCCATGGGCTAGGGTTTTGAGTATTCTCTATTATAAATAGAGGTCACATCATTCTGCATGGATATAGATTATACGATATACTAAACACAAAACCCTAAACACTCTAATACACATCTGGTTCTTGATTTGTGCCTAAAACAAGAACTTCACTTGGTCTTATCCCATAGAGATATTCGTGTAACCCAGGCATAGGGTCGAATAGTTTCTATTGGAAAGTGATGCCACGATTTCAAGTGAATATCCGGTACCTTTATTGATTATCTTAACCCTAATCTGGGAACTGTTTTGCAGCTAAACAAACAACAATCAATAGAAACTATTAGTGATAATCAATGGCTGCTGCTATGAGACAAATAGCTGCTAACTTTTCCAAGTTGGAAAAGTTTGAAGGTGTGGATTTCAGAAGATGGCAGAAGAAGATGCAATTCTTGCTGACCAGTATGAACATGGTGTATGTTCTTACTACTGAGATTCCAGAAGATTTTGGAGAAGCTACTACTATGGAGCAGATGAGAGCAAGAAGCAAATGGGAGAATGATGATTATGTATGCAGAGGTTTAATTCTCAATGGTATGTCTGATACTTTATTTGATATTTACCAGAATGTTGAAACTTCACAAGAACTATGGGATTCCTTGGAAGCCAAGTATATGGCTGAGGATGCATCAAGTAAGAAGTTCCTTGTAAGTAATTTTAACAATTACAAAATGGTTGATTCTAGACCTGTCATGGAACAATACAATGAACTTCTTGGTATACTTGGTCGATTCACACAACACAAGATGAACATGGATGAGGCTATTTCAGTCTCTTGTATCATCGATAAACTTCCTCCTTCTTGGAAAGAATTCAAGCATATGCTTAAGCATAAGAAGGAGGAGTTAACTCTTGTTGAGTTGGGCAGTCACTTGCGCATTGAGGATTCACTCAAAGCTCAAGACATTGACAAGCCAAAGAGTAGCACTGCTACTGGTCCATCAGTTGTCAATATGGTGGAGCATAACAACTCCACCAAGTACAATGACAACAAGGGCAAGCGTAAGCATCAAGATAACACCAAATCTGATCTTAACAAGAAACCTAAGGTGACTTGTTGGAAGTGTGGGAAACCTGGACACTTCAGGAAAGATTGCAAGGGTGGTAAAGTTGGGAAAAAATCCAATGGATCAGGCACAAGTGGAGGGAATGGTAACACCAATTCTCTGAAAGGTCAGAATGTGTTTAATAAGTCTTTTAAGATTTATTATGTTACATATATATCTGATATTTACTTTGTGCAGGATGATGATGTTGCTTGGTGGGTTGACTCTGGAGCTACAATTCATGTGTGTAAAGATAGAAGTTGGTTCAAGACCTACAAGTCAATGAATGATGGTTCTATTCTTCACATGGGAAACGAGTCAACTGCCCTGGTGCATGGAAAAGGATGTGTTGAGTTGAAGTTTAGTTCTGGAAAGATTGTTTCTTTATTTAATGTTTTACATGTTCCTGATATTAGAAAGAATTTGGTTTCTAGTATTGTTTTAAATAATTGTGGTTATAAACAGGTTATTGAATCTGATAAGTTTGTTTTGTCTAAAAATGGTGTGTTTATTGGTTTTGGTTATTTAGGTAATCAAATGTTCAGACTTAATATTGTTCATGATAATATTGATTCTGCTTTTATATCTACATCTAAACTTTATGATTCAAACCTCTGGCATGCAAGACTTGGCCATGTACATTTTAAAAAAATACAAGATATGTCTAAGGATGGGTTAATTCCAGCCTTTGATGTGAACATTGAAAAGTGTAAAACTTGTATGTTGAACAAGATAACTAAGAAACCTTTTCAAGGAGTAAAACGTGAAACTAAAGTTTTGGAGTTAATTCACAGTGATCTTTGTGATTTACATGCTATTCCCTCTTTGGGGAATAAGAAATACTTTGTGACTTTTATTGATGATGCTTCTAGGTTTTTTCATGTTTATTTATTACATTCTAAAGATGAAGCATTAGATAAATTTAAAGTATTTAAAACTGAAGTTGAATTGCAACAAAGTTCCCTGATCAAAAGATTAAGGACTGATAGGGGAGGTGAGTACATGGATACTCTGTATTTTCAGTCTGTTGGTATAATCCATGAAACGACTGCCCCTTATACTCCTCAGCAAAATGGTATTTCTGAAAGGAAAAACAGGGTGCTGAAGGAGATGGTTAATTCCATGTTGTCCTATTCAGGGCTGAGTCAAGGATTCTGGGGTGAAGCTATGTTAACAGCTTGCTATTTATTAAATAGGGTTCCCAACAAAAGAACTGCAAATGCAATATTTACTTCTAAGTGAACCCGTGTTACTATTTTCTAAAGATAGCCCATTTCTAATTTTTTACCCATATTTTTCTTTTAGAAAAACATAAATTTATTTGCAACAAACAACTCAAATTATAATGCATGCTTTCGTTTTCTATATGAGTAAGAACTTTTGGTGAATTGTTGCATGAATGTATATGATTAGGAATCGGTACAAAAAGCTTAACGATTGCTTAATCCCCTGATGAGGTTCCTGCTAATGAGGTTCCTGCTGAGGTTGTGGAACAACAACCTGAACCTGAGCTCAGAAGGAGCAATAGGGTGAGGACTCCAAAGTCATTTGGACCTGAGTTTCAATTATACTTAATTGAAGGTACAAGGAGTGAGGTCTCTGACCAATACTCCTATAGCTTCATTGTGGAGGATGATCCCAAAACATTTGAAGAAGCAATGAAGTCCCTGGATGTTGCTTTCTGGAAAGAAGCAATTAATGATGAGATGGACTCCATCATGGGCAATAACACTTATGTGTTGACTGATCTACCACCTGGTTGCAAACCTTTAGGTAGCAAATGGATTTTCAAAAAGAAAATGAAGGTAGATGGAACTGTTGAAAAGTTCAAGGCAAGATTAGTTATTCAAGGCTTTAAACAAAAGTCAGGAATAGACTACTTTGATACTTATGCTCCAGTGGCACGTATCAGTACCATAAGATTGGTAATTGCTTTGGCATCAATTCACAATCTGATTTTTCATCAGATGGATGTGAAGACAGCTTTCTTGAATGGTGATTTAGATGAGGAGGTTTACATGAACCAACCTCAGGGCTTCATCATGCCTGGCAATGAAAACAAGGTGTGTAAACTGATTAAGTCTCTTTATGGACTAAAACAGGCACCTAAGCAATGGCATCAAAAGTTTGATGAAGTGGTTTTGTCTAGTGGTTATTTACTTAATTAAGCTGACAAATGTGTATATAGCAAATTTGATGAATCTGGTAAAGGAGTCATCATTTGTCTATATGTTGATGACATGTTGATCTTTGGCACTGACCAAAATCAAGTTGATCTTACAAAAGAATTTTTGTCATCAAAATTCTCCATGAAGGATATGGGGGAGGCAGATGTTATCCTTGGCATTAGGATTAAACATGAAAGTAACAAAATTTCTATCTCTCGGTCTCATTACATTGAGAAGGTGTTAAGGAAATTTAATTACTTTCATTGTACTCCAGTGAGTACTCCTATGGATACAAGTGAGAAGCTAATGCCTAATACTGGCAAAGCTGTATCTCAACTTGAGTATTCTAGGGTGATTGGCTGCTTGATGTATGCCATGACTTGTACAAGACCTGATATTGCTTTTGCTGTGGGTAAACTGAGCAGGTATACTAGTAATCCTAGTGCTCATCATTGGCAAGCAATTCAGAGGGTCTTTAAGTATTTGAAGAGAACTATGGATTATAGTCTCTCATATACTGGTTATCCTTCAGTATTAGAAGGATATACTGATGCCAGTTGGATCAGTAACACTGAAGACAATTCGTCTACAAGTGGCTGGGTATTCCTAGTTGGTGGAGGTGCAATTTCTTGGGCATCCAAGAAACAAACTTGCATTACCAGTTCAACCATGGAATCTGAATTTGTGGCTTTAGCTGCTGCTGGCAAAGAAGCTGAATGGTTGAAAAACTTGCTTTTTGAGATTCCATTGTGGTCTAAACCTATAACACCTATTTCTATCCGTTGTGATAGTGATGCTACATTGGCAAAGGCTTATATCCAGATGTACAATGGGAAGTCTAGACACTTAGGTGTTAGGCACAGCATGATTCGTGAGCTTATCATGAATGGGGTGATATCTATAGTGTTTGTTAAATCTCAAAAAAACTTAGCTGATCACTTGACGAAGGGTTTGGCTAGAGACTTGGTTTTGAAGTCTACTAAAGGGATGGGTTTAAGTCCAATTTAGTCACTGAATGCAAGGATACCCAACTCCCTTCTAAGGAAACTTGGAAGCTGAGTTCAATGTGGAAAGCTGATCATTTAGAGGACTGAAGCACATGTATTACAAACATCCCAAGGTTGTGCTTGTTACCTGCTGAAAGGAGGATGAAGTCTTCACTTCTTAATGGTTAATTTTCTTTGAAAAAGTGCTAAGCAGGAGCATGAATTAAAGATGAACCACCTATGTGAATGTTGAAGTTTTGCCGCTTCAGGAAGCTTAGGACTTTTAGCTTTTACAACATTTATGAATTGGATATGGACACATGGCTTGTATAGTGTCAGGAGTATTTTAGTGTTTGAAAACTTGTGTGTATTTATCATCAGGTATTCAAATGGGTTGAAGGGTTCAATTCTTAGAACACCCTGATTCTCGAATATTTGAAAGTATATGTACTAATGTGGAAATTCAATCCTCAGGATATTTTCATTTATGCACTTGTTTTGGTTTGCGTTTGATTTTCATGCAAAGGTAGTGAACTAAATTTGGGGAGGATTGTTGGAAAATTTAGTGCACTTGAGGGATCAATTCACACCTGGTAATGGGTTTGGAGGTATGGAGTATACACCCATTTGGTCACTGAATCCCCTGACTCAATAGTGGTTATGTATTGATCAAGGTACTGCTTGATCAAGGTACTGCTAGTAGACTCTGCTGCTAGTATTGTGAATCTGCTGCTAGGATTCTGCTGACAGTTGATTCTGCTGCTAGCTCAGTTGATTCTGCTGCTAGCTGATTCTGCTGCTAGTTGATTCTGCTGCTGATAGCATTCTGCTGATAGTGTGATTCTGCTGCTAGCGTTTCCACTGATGTGTTAACTTTACCACTGCTAGTGATAATGTTTCCACTGATCCCTATTATTATGGAAATTATTATGTTATAATTAATGGGCCGTTAATTATACATAATTCCATGGGCTAGGGTTTTGAGTATTCTCTATTATAAATAGAGGTCACATCATTCTGCATGGATATAGATTATACGATATACAAAACACAAAACCCTAAACACTCTAATACACATCTGGTTCTTGATTTGTGCCTAAAACAAGAACTTCACTTGGTCTTATCCCATAGAGATATTCGTGTAACCCAGGCATAGGGTCGAATAGTTTCTATTGGAAAGTGATACCACGATTTCAAGTGAATATCTGGTACCTTTATTGATTATCTTAACCCTAATCTGGGAACTGTTTTGCAGCTAAACAAACAACAATCAATAGAAACTATTAGTGATAATCAATGGCTGCTGCTATGAGACAAATAGCTGCTAACTTTTCCAAGTTGGAAAAGTTTGAAGGTGTGGATTTCAGAAGATGGCAGAAGAAGATGCAATTCTTGCTGACCAGTATGAACGTGGTGTATGTTCTTACTACTGAGATTCCAGAAGATTTTGGAGAAGCTGCTACTATGGAGCAGATGAGAGCAAGAAGCAAATGGGAGAATGATGATTATGTATGCAGAGGTTTAATTCTCAATGGTATGTATGATACTTTATTTGATATTTATCAGAATGTTGAAACTTCACAAGAACTATGGGATTCCTTGGAAGCCAAGTATATGGCTGAGGATGCATCAAGTAAGAAGTTCCTTGTAAGTAATTTTAACAATTACAAAATGGTTGATTCTAGACCTGTCATGGAACAATACAATGAACTTCTTGGTATACTTGGTCGATTCACACAACACAAGATGAACATGGATGAGGCTATTTCAGTCTCTTGTATCATCGATAAACTTCCTCCTTCTTGGAAAGAATTCAAGCATATGCTTAAGCATAAGAAGGAGGAGTTAACTCTTGTTGAGTTGGGCAGTCACTTGCGCATTGAGGATTCACTCAAAGCTCAAGACATTGACAAGCCAAAGAGTAGCACTGCTACTGGTCCATCAGTTGTCAATATGGTGGAGCATAACAACTCCACCAAGTACAATGACAACAAGGGCAAGCGTAAGCATCAAGATAACACCAAATCTGATCTTAACAAGAAACCTAAGGTGACTTGTTGGAAGTGTGGGAAACCTGGACACTTCAGGAAAGATTGCAAGGGTGGTAAAGTTGGGAAAAAATCCAATGGATCAGGCACAAGTGGAGGGAATGGTAACACCAATTCTCTGAAAGGTCAGAATGTGTTTAATAAGTCTTTTAAGATTTATTATGTTACATATATATCTGATATTTACTTTGTGCAGGATGAGGATGTTGCTTGGTGGGTTGACTCTGGAGCTACAATTCATGTGTGTAAAGATAGAAGTTGGTTCAAAACCTACAAGTCAATGAATGATGGTTCTATTCTTCACATGGGAAACGAGTCAACTGCCCTGGTGCATGGAAAAGGATGTGTTGAGTTGAAGTTTAGTTCTGGAAAGATTGTTTCTTTATTTAATGTTTTACATGTTCCCGATATTAGAAAGAATTTGGTTTCTAGTAGTGTTTTAAATAATTGTGGTTATAAACAGGTTATTGAATCTGATAAGTTTGTTTTGTCTAAAAATGGTGTGTTTATTGGTTTTGGTTATTTATGTAATCAAATGTTCAGACTTAATATTGTTCATGATAATATTGATTCTGCTTTTATATCTACATCTAAACTTTATGATTCAAACCTCTGGCATGCAAGACTTGGCCATGTACATTTTAAAAAAATACAAGATATGTCTAAGGATGGGTTAATTCCAGCCTTTGATGTGAACATTGAAAAGTGTAAAACTTGTATGTTGAACAAGATAACTAAGAAACCTTTTCAAGGGGTAAAACGTGAAACTAAAGTTTTGGAGTTAATTCACAGTGATCTTTGTGATTTACATGCTACTCCCTCTTTGGGGAATAAGAAATACTTTGTGACTTTTATTGATGATGCTTCTAGGTTTTGTCATGTTTATTTATTACATTCTAAAGATGAAGCATTAGATAAATTTAAAGTATTTAAAACTGAAGTTGAATTGCAACAAAGTTCCCTGATCAAAAGATTAAGGACTGATAGGGGAGGTGAGTACATGGATACTCTGTATTTTCAGTCTGTTGGTATAATCCATGAAACGACTGCCCCTTATACTCCTCAGCAAAATGGTATTTCTGAAAGGAAAAACAGGGTGCTGAAGGAGATGGTTAATTCCATGTTGTCCTATTCAGGGCTGAGTCAAGGATTCTGGGGTGAAGCTATGTTAACAGCTTGCTATTTATTAAATAGGGTTCCCAACAAAAGAACTGCAAATGCAATATTTACTTCTAAGTGAACCCGTGTTACTATTTTCTAAAGATAGCCCATTTCTAATTTTTTACCCATATTTTTCTTTTAGAAAAACATAAATTTATTTGCAACAAACAACTCAAATTATACTGCATGCTTTCGTTTTCTATATGAGTAAGAACTTTTGGTGAATTGTTGCATGAATGTATATGATTAGGAATCGGTACAAAAAGCTTAACGATTGCTTATATTGGGTATCCTTCATCTTCATGTATTAGTAAAAAATTTGGTGAATTTTTGCATGAATGCATATTTCGTGAGGTCGATAAAAGAGTTCGATACATGGATTCGCAACTATTTTGATACCGAGTTTAGTCGGTTGGGGGTCTTTACAAAGTACTGAAAGTCTGAAACCAATAAAACAATCAATATCGAATCTCGTGGGCTGTTCTACGAACAGCCTTTGTTGCACAGGTTCATAATGAAGCCAATTCTTATTCATGAAGTGTTTATAGTTTACCATTTTGTATTTGTGAATGAAACAGTGTAAGCAATTGAGTAATATAGAAACAATTGATATTATTAACTGAATGGATAATTGTTTACAAATACATATGACTCCCATTTATACATAGTGAAACGACATGACAGTTTCATGAACCATTGTGTCCTTACTGTCACATAACTGCCTATCTAAACGTCTGTTTGGTTTGTTGGCCTTTGGCCCAAACCTTGACCCATAATACTAATACTAATATACATATTTGCTTTTGGCATACAGAGACATTATTTGGTCTAGAGTTCCTCCCTAATGTCTTGATGCGAACATCCTCTTTAGCAGGTTTCTTCCAATCTTAAGTAATTACAATGAAATCATTACTTCCTGATGTGCTTGCACTTTCTTCATCATCTGCAGTCCTAGTCATGTTGCCTTCCAAGTTAACACCAAAATGAGTACTCTTGCCTTGTCTATTCTCAACCTCTTCATGTGCTTTTCCTAGTCCAACTTGTGTCCCTTCACAACCTTGTGGACCTTTTTCCTTGGCATAAGCAATGTCACTTTCAGCCACAGTCTTCTCAGGCTCTTCTCTAAACCAGGGCTTTATTGTTGTCTCATAGTAACACTTTATCATCTCAATGATTCGTTTGTAACAGTTCTTCAATGCATCCTCATCTTTTTCTGTTAAACCATGTAACACAGCAACCTTCTTCCATTTATCACCAAAAGTAACACTTAGATAGCCTCCCATGCTATCTATCATATTGTAGAGACCTAATAGATCAATCTCCACATCTCTTATGACTGGTGGTAGTGGTTCTAACACATCTTGATTCAAATATACCAGATTAAAACATTTTATCATATCTAGAAACCTCTTCCTGAGTACTTCCCAATTCTTGTATACCACACTGTCTTTCTTGATCAAATTTAAGAAAGATATAAACCTTGGGAATGAGTTTACCTTTATAGCATACAAGGTTCCATTCATACTTATGAAGTCTTCATCCAAGTAATCTTGTACATCATTTCTGTCCCAATTGAGTTCTTCTAACCCTCTTATCAGTGAACACTCTTCCTTAGTATCTATTGATTCAAAGTATTCTTCAAGATACCTATTGTGTTTTGCAATCACATTTTCTGCTTCATGACTGCGATCTTCCTTGGTAATTTCTTCTTGTACTTCTGTTCTTGCATTATCACACCTTTTGTCATCAAACATGTAGTGTATACTACATTTGTTGTGTCCATACTTCACAATATAACCTTGATCCTTCAATTGATCAATACTCAGAATATTCAATGTTGTTTCTGGTGTGTACAGCACACAAGGAATTACCATCTTCCTATCTTTTGTTTCCAGCGTTGCTTCTCCAATTCCATAAGAGAAGATAAACTTCTTCTCACTTTCTTCAGTTCCTTCCATCCGAAACCTGTTCTTCAATCTCTTGAATAATGACTTGGTTGGATACATGTGTTGTTTGTATGCACTTCTTGCATACCATATGTTGTCCCAACTTGTAAAATCCGTCCCCTCAACCATGTAATCAGTTATCACATGTACTTTTTGAGGGTACTTCAATTTTTCATCAACTTGGTTGACAATATGCTTCTTTTTTTTGGTTTGATCTTCAACCATGGTTCTGTTTCTCCTACTTGGACATTTCCAAAACACATGGCCACATTTCTTACATACATAACAACGTGCCCTTTTCTCCTTTTGTGTACTTGTCCTTCCTTCTCCATGTTCTTTGACAGTTGCAGGCACTTTTGAAGCATTGAATGCTTCAATTTCTTTCACTTTGCGCCTTAACATCTCCTTGCTTTCAGGAGATAGTTCTCTTTTGACTATTCCATGGTAACATCCTTTGTGGAGTTTCTCTTTGCAAGTACTTCCTTGTGAGACCCATCTGCCCTTGATTATGAATCGGCTTCCCCCAAGTCTCAGAGCCCTTGCTCTGAAAAACATGGTATGGAAAATTGTGACTCTGTTGGTACACCAATGGTCACTTCACCAAAAATCGATGCTGATTTATTTGGGAAACCCATCGATCCGAAGAAATATAGGAGCATGATTGGTTCTCTCATGTACCTTACTACTAGTCGACCTGATATTCATTTTGCACCGGCTTGGTAGGTGTATAGTTATAGTGTGAATGTTATATGAATTGTATTTGAAGTTATTAAAGGCGGTCATGCATGGGTTACATCGGCTTGGTAGGTGTATACCGTTTGTCACAGACACTAAGAAGTAAGTATGCAGGGACCTTTCGATCACTAAAATATGATTAAAAAGTATATATATGTATTATCGCAATAATATCCAAGTTAATCACCAAAATATTTTGTGATGCTTCTTTTTGCATGGGTGTCGATAGGTTGAATATGGTAGGAGTACACACGAAGTTTTTTATCAGCTGCACAAAGATGACTTGGAGACACACATTTGGATGATAAACACAGAGAATCTTTAAAGATCATCCAAGATATAAAACAAGTCATCAAAAGTCCACTGCTGGAAGCACAATGATTAAAAACTTTGAAGAATCAATGACTACGAGCTAGAAGTTTTAATTCACAGAATAGAATGCTAGAATTCGAATTGTAATTTCCAGGGTGACCTCCCTTAGGGGGAGATTGTTAGGTATATGAATATTCCTATGAAAGACTCGGTCACCCCGATGATATATTAGCATTAAACTAGCTCGTAGGTTTATTTGTATTTATTACCTCAAATCGTTTCTTTTTGCATTTTAGGTACTTGGGACGAGAATTCTGGAATTTGGAGCTTTTTGGACTTTTTGGACGTTTTGGGAGCAAAAGTGAAGAAAACAACAAAGTTGCGAAAAACCTGTTAGGAAAAGACACACAATAGTAACAATTCAATAATTCAATAGGAAATAACTAGGGAGTAGTGAAATCTAAGTAAACGCATTTTCCTCACAATAAGAAGTAAAAAGCTCGAACGAGCCGAGCCTAAACGAGCTCGAGCCTATGTTTGGGCTCATTTAATAATCGAGCTCGAGCCTGAGCTCTATAAAAAAAGCTCGTTTGGGCTCGCGAGCCTAAACGAGCCCTAGAAATATATACGTTTGCACAGGTTCATAACGAAGCCAATTCTTATTCATGAAGTGTTGATAGTTCACCATTTTGTATTTGTGAATGAAACAGTGTAAGCAATTGAGTAATGTAGAAACAATAGATATTATTAACCGAATGGATAATTACAGATACATTTGACTCCTATTTATACATAGTGAAACGACATGACAGTTTCATGAACCATTGTGTCCTTTAGACACTAACTGTCACATAACTAACTTAACTACCAATAACTACTTTTAACTAACTTACATAACTACCTATCTAAACGTCTGTTTGGTTTGTTGGCCTTTGGCCCAAACCTTGACCCATAATACTAATACTAATATACATATTTGCTTGTGGCATACAAAGACATTATTTGGTCTACAGCCTTTGCATTTCCTATGTTAATAAAGAGTTGAGTAGAGTGGTCGGGTACTCGATTTTGGGGGGAAAATATTAGTTTTCTATTTCTTAATCAAGATAGGTTAAAATAAATTAAGGTTAACAAATTCAATGTAATCTGGTGATTATATCTATTCATTTTTCGCAAGTTTTAAATTGTCCATTTTGTAAAACTTTTCGTTTATTTTGGTGCTAGTTTTATATATTAAAAGAAGTTGTGATTGGGTTATTCACTACATGTTAAGATCCTACAAAACGTTTTTACTTGCTCAGTATATGAGCCCCGTTTAATTCAAGTTGATTTTCAGGCCTGAGAAGTATTTAAGAAAACAGAAACATGAAAATACCTTAAATCACCAAAGCTCATTGATTTAGCAAAAGAGTCAATGGTACCTGATATGGGTTGTAGACCAGAAGGACGGAGGCCTCTAAATGTTTTTTTGATAATGATTCAAATGTGACTAGCATGTGTCCATAGGTATTTATACTATGTATCCCTTTATTAAATGGTTCATCATCATTTGTTCAAAAAAATATGGTCCAGCATGAGAGCTTCAAACTAAACTTGATTTTTTTTATATATACCAGTAGCCAATTTACCGGCGGCCAAATGAATTTGGAATGAGGCTAGATGCCTTCTGCCAACCCAAAACTTTCCAACTTTATTGTTAGGAATACAATTATTCCTATGAAAGACTCGGTCACCTAAATGATGTAATAGCATTAAGTTAGCTCGTAGTTAGTTTATTTATTAGTTAGTATTAGTTTAAGTAACACCGTGGAAGAAGGACGGGTCTTTACCCACTGTATGCCTGATCCACAGCCCGGTAGAGGGCGTATTATTTGGAAGTATAAATACCCCTCTCCCACCAAGGGAGAGGGTTGGACCTTTCATTTGAAGTAATCTAATCTTTCTTCTTTTCTTTCATTCTCTCTAAAGGTTCCCACTTTCTTCTTCCTCTTCTAATTCTAACGCCATATACCACCATGTTCTTCATGTTTAGAACTTAGTGTTTATCCTACAAATGGTATCAAGAGCCAAGGTTACATCTTAGGGTCTTGTAGAATCGGATTTGGTGTGGTATTTTGTGGTTTTTGTAAGTTAGAAGAGTTTTTCTTTGAAAACTTCTTGGTTTGATCTTTCTAGTGTTATATGTAGTGTTATGAGTGTACTTTTGTGATTATTGGTGTTAGTAATACATAGTTTTTCAGTTGGTTAAGCTATATCATATATCAGTTTGAAGTTTTGATTGATTTTGGGTCATATTCATACTAGCGGTTACCTTCTCTGTTTTAGTATTCTTGGTAGCGGTTTGCTCCTGATTTTAGCGGTTAACCTGGTAGCAATTACTTTATTGGGACATACAGACAAAACGCTAGATAGTGACAGTTTTGGATTATTGTGGTTAGCGATTAGAGTTAGCAGTTTGGGTTAGCGTTTAGGGTTAGCGGTTAGTATTTGCGGTTTGCTCCAGCGGTTTTCTTTGTTCAGCGTTTACCTAAGATAGCGATTAACTCATTCTGTGGTTTTCCAAGAATAGCGTTTACTTCTATAGCGATTATTTCGTCCAGCGGGTTGCTCCAGTTTGGTGGTTACCTTACCAAGTCTAGCGGTTAACTTATTTTAGTGACTACCTCAGGATTGCAATTACCTAAAGTTAGCGGTTTGCTATCACTAGCGATTACCTCTACCTTTTAGAGTTTAACTAAGTGGTGAGGTTCTTGTGATTGGTTAATAATTTGTATTTGGTGAATTGTTGTAACATAAGTCGTTTCGATTAATCTGATTGTGATCTGACGTTGTGAGTTAATTTTTACGACTTGACTAATTTCAATCGGATATATTGTAACTTGACTTGTCGCGACTTGACACTTTGTGCAAATTGTGACCCACCTACATCATGTCAATCTCTTCAGATTCAAAGATACCTGAAATTCTCAAATTATACGACATGGTTGATGAACATATGACCTCTAATCTTTCACAACAAATCAACGTACTTGTGCCTGATAATGCTTCAATGGAATCTTCATGCTCGGATCCTCAAGAGAATGTGACTCATCAGCCAAGTAAATTGCTTGATGATGTGAAGGAATGCCACATAGAATGCTTTCGACTACTTCATTCACACCTCTCGGTACTGTTAGAGGGAAATGGATTCAAAATGGGGTTTGAACGTGCATTTATAACTCTCTTCGGTCAAGATGTCCAGACTTTTACAGACATAATGATTCTTAATTTTGATCAATTACGACAACAACTGGACCAAGAAGAATCTTCCAATATTGGACCCATGGCTGCCCTCTGTGTGCTCAACAAACAACTGCAGAGGTTCATCAATTCAAAATCCGCTATGATATATGATTATGAGAGTCAGATGACTATGAAGTGTTTTGCTGACCACATGGAAATTGATGTTGACACATTCAGAGACATATTACTCCAACACATGGATAAGATTAAGGGGTACATTGAGGAAAGGGAAAAGCACAAACTAGAGTATGAAGACCAAGTGAAGGCACATAGGGTACAATCAAGTGATGGTATTGCTTATTTGAGTAAAGCATCGGATGTTGGGTCAGTCATCACTGAATGCAAGGGATCTGAAACTGATAAGATTGACACTACTAGCAATTTAGTGACCTGTGCTACACATAATATTGATGTAGAGTTCAGACCGGTTAATGTACATGTTTCAGGTGATGAGGTACCCTTAATTGATCAACATAATATACTTTCTAATGAATATCAGCATACATATCAAATTAAACCTATTTATGACACAAATCTATTGGAAAAGACTGACAGTGTAACTGTCTCTAATTCAACAAATATGTGTCATAAAGGGGGAGAAAGTGATATGGATGTTGAACATAATGATGCCTCAAGTTCTCTGCTTAAGGCTGAGTTTTCTAAAATAAAGGACAAGGACATGGTTGAAAAAGAAGTTTTTAATTAACTTTTAAAAAGATTTTCACAACTTGAAAAACATTGTATTTCACTTGAAATTGCAATACAACAAAAGGAAGAAAGTCTTCAAGCTTGCAAACCATGTATGAATCCAGAATTGCCTGAGCTTCGTGAATATTTCGTGATAAGCGATTTTAAAACTCAGCTACAAGCCAAGGACTTAACGATTAACCATTTGAAAGCTCGAATTAACATGTATAAGAATAGTAATGAAGCCAAAGTTCATAATGAAATTAATGGAATTGAATGTAAAATGGCTAAATTTCTTAAGGAGAATAAGACTTTGAAAGTACAATGTAAAGAACTGCGTGACTCAATCAAAGATATAAATGCTAAGACTGTCAATCAAACAACTTCTTTGTTAACTATAAACGATGATCTCATTGCTCAACTTCAGGAAAAGAGTTCAACAATTATAGGGTTAAAGAATGTACTAAGTAATGTAACAGGGAATTGTGCAAACTCTAAGTTTCCAAAAACATCAATCTTGGGAAAACAAGTTTTTAAATCAAGTAGAAACCAACGTGTCGTTAGACAACCGAATGCATTTATTTCTAACGGCAAGTAGGCCCGATATCATGTTTAGTGTCTGCCTTTGTGCACGCTTCCAAGAGGATCCCAAAACTTCTCATCTTGAAGCGGTTAAACGTATCTTCCGATACGTTAAAGGCACTACACACTTGGGATTATATTATCCCAAGGGGACCGGCGTAGAAACTATTGTCTATGTTGACTCTGATCATGCGGGAGATTATGTGGATCGAAAAAGTACGAGTGGTGTTTGTACCTTCATGGGTTATTGTATAACTTCTTGGTTCTCCAAGAAACAAACGGCTCTTGCTATCTCCACGACCGAAGTTGAATACGTAAGCGCCGGAAAGGCATGTCAACAAGCACTATGGATGAAGCAAGCTCTTATCGACTACGACATCCATCTAGACGACATACCAATTTTGTACGACAACAAAGGCGCCATCGAATTGAGCAAGAACCCCGTCCAACATTCTCGTACTAAACACATCGAAATTCGCCACCACTTCCTTCGCGATAATGTCCAAAAAGGAAACATTTCTATTGATAAAGTTCCCTCTCAAGACAATATCGCCGACATTCTAATGAAACCTCTAAAACGCGAATCCTTTAACTATCTCCATCTAGGTCTAGGAATGATGGAACACATCCCATAAAACCCCTCTTATGACTATTTAAATATTTCACTTGTGTTAATACAAATATCGCCTAAAAACGTTATTTATATTTTACTATCTTTCTTAGTTTTGTTAAATGACAAAAGGTAAAGTTTATTTTTAGCAAGTCATAAATATAGTTTAGAAGTCTTTTACTTAACATCACTCAAACTACATTTACATGTTTTCATAAAGTGATTTCAAATTGTAAAATGGTTAAGTATACTTTAGTATAATTTCATGTGTTAAAAATGTCATATAAGTATATTTAGTCAGTTTTCTAAAAGAGTGTATCTTATTTGGATATAAGTAAACCCTTTTTAGTAATCATTCACTTGCTAAATATCTCAAACAAACATTTTTAAGTCTCTACATAAACACTTTTACAAGAATACTTTCTTTTCTAAGTATATCTAAAATTAGAAATAATAGATATACTTACATCATCACTTGCATCACACATGTCCCTTCAAGGAAACATATGTGTAAGAGACATGTTTTATTTTGTTTAGATTCATACTCAAAGATCTCAAAATTGACTTTGTGAGATCTTGAGAATATTGAGTTAGATTATGAAATATTTTGTGCAGGATTTTGTCAGACATGCTAGCGGAACCCATGGGTATAACGGACGGAACCAAAGGATTGGTTCCGCCGTATCCGTGGGTTGGTCTGGAATTTTGCCTATAAATAGCAACTCACTCTTTGTGTTTTTCTTATCACTTACAATCATAACATACTGCATATACTTTCATTTCTCCCTTCCAACTCAGTTCCATTTCATATTTGTGAGTCATTCTTTGTAGCAATGGTGAGTGCTTATTCAATCACTATTATTTGACCAAAAACCGGACTAATGAGACCAAAAACTAACCAATTATGCCAAATTTGTATTGTTTTTGTGTTTGTGATGTGCAGGTACGGGATATTACACAAAATGACGAAAAATCACGAGAAAACAACGAAACCGAGTACGAGAGTGGAAGACGGTCAATTAGTCAAAGCTGTGATCTTAAAAGTCAACATTGGACCCTGAAGAATCTTACTTTGTCAAGATCAGTCCTTGGATTACATTATTGGGGAATTACAGAACAAGCCCTTGCACTTTCAAAATATTACACATTTGGTCCTTATATGTTCATATAAAAATCTGAAATGCTAAATTCATTACTAAGGTCCAACTAATTTCAGTCCAAATTAATATACCACAAACCCAAAGCCCATCACCAAAACCAAAAGTCCAAGCCCATACCCGGTCCAATACTTACCTTCGGTCAAACAGTCAACCAAGTCAAACAAATAAACAAACACACCCCGTATATTACCCGCGTCTCATTTTCCCAATTCACCCCACAAACCCAGAGTTATTGTTCCCCCCATGAACCCTAATTACCAATCCTATTAATTACCACAATTAAGGGTAATCGGGTCTATTCAGATGGATTCTAGAAGGGTGTCAGGTGTGTCAGGACTTGTCAGAGGCAAACTAGCACATATTGGGCTACGTGGCAAGCATGTATTGGTGGAGACGCGTCACCAAAGATGATCTGAGGGCTTATATTGAGAGGACTTGATTGGAGATTGATCAAAGGGTTCTGAGGAGCTGCAAACTAACACAAGTTTACACGGATTGCCAGCTTGGCAATCCGTGAATTCTCACCCCTCCTCTACTATAAAAAGGGACTAGTAGTAGCTCATTAGGTGTGGAGTTTTTAGATAACAAAACTCTGCCAAAATTTCTCTTGTATTAGATTAGCTTTGTAGTTTAATTGTAATTTCTTTTATTATCAATAAAATTTGTTTTTAGTTTAAATCAATTCAAGTTGTTTCTATTTCTGTTGTTATTAGTTCCTCTTACCAGTTTAAAAACTTGTTAGTTTACAAAATTATTTTAGATTTCAATTCTGTCATTATCTCATTTTAAATAGTTTTCATATAAAAATTAGATAATCAGAATTAAAAAATAAATAGAGTTTATTGAATTCAATTTTCAAATAACCTTGTTTGTGTATTAATACATCTCATATAAGCTTTGAATAGCTTATGTGTGAGTGAATTTAGCTCAAATATTCATTAGATTTTTGGTCAAAGGAAGTCAACTGCAAGGTTAATTTTGTGATCAGTAGTGGATTTGACAAGCTAAGGTAAGAAAGGGAAGCATCTTTGCCTGTCTAGAGGCAGGCGAGCGTAGTGAATCACCTCTTTTCTAGCTGAGGTGAAAATCTTATGTAAGTCTTGTTCTGATTTCCAATATACTGATTTCATCCTTTAGATTTTGAGTAGATCTGTTTTAGCTTGTTTGTTTACTGTTACATTAGTATAGTTAGATGTTATTTGAGTAACTTTGAGTGAATTTGTTCATTGAAGTGTTAGTTTAGTAATAGTTGTTAGTGTATTCACTGTTTTCTGCTCATGCTTTGTTAGATCTGTGTTAAGCAACTATAGCTGTTTAAAGTTGATGTTTATTACTTAATTGTTATCACATATTGTTATGAGAGGAAGTTTCATTGATTACAAGTAGAATGATGGATCATAACTGAGCTTCATAGTGTTAATCAGAAGGTTAAAGGGCTGTTTGGATCTGAGCTTCGCTGAAGTATTCGTGTTGTTTCATAACTGTTTCTTGTCACTAATAGGTTGCATTTGAGTAGATATTAAGTAATGAATCATAATAATAGTAAGTCATTCTATAAAAAAAGTCAAAGTAAGATTCTAATTAGCTTAACTAATTGTGTATTTGAATGCAGTTAAGAGGTAAGGAAAGAGTAGTTATATAATAGAATTTTGTAGCTTAATTTAGTATAATTTCATCTTTTAAACAACTAATTAGAGTAGAATCATTTGTTCAAATTTGGTAAAAGTCAACTAGTGTAGGAATTTTTATTAGTCAACTGTTTTCAGATTTAAGTCCCCATTGGTTACTGATTCAGGTCACTTTTAGAGTAGTATAAGGTTGTTTCTGAATGAGTTTCTTGGTTTATAGCATCTCAGTATGGTAGTCTAGTATTTGCTTCTTTAACTTTCTGGTTTAGAACTTATTAAGACTGCTTTTGTAGACTGCTTATTAGGTGTTTCAGCTTGTTATCTGTTTGTAATACATAGGCTGCTATACTTAGATATAGCTTGAATTTGAGTTGTTTTTGGTTTATCTGAGTTTATTAGTAGTTACATAAGTGTTGTGCAGCTCTGCTTTACCTGGCTTATTCATTTCTTTATTGTCTCTAGAATTAGCTTTTTAGTGTAATTGCTTATTGATTGCATTTCTTGTTTCTGAGTTACATTTTATGATTTCTAAGCATAATTAATTTTAGTTTGGCATATAACATCTGTGTTGTAAGTTTAGTTCAAGTTTTGTGGCAAGTGCTTATAAGCTGATTTGCTTGAAATCAGCACTTCTGCTCATCTTTTTCTTTCCAAAATTTTTCTACAAGTTCATTATAATATTTTAGATTTTCTGTAAATTTTTCATAATTTTCTGAGTTGATTTGATATTTTTCTTAATATTTCTTCACTTTTAATCATTTTTAAATAACAAAAATCCATAAAAAATCAGAAAAAGCTTTGAAAAATACAAAAACATTTTTAGAAATTCTTTTATAATATTTTAGAATTTTCAGAATTAAATTTTCATTTTTCCACTTTATTTTCTATTTTTCTTTATTTTTAATTCATTTTTAATTCCAAAAATAGGAAATAAATTCTAGAAAATAAATAAAAACTCAAAAAAATATTTTTCTTTTTCTTAAAATTCTTTTTATTAGTTTAAGATTTTTAGAAAATATTTTCAAGATCGTAGGATCATTTTCCAATAAACGTTACGTTTTAAATTTTACGGTTGCATTTTCGTTTTTACGTTTTTCACTTTTGTGCATAATTAGCTTTTAATCTTTGCATATTTCATAGTTGTTAGTGATTACTTGAATTATCTCGATTGATATTTTCACTTTCTCACTTTTCAATTCACGATTTCACGAATCGATATTCTCGATTCCATTCGCCTTCGTTGGGAAACGACTCGGGTAATCCGTATTTTACGCGGATCACTTCGATACTATACTATAAATATTATAATTGGTTTTCACGACTAATCAAGCAAGAAGATCACAATTTCACAAGCTTTAACACAACGTTGCAAGACATGTTAAGCATAGCTTAGTGTAAACTTGTAAAGTTTATACATCATTTTAATTGTATCCACTTGTAGTGATCGGTTAGTATTTTAGTCCTCAAAATACTTAGTATCAGGAGTTGTTGTACCCTTGTAAAAGAACTATCGGGAGTGGTTGAACCCTTGTGAAAGAACTCGACATCTAGTTTAGTGTCGGAAATAGTGTGTAAGCGACGTGTAAGGTTTTCTCCGCCGGTTAAAGGAGCTTGTTGACTAGTGCAAGAAACTCTCGAGTTGGATACTCGGGGCGTGGAGTAGGGCAAGGAAAAAGAGTCCTTGTAGCCGAACCACGATAAACATCCGTGTAATGGTTTGATCGTTTCTTACTCTTATTCTTGCATATTATTTATTGTTTGGTAAGTTGTCGATTACACGTAAAAGTTTTCAAAGAAAATCAAGTTAAAAACCGGTAAACTATTCAACCCCCCCTTCTAGTTTTCCACAATTGCCATCAAGAGCTACGTTACTCAAGATTTTAAAATATATTGTATTTTAAAACTTGGATCAATCAATGGATTTTGAAAATCTCAAAGAATGAAAATCTACTCAAAGACCACCGCTATTTCAAAAAGAAAGTTTCCTTGAATGGAAAAATAATTTTGAAAACTATGTGAGAACAGTTGATCAAAATCTTTGGCATACTATTTCCATTGGTGATTTTAAACCAACACAAACAAGTTTTGAAAATCAAGATGACTATCTCAAAATTGATAAAAACACTAAAGCTAAGTTAATGATCTATAAAGCTTTACCAAGAATTGAATATGAAAGAGTGCATTCTTGTCAAACGGCTAATGACATTTGAAAAGATATATTAAACTTTCTTCAAGAAATATGTCAAGTCAAAGATGATCAAATTGATCTTACGTATGAGTTAGAAGTCTTAGAAAAACAAATAGATAGACACTTAGTTGAGGTTAATACAAGTACTACGAGTTTAAATGTTTGAAATAAAAGTATTAGTGAAGATGAAAACATGGGTCAAGCTCCAAGAGGACTTGCTTACGAATCATGGAGCAACACAGATAAAGATGAAGACATGATGCGTGGGAATCGCACCTTGCTTTACCTCTCGAGGGATCTCGCGAGGCTTACAACCCCCACCAGGCAGTGTATCTGATCGTTGTAGTATAGTATAGTGACAAGTACCGGGGGATTGATCGTTCAGCTTAGGAATAGTGTCGCTAGGATTAGAAAACCTAATTAATAGTTCTAGAGATGAAAAATGATTATTTTTGTATTTTTATATTTTTATAAAAGCAAGTAAATCTCGGGTTTTGGAAGAGTGGGCGGAATTAGTTGCTATTCAACTAACCCAAAGCTAATATATAATTAAATTAAACTAATGAAAATAAAATTAAACTAATTTAAACTAAGGTTGTGAGCAGTGGTTGGAGAAATTGTGTTTACTTAGACTTCATTACTCCCTAGATATCTTTTACATGTCAATTACTTGTTACACTTGTATGGATGACTGATTGTATTCCTTAATACCATTCGTGGGGTGGCATACATAACTCCCCAACTCTATGAGCTCTTATCTCCTCCTACACCATGACCCAGCACAACTATAGGGATTGTAAACAGTGGCTCATGCATTAAATACAACCAATAAAGACCTAGTACGCCTCGGTTCATGTTTCTTAAGACGTTCAAGCATGTTACCATTTGGAGATCTGCCAGTTTTCTTAAGCCTAACATATAATATCATTCATCCAAAACAAGAATAGACAAGTAATCAACACATAATCAACATCTAGGTTTCATTAGATCTAAGCAAACACAAAGAAAATCTAGCCTAGCATAGTAGAATTAAGATAAGAACAAAAGATAAACAACCAACACATAGACATATTGATTGAATTAAGAGTATACTTATCTCAATTACAATGCAAGGTCTCAAGGGTTTGGAACCCTTGAAAAACCTGTAAAAGAGGCACCAAAATCGTCTTTTGGGTTTCACCAAAACTTCTCTCTTTTAATGA
Source organism: Artemisia argyi (assembly GCA_030686995.1). Lineage (NCBI taxonomy): Eukaryota > Viridiplantae > Streptophyta > Magnoliopsida > Asterales > Asteraceae > Artemisia > Artemisia argyi. Next base: position 307,762,882 of record CM060709.1, read on the forward strand.
AAAAACTAGAAAACTATATATAGGAAAAACACTATGACGGCGTCAAGAGTTAATTCTGACGCCGTCACCTCGCCGCCATATACTTCCTCGGACGCCCTTGATCCACTTGTGACGGCCTATGTGACGCCGTCACCACCTACGGTATTTTATTCTTTGCCACTTTGACGCCGTCATCAATCCATCTGACGCCGTCACCAGCTACGGTGTTTAATTCTCCATGTCTGACGCCGTCAAGAAGGGAGTCTTGACGCCGTCACCTTGTATCTTCAGCATGGATTTTTGGTACTTTGCCGTTTTCTTCACTTTTATGCTCCAAAAACGTCCAAAATAGCTTCTTTTCCAGAATTCACTCTCCAAACACCTAAAATCACAAAAGGAACGATTTAGGGCAATATTTGATCAAATAAAGTCGGATTCGGGCTTAAATGACCCCCTAAAAATGGATCATTTTTCGCCTCATCATATACCCTTACACTTGAGATTTGCTTGTCCTCAAGCAAATGAGCTTTTATTCTACTCAAAAGACAAGTTAGGGGTCATTTAACACTAATATAAAAGTAATTACAACAAATAATCGTTCCACTAAAGACCAATAGACAAGCACGGAGGTCATACACAAGCACCTCACAAATAGTGTTTAGATACTCACATCTCTCGGGTGTAATAAAGTAATATAACATCATGGAAATGGAAGATATCTCTCACTACCTGTCATAGCAAAATAGATTACCATAGGCTTGGGAAAGGATCAAACCTCCACCACATGGCGTAAGCACCTAGGATAAACTATCAAAGAGGTCTTTTTAAAGGGTTATAACGTTAGGTGTAGGGATATGAATTACACGGTTTTGTTGGATAAAGGGAATTTTACTGGTGGCGAGTTAACAATATTGGTTAATTACATGTACAATATGGCGTTGCTAAGCCAAGACTAGACTCGACTTAAGCTAATAAATGAAAAATAACAAAAACATAAAATGAACATAGAATGAAAACGGGATGGTAGTCCGTATGTTTTTTCTCTTTTTCTTTTCTATTTTTTTTATTTTTTTTTTATTTTTTTTTTTTTGCATACACTCTTACCCTACCATCCAAAATAATACATCATAGGGGTTCGAGCATTCCCTTTACACTTGAATCTTTACATACTTTACATTAAATTATTCTAATGACTCGAATTAAGAAAATCAAAACACTTGGAGCACTTTTAAGATTAACGTACATATGTGGGTAATAATATTATGTTCTTCCCCATTACTCCATAAAATAAGTACTTACCCATGAGTCCCAATCGTCCCAAAACAATATGTACAAGGATATGACTCGACTTTGCAACCATGTAATCAATTAGAAAGTTAACTTAGGGTTTAACAAATAACAATAATGCACTAAAAATGAGCGCATACACGGAAGGTTAAGGCGATTTTGGTGTACTTTTAAGTGGGGTGTAACAAATTCTTCCTTTAAGTAAGATGCTTAAAGTTAGAAACGAAAAGATAGGCTCGGAGGGGTGTACTAGGGTATCGTGTACTAAAAATGAGTACAACGCAAAGGGTGTGGGAAAAATTAGTTGACTTAACTAGTCAAGTAATATGACTTAAACGGTCAAGTAATTATGATACGGGTTTAACACAAGGGTAATCCTAATGCCTCTTATCATGTAGTAAATCCTACTACACGAATGTAGTCTCACTAGCGGTCTCGGGATGCATCACTAACGCAAGTTCTAGAATCTAAATGCTACCGGTACACTCATAAGCACCAATAATAAATGCTTTTCCTATCAAATCTAAAGGCGAACCTCACATTTTTGGGTGGAAAATTTTTCTGAATATACGGTTATGTGCTAGTCATACAACCTCCTATCCATGAGACGCTTGCTATGGCTAAAGTTTCACTCCTAAATGTTGTAAAAAAATTTAAATTTGGCGCTAAAATTACACTAACAAGTATTTCTCATAGTTTTATTACACACCTACTATCAAACAAAACAAACTCAAGCGAAAGTGCATATGTAAGGTATCATCTTTTTACCCTCCCCTTACACTTAGGATGAACATTGTCCCCAATGTTCAAGTAAAGAATGTAAAAGTTAAAAGTAAAGAGAATGAAATCAAATACTCCCCTGATTCGCTCGGTATGGATTATAGGTTAGCCAGGTTAAATCTTCCTCCAAGAAAATGAACAATCAAAGCTTCCCTTCCAGAATATAAATCATCTCCTTGTCATAAATAACCTGTAAATCCTGACAAAAGTAGACAAGGCAACCTCGCGTAAAATCGGCGGCATCCTATATAAGTTACTAAATCCTAGAAAACAAAGTAAGATATAATGCTTGTGGAATGAAGTTTGCAGATTTCCTGGAGATTATAAAACTTAATAATTCACAAAAAACCATAAGATTCCGTTAGAAAAACAAAACCGGTAAAATTTCCAGATTTTTGACTCCTGACGCCATCAAGAGCAATAGCATGACGCCGTCAGAATGGACCTGCAGAAATCTTTATGTTAAGTTTCCGGAAAATTTCTGGAAAAACTTTGTCCTACTTCCTGGAAAATCCTGCAAAACTTCATTATGACTCAATACAAGCATTTGACTCTAACAATTACGAATATACATGTTCATTAAATATTGTGGAGAATCATGATCGGTTTGTTTCTTAAAAACATATTTGGGGTTTCCCCTTACACTTATCTTTTACAAAAATACCTTTAGGTTGAAGTTAAGACTAGGCCAAACAACATAATAAAGTATTTCCACATTTTAATTGAGAAACATGATCAACCAACAATAAAAATAAAACATGCATACGGAAGCAAATAACAATCAAACAAATAAAATCACACAAAACATGGGTTGCCTCCCAAGAAGCGCTTTTCTTTATTTACGAGTCTTGTAGCTAGACTCAAAGTCGTGGGTTACTACGTGATTCGGGTGAGTTCCTCGTTGAGGATATCCTTGGGATCAAACTTGGGTTTCAACTTTCTATCGGTCTCCTTAGTGCGATATGACCTTTCAAAAATTTCTCCATCCGGATCATACAAGATCATTCTAATATGCCATGACCCGTCACCTTCTTTGGGTGGCTTGTCCCACCTCCACTCACACTTATCTCCCTCTCTTTTCCATTTATTCCTTTCTATGTTGATGGGCATTACGCTTAATAACTCAATCATCTTCCTAAAGACTAAGGGATCCTCAAAGGGGTCTAGCTCCTCATCTCTAGCAATGAGTTGTTCTACCGAATGTGTCTTCTCAACAAAGTCCTTCTCTAGATAGAATGGGCATTGAGGTCCTATGAAATTACTTTCTATCCAAGGCCCATATCTAGACGGTCTCCTATTCATCTCTACCCAATATGGTGTTGGTTCATCATTACAATCATAACTATGCTTCTTAACATCATATACCGACCAAGTATCGCCTTCTCCTACCGTTATCTTTGATTCCTTGCAATCTATCATGGCACTAGCGGTTGCTAAGAATCCTCTTCCTACCAATAATGGGCATGTAGTGTCACTAACCATGTCTAGGACGTGAAAATCCGCTAATATAGTTAACTTTCCTACGTGAACAACTACATCCTTAATCATTCCAACCGGGTGTGCAATACTCCCATCCGCTAGACCTATCAATACCTCCGTTTCCTCTAACTTTCCTAGCTTAAGAGTGGTGAATAAGGATAAGGGAATCAAGTTGAGGCTTGACCCTAAATCGGCTAATGTGTCGAAAGCTTCGGATCTTCCTATCTTACAAGGCAAAACAAATATACCCTGGTCATCAAGCATTTTAGGTAACTTGTTTTGAACGAAAGCGGTCCCATTTTTGCCTAGCTTACACTTCTCATATTTTTCTAGGAGGGCGCTATAGTATGGAGCACGCGCTAAGACATCAATGACGGGGCGTTCAATGTGAAGTTCTTTGAATTCATCGTCAAGGTCTTGCGTAAGAGGTGTTTCAACAATGCTTTTGACCGGCTCTATAGTGGGAGTTTTAGTTGATTGGTCCTTTTGGGGAACTTGGTTTTGCTTGAAACACGTGCTCGTTGATTTGACCGAATAATATTGTGGACACGAAGCGGGTGACGAAACGGATGATATGGAATTAACGGTTAGTTTCGGATTCTTGATTGTGTCACTTGGGAGTGCTCCCATTTCTCGGTCATTGAGAACTTTCAACAATGTGTCAATTCTAGTGGTCATCTCGCTTTGCTTTTGTTTGAAATCGGCTTCAAACTTGGATATGCGAGCTTCTTGAGATGCCATGAACTTTGACATCAATCCTTCAAGATTGTTGGTACTACCATAGTTGTTAGAAGGATTGTTGTTGAAGGTACGGTTGGATGGTGGACCGTTTGATTGGTAACGATTAGGCGGATTGGAAGAATTGGGTTGATTTTGTTTCCACCTAAGGTTTGGGTGATTTTTCCATGAGGGGTTGTATGAATCACCGTATGTGTTTAGCTCGGGCTTGAAAGTGTACCACTTATCTCCCACTTCGTCGGTACGCGTGGATGCGTAGTCCGCAAAAGCTGTTCCGGGGAGTTCCATACAATCACGAGTGTCATGGGGACCACTACATAATTCGCATGAAGAAGTGATTTTGTTCACTTGGCTTGAATGCTTCGGAGCTTCGTAAGATTTCATGAGAAACTTGACTTGGTCCTCAAGTTCCATGATCCTACGGTCGGGAGTGCTTGAATTGTTCGAAGGCAAAGATATTGCCTTGACCGTTTTGTTCAAATCACGGGGATCATTCCAACTTTCATTGTCATAGAGAGCAAGATCTTCTATGAGTTCCCATGATTGTTCTGCACTAAGATCACGTAGCTTACCACCGGCCGATTGGTCAATGGTTCGCCTTGTGGAGATATCGATATGGTCATAAAAAATTTGGACTTGGAGCCAAAGATCTATGCCATGATGAGGGACTTTTTGGAGTAAGTCCTTGAAACGAGTCCATGCTTCATAAAGAGATTCATTTTGACGTTGTTGGAACATCAAGATGTCATTCCTAAGCTTAGTAGTTCTCCCCGGTGGGAAAAATTGAGCAAGGAAACGAGTGGTGAGATCATCCCATGTGGTGATGGATCCCGCGGGTAAACGCTCAAGCCATTGACTAGCTTGATCCCGTAGAGAGAATTGGAATAGGCGTAAACGGGTAGTCTCTCTAGTTTCAACACCTAGGTCTATGGAATCTACGATTTTGAGGAAGTCCTTAAGGTGTTGGTTTGGATCTTCAGAACGAAGTCCATGGAATGCACATCCGCTTTGCACCAACCGGATGGTGTCGGATCGCAAGGGGGTCACATTGGCTCCGGTGAGCTCAATGGTGTTTCGGTAGCCTTGGTGGCTAGGTCGGGAATACTCTCCTAAGGTTCGGGGCCTAAGGGGTTCTAATGGTGGGTTTTGTTGTGGTGGGATGATGGGTTCAAAGATGTTACCACCTTCCATGATGTCGGATGGTAAAGAGTTACGAACAAAGGCACGAAGAAATAAGATAGACTAAAGAAGACCTAAAAATAAAAAGAAAAAATCTTACTAGAAAGGAATCTAGCAAGTAGACCTAATAAAAAGAAATCCTAACCTAGACAATAACTATTCCCCGGGCTGCGGCGCCAAAAACTTGATGCGTGGGAATCGCACCTTGCTTTACCTCTCGAGGGATCTCGCGAGGCTTACAACCCCCACCAGGCAGTGTACCTGATCGTTGTAGTATAGTATAGTGACAAGTACCGGGGGATTGATCGTTCAGCTTAGGAATAGTGTCGCTAGGATTAGAAAACCTAATTAATAGTTCTAGAGATGAAAGATGATTATTTTTGTATTTTTATATTTTTATAAAAGCAAGTAAATCTCGGGTTTTGGAAGAGTGGGCGGAATTAGTTGCTATTCAACTAACCCAAAGCTAATATATAATTAAATTAAACTAATGAAAATGAAATTAAACTAATTTAAACTAAGGTTGTGAGCAGTGGTTGGAGAAATTGTGTTTACTTAGACTTCATTACTCCTTAGATATCTTTTACATGTCAATTACTTGTTACACTTGTATGGATGACGGATTGTATTCCTTAATACCATTCGTGGGGTGGCATACATAACTCCCCAACTCTATGAGCTCTTATCTCCTCCTACACCATGACCCATCACAACTATAGGGATTGTAAACAGTGGCTCATGCATTAAATACAACCAATAAAGACCTAGTACGCCTCGGTTCATGTTTCTTAAGACGTTCAAGCATGTTACCATTTGGAGATCTGCCAGTTTTCTTAAGCCTAACATATAATATCATTCATCCAAAACAAGAATAGACAAGTAATCAACACATAATCAACATCTAGGTTTCATTAGATCTAAGCAAACACAAAGAAAATCTAGCCTAGCATAGTAGAATTAAGATAAGAACAAAAGATAAACAACCAACACATAGACATATTGATTGAATTAAGAGTATACTTATCTCAATTACAATGCAAGGTCTCAAGGGTTTGGAACCCTTGAAAAACCTGTAAAAGAGGCACCAAAATCGTCTTTTGGGTTTCACCAAAACTTCTCTCTTTTAATGAAAAAACTAGAAAACTATATATAGGAAAAACACTATGACGGCGTCAAGAGTTAATTCTGACGCCGTCACCTCGCCGCCATATACTTCCTCGGACGCCCTTGATCCACTTGTGACGCCCTATGTGACGCCGTCACCACCTACGGTATTTTATTCTTTGCCACTTTGACGCCGTCATCAATCCATCTGACGCCGTCACCAGCTACGGTGTTTAATTCTCCATGTCTGACGCCGTCAAGAAGGGAGTCTTGACGCCGTCACCTTGTATCTTCAGCATGGATTTTTGGTACTTTGCCGTTTTCTTCACTTTTATGCTCCAAAAACGTCCAAAATAGCTTCTTTTCCAGAATTCACTCTCCAAACACCTAAAATCACAAAAGGAACGATTTAGGGCAATATTTGATCAAATAAAGTCGGATTCGGGCTTAAATGACCCCCTAAAAACGGATCATTTTTCGCCTCATCAAGACAACTATTCGGTTTGCAATTGTATATTGGATAGAACTACAAACAAGGTAAAACTTGAAACCGAACACTTTTGCTTTGACATATTCATCTTAGAATTCTCTAAACTAGAAGTGAGTCTAAACATTTGTGTAACATGAACCTAAAAGCAATCTTTAACAATGAACCTTTAAAATCTCTCAAGAACAATTTTGAAATAGAAATCATGTTGGAAGATAAAATGTCTAGACTTGAGAATGTTGAAATTGATCTTGAATGCAAAATATGTCAAAAGTACAAAGATGAAAATAGAAGACAAAATGAAAAAGGAAAAATGTTAGTTAATTTGAAGAAAGTTCAAAATCTATTGAAAGCTTGTTAAAAAGTCAAAAGTCATTTAGAGGCAAAACCGGATTAGGATTTAACTCAAATGCACCATCAACAAGTAAAACAAAGCAAGTAAAGTTTGTTAAGCCTAGAAGAGAAGATTGATAAAAGTATTTGGTGTGCGGATGAAATTATGAAACTCCAAAAATCACATTTTGATAGAACGGGGTTAGGATTCATGAAATCAGGGTCAATAAGTAGTTTAAAGAAACAAGGCGAAAAAGGACAAGAAAATGACAAACTGCAGCAATGACCCACGGAAATGATGGAACCAAAAATTTGGTTCCGCCAGTTGAACCCATTGGTTCCATGGAGACTGCTGCAGAACAGAACACTTCAATAACTAACCGTAATGAATTTGTTAAATTTCCAAAGAAGTCCAACACTAGTTCAACTGAAACTAAACTTAAACCGGCCATTAAAATAGGAGTAGGACTTGCTAAAATGAATTTAGAACTAGAACTACTCAACCAAGACCTAAAACGCCTTTATCCAAACACCCATTTCCAAAGAGCAACTACAACACACAACCCTACTTTCAACATAGCTGGGGTCAAAACATACCTAGACAACATCAAGTTCCAAACTATGTGTCTTGGAACCTATATCCACCATTTCCTTACATGAATCAAGGTAATGGCATGTTTAACCAAATTGGACCCATGAGATATTGGGGACCAAATGTTTGAATGCTTTTTATAAAATAGGTTAGCTTAAAAGTGTGTTTGGAACCGGATGAATGGATCAAAGATAGCGGTTGCTCAAGACACATGATATAACACCCCCATTTTTCACTGATCGCAGCGGATTAAGTGTTTGGGGTATTACTCATGAAATCAAAGACAAGATAATAGAAAACGACTCGAAAAGAGACATTTTTGAAAAAGGTGTTATCATTCATTTATTCATCAGAGTTTTTACAGTAAAAGATGTACTTTTACCAAAACAAATGTCCCTAAGATACGTTTTGTGACACAAAACTGATGAATGATAACCATTATGGACTTCCTCATGTCCAGTACTTCTTCGTGCCAGGGTTCCTATAGTGCCTAATTACCTAGGATTACATACTTAAAAGTCAGCACGAATGTTGAGTGAGAGTCATAGGTTTAAGTAGATAGGGTATGAATACAAGTTCCATAGAGTTCAGCTTAAACCCTATATGTGGAAAGGTTTTAGTGTTAGAAGGTATATTGCACTAAGCTCATGAACCACACATTAACAGTCCGGGTCATAGGGTCTGCAGACCAACCATGAGGGGACGAGAAGGATAACTTTCCAAAGTTAATCCTTTAGTGGGTTCAAATATAGTACTTATTGATTCCATCTAGAAAGATGTAGTATCATTCGCGTGGGTAAAATATCCCAAATGATTAGATTCATGAATTTTCGTTATGTAGTTGTGGCGGATAGTTTACTCGTGCAATAACCAAAGAAAAGACTTGTATTCGGTTTAAAGCAAGTATCCCCCTCACGGGGTTGTAAAACATTTAAAAGTGAGGCTATGAAAACTCACCTGGGTCTTAAGGTAAGTAAAGTAGGGGTTTAGACAACTCACTCTCCTGGGGGTAGTGTAGGTGTGCGTATGTCAAGTCTTAGTCTAGGTTTTCTTAATTAATCACTCTTAGGGTTTTTATATATATCATAACACTGTTCGGGCCATCATATTTCAGAAGTATATGATTCCTCACATGAAGCTCCCTACTCTTGTATTATGTTATCAACATAATACCGTTCGGGCCATTACAATTCAGAAGTTAATACTCCTCACGGGAAGCTCCCTACTATTGAGTTATGTTGTTGTTAATGTTTAGTTATAACATAACACCGTTCGGGCCATCATAACTCAGAAGTATATGCAATAATCGTTTGAGGAGCCAGAGCACTTTAATTCGTAAACCTAGCAAACTCGTCAAAACGAAATATCCACATAGTACTCCTCGCATGAAACTCCCTAGTATTGTGTTATGCTTCTAACTCAAATAGATTTTATATTTATATGAAAATAGTTCATTTTTACCCTTCAAGTTTTTATATTTACGTTTTCTACCCTATACTTATAAACTTATAACAATTAAGCATATAACTTTCTAAGTTTTGCACATTTAATACCTATACTTATATATTTTAGAGAAATGAAAAAAACAGTCCCTAAACTATACTGACTTTTAATAATTATCCTTTTTACCCTTAACTTTATAATATTTGCATAACTAGTCCTTTTAAGTTTATAATTTATTTTAATTTCTATCCTAAGGCTTCAAAACTTTGCAAAATGAGTCCTTGCACTAATAACTTCTAGGAAATGTCAAAAACAGTCCCTCGACTTTATAGTTTTAGGAATTTACAATATGTACCCCTATGCATGGAAACTTTTACAAAACTAGTCCTAAATCCTAGTAAACCATATTTTTATAAAACAACTAGGTTTCTAAGCTTATGTTTAGCTAATCTAAGTTCAAATAAGTCATCTAATTCACATTAGAGCACATAATATAGCAATTTAGCATGTTAACACCTAATTTTCTAAATCTAGGGTTTCGAATAGAAAATTTCTAAAACTAAGTGATCAAGGCTATCCTATGGTTCCTAATGCATTTTCTAAGAGTCCTAGGTCTATTCTAAAGCTAATAGATTCAAAGTTAAGGCTTACCTAGGTCGTGCAAAGGTTAACGAGGGTGCTAGGGTTTTTAGGGTGTTTAGTAACTAATATAATGTCCTAAGTGGCTTATACTAAGTGGTGATAACTTATGGTAAAGATTTGGGATAGTTTAGACCTAGTTTCGGGAAGTTATGACCTAATTAGGGTTTTGTGCTTATATTACTTGTACCTAAGTTTTAGGGAGTTTTACTATGATCTTGGGAGTCTAATATATCCTAAGGTAACTAATGTAACTCATACCTAAGCCTTAAACACTTTCAAGTTAGTTCAGATAAGCAATTAGGGTTTTTAAGATAACCGTAAACACATAGGTGCAATTAGGGTTTTCTAGCAAGTATGGTGTACTAGAGTGATAGTTTTCTTAGTGAAAATATGTTTGTAACCTTGACTTGACATACTGGGATGTTTACATCAAGTAAACATGGTAGTGGTTGGCATAGGTGGATACGTGAGCTTGTCTAGAAGTTAGTTAGGTCATAAGGATATAATAAAGCAAAAATTTAGCTCGGGAAAATCCTATAGGCATTTCTAATCCTAGATTGTACTTAGTGAGAGCCTAATTTAAGTTAGTAAGGCATTTCTAACCTAAGGGGAAGTTAGTGGGTTGTTACAGTCTCCCATCCTAAAAGATAATCTCGTCCCGAGATTTAACTAGGGTTAGTGTGTGAGGGTGAGAATAGATGGGGATATTTAGCACGGATTTGATCCTCTCATTCCCAAGTATACTCTGGTCCTCTTTGGGAGTCCCAGTGTACCTTAACGATAGGAATCTAGTGGTGTTTTAGATTTTTGACCTCTCGGTCCATAATTTCCACTAGTTCAACTGGTTTTCTGGAAGCACATAAAATAGAGGGCCGAGATGGAAAAAATAAAATTTAAACACATGAAATCACGAAAAAAAAAAAAAAAAAAAACGGACTTAGGCCTAGGAGGCTGGGACCCTTCCCATTCCCTTAATAGCTCCGCCAATCAAACAGATACCAAGGGGATGAAAAGGATTATTACGATGGAATGAGAAAATGTTTGTTCATATTTATGTAATGTAATAATTCATTACAAGGAATGACTTATTACACTAAAACATTCCTTAGGGGCCCCCTACTTTTTTTTCATTACATCCCGTAATGGAATCAAAATTACATAAAACTCTACCATTAACTAACCATATTAATGAAACTTCTTATCAATATTGGGTATTTTAGTCTTTTTATTATGATTCTGTTACGACTTATCAAACGAACAAAACATGACAAATAATGGTAATTACTCATTACATTACACCAATTATTTTATTACATTGGTCATTCCATTCATTTAACATTTTATTTCGTCCTGCCAAACGAACTTTCTCTTAATAAAAAATATAAAAATTACTTGTGATTATCGAAAATTTGGCCCATCTCTTTTTTAACAATTAAAGAATGTATTAAATATGTAGTATCAAGCAATTATAAAAGAGCAACCTTTTTATCAGTAATAACTATGTACGTGTAACTTTGACATCTCAAAAAGTGACCTATCATCCCTAAATAAACCCAATTATCCTTCAAAGATGTTGACCACCGCACCTCCACCCCACGACCATCGAACGCCACCAAATAACAACCAACTGCTACTGGGCGCAGTCACTCCCAGCGCCAACAGATTTTTTACGGGTCAGTTTGCTTAACAAGATGCATAAACAAACCCTAACATACGATATTCTCTATTTATCTTTCTCATTCCGTTGGTTTTTTGGTTTTTGCATTAAATTAATCATCTTGTCTGAATGTATTGCATATTATATCAAATTAGAATGAAATGATTCAAAAGGCTCGGTACAGAAGGTGATTTGTTAGCTTTATTCAAATTAATTATGTTGTTAATATGTGATGTATGTGTATGCTTGCTTGGAGATTATTGATTGCTATGATCGTAGATGAAACGATAAAGTGCTAAACACTGTTGATTGCTGTAATTGTAGATGTACATGTGTGTATTTGGGATTTAGAATCCTAGCTGAACACAAGGTGTTCGATGAAATGCTTAGCTGAATACTACATTCACCATGTCGTTATTTGTTTGCTTTAGTCATACTTTTTGATCGGCGCGTGATTATCCGAAGAACAGAGTGTTTAATCAGGGTTATTGTGCTTGAAATAAGATTAAAAGCATGCTTTGGGTAAATAATTAGGCTTAATATTGTTTTTCTTCACCTCATTTGTAAGATGAGTCAAATTTTGCTTAATATAATTTGTATGATAATGTGTAGTCATTAATGTGGCTTTTTAGTTACAAGAATGAGCATAGTTGGTCGAAGTTACCACCTTATACAGAATATATGTTTATATGTGAACTTTTTTGTTTTGTTTTGTGGTTTAGTTGCGATCCCATATACGCCTACGAACATTTCAATACCACTGAGGTAACAAAGGAAAGGTAATTTTCAATTTTATTTTTCATCACATTAGTATTTAGTTCTCTATTAACTTTTTAAAATTAGTGCTGACAATTTCATTTTTTTTTTTAAATTTTTTTTATTGTTATTTTTTTAACTTATGAATAGGTTGATTTGGGTTGTGATCTCAAAAAAGAATAAAGACAGTTTGGTAAAAATTTTAAAATTTGGCCAAACGAGGAGCGCGTCAAATGCTATTTGGCATACCATATCACAGGTTAGTATTAAAGAACTTAAGGTATTTGCTTGTGTGCTTAAGGTCATCACTATGTTTCGTTAAGTGTTCTATCTTTGAGTTGCATATGGCACATTAGAGTTCTCATATTTTATCCAAACAACTTGTATGAATGAGACTAGAATTGTGCAATAGATATATTGATGCTCTTGTTCACTTGCTTGCTTGTTTATGCAATGTGATAGTTGACAAACATCGGCACCTCTGGCTTCTAAATAAACAAGCTTAAAAAAGCCTCAAAGTCTCGAACTGGCTGTCATGAGAAAACATGGCTATCCTATAATTAAGATTCCTGTTGCATATGAAGTAAATATTATGTGTGTGATTGCGGCTTTAGATTTACTCAACCAACACCTAACACAGTTATATATCAAATGCTTTTACTTTGATGCTAATTACATGATTGATTGCCTTCTAGTGGGTGTCATTTGTCATTGTTAAATAACTTGGCAATTTGTTTCTTGCAATAAAATATCTTGTAGAAGATGAGGTTAATGTAAAATTGTATTATTTTGTTTATAGCGTTTTACCTATAGTAACTATAATTATCAATCGTCATAAAATGTTGTCGTTGTGCACTACTACTCGTCTATTCTATTTACAAGACGGGTGACTGATCTAAAAAGATGCACTTTGCTTCACTCGTACAAATCATCAATCGTCATAAAATGTTGTCGTTGTGCACTACTACTCGTCTATTCTATTTACAAGATGGGTGATTGATCTAAAAAGATGCACTTTGCCTCACTCGTACAATATCATTATTAGCCAAATGGAAGTATCAAATTCCTCAGTTGGACAATCGTTGCACAGTTGCACAAATGTGTGAACTTTTCAAGGGTCTCGATTGCTAGGCTTACTAAATGGCCCCACAATTATATCCATTATCAATTTAATATGTTACTATTTTCATTTTATATTAATTGTTCAGTTTTGACTTTTGAATTCATTCTTTTCAACTTTGACCTTTAATATCTTTGTTTGTTTTATTACAATATTTAATAAAAATACCATTAAGATTTAATCCAGTTATATATTTTGCATTAGATATTATATAACACAAACAGAAATATTTAAAGTCAAAGTTGAAAAAAACAACTTTAAAAAAAGTCAAAGTGAACATTTAATATGAGATGGAGGGAGTACATAATAATATATGGACTAGCTTATTTCAAGGCCCTATGAAGTACTGGTCTTTGTGCCCTTGTGCCGGCTACACACCCTCTACATGCATGCTCATCTCCTCATCAGTTGAATAATCAGCGTCGCTTGGATATATCTCCTCTTCACCATCATCTAAATTATTTACACCATCAGTCTCCTGTTTGGGAACAGGAAGATCGATAGAATATCTAGGTAATTGTGGGACAGGGAGATCGATAGATGAGGTGCCAATCAACATGCCTACAACCTCCTCCATTGTTGGTCTCTCCTTTGCATCATTTTGTATACACAACAACCCTATTTGGATCAATCTTTTCATGAATGTTGAATCAGCATTAATATTGATTCTAGGATCAAGTATATTTGAGTATGTTCCTTCCACCTAATTAGCCAAAACCTACATTAATTCAACAAACGTGTCACTGTAGCTACAATTGTGACATATATATCTATACTATTCATAAAGAGTGAATGTTTATTCTTAAAACTTAAATTAATATAATTTGCTTAAATTACTCTTAAGTTTCTATACTATTTATAAAGAGAGAATACATATTCTTGAAACTTTGAATATTGAAAACTTAAATTAATGTAGTTTGCCTAAATTACCCGTAAGTATCCCTTAATACATCTTAATTTTGATCAATTATAACCTTGACAACTTTTCAAAAATGCACACAACATTAATTTTAAAACACACATGTTTTGCATCAAAGGTAGAACAAGAATCACGATTTCGCAAGTATTATTATTTGCCGCTATCGCTTTGCACGGATATACGTGTAGTATTGTATGAAAGAGAAGAATATATAAATAGTGACAAAATACTTTTCCACAATTCAGACATTCTTTTCATACAAGTGAGAAATACTAAAAAAAGGTGGGCTTGCTTTGATATTAAAATCCATGTCAAAGTGTCAACTCTATATTCTATGAGATTGATTTGTAAAAGTAGGAATGCCTCTGCTTTTTGGAAAAATAGATCACACAATCGCAATTCTACCATCAAAGAAACTAATCATACTTACAAATTCTAGCAATCCGTGCTTCTTGATTCCGGGAATATACTTGTGTACACTATGCCCACTTAGAATTTCCAGAACTACCACCCCAAAACTATAGACATCAGTCTTAGCTGACAGATGACCATGATCAAGATATTCTGGAGCCAAGTATCCACTGTCACGTATGCAATGCAGGTATTAGTCATTACCAACACTATTTAATACCATAATATCAGAAAAGAAGGCAGACAAATACACATGTGAATAGAGATTAAAACCTTATTATTAACATATACAATCTTTCTTTGAAATGTACAACTTCTATACGGACATGTAATATACTATTAAATATGAAGAGGATCCATGACACAACTATAAAAGATAAAATTCTATACACCCAAAGTAATTTCGTTATTTCCTATATATTGAGCTAAGTTTTAACCTAAACTGACCTCCTCTCTTTTTCGGTTCTTTTAAGATATTGAATTAGTACAAGTTAGGTTAAAAAGTAATTGATTACCTCGTTGCATATTATATATTGATCGGATTGCTATATTACTTTACTGTGACAAAAAGAAACTGAATTAGAAGACTGAATCACATACTAAATGCACAAACCTTTGTGGCAAAAAAAAAACCCAACTACAATTAGATACCCCCTTTCATTGGATCCAATACTTCGTTAAAAAAACATGACATCTAATTATATCTAGAGTTGAAGAAAGGTGAATAAGATTCAGATGGTTTTATCAATCATTGTTGATGTACTTACATATTCCATCTATCCGATCAGCGGTGTCAAAATCATCCTCAGTTTCTGTATAACCTCTTGCAAACTTGAAATTTGATAGTTTTGGGTTCATTTGTTCATCTAAAAGAATGTTTGAAGGTTTGACATCACGATGTATGATCCGACTGGGAGCATGTTGTTGAAGGTAAACAAGTGCCCTTGCAACACCTAGTACTATTTCGTACCTCTCATCCCAGCCCAAGAGAGCACAATCATGATCTGCAAAACACAAGTTTGACAAGGTTTAACCTTAACTATATAATCTTAAAAACTATCATTGGGTATACATGCAGTTTTAATATAGAATGTACCAAATAATAAGCTACTCAGAGTTGCATAGGGCGCAAAGTCATAGATGAGGTATGTGCCTGTTCCTTTAATGCAATATCCAAGCAACTGAATCAAATTCTCATGTTCTACCTGTACAAGTATCGACACTTCATTGATACATTCTTCAGTACTACGATGAGAAGAAACTTCACGAGGTCCAGAAATTGCTATATCTTGTCCATTCTTTAGCTTCCCCTGAATAAGAAACAAAGTTGGAGTATTTATATAGCAAAACTTGAATAACAGACTTTTTTCTAACACGCACATTACTTAAAAAAACATTTAGTTAGATTTCTGATTATGGATACCTTGTAGATGTAACCATGCGGACCATTTGCCGAAATTTTTGTTGCAAAGTTTTCTGTTGCAACACTGATGGTATCAAAATCAAACCGACTTAACATTTGGTTTTCGCCTCCGACGAACATTTCCAATGATACTAAGTTTCTACATTCATCTACAAGCTCAACAAATTTATAACAAGTTGTTAAAAAGGGACATAAGGGTAATATATCACAGATTAAATATAAAAGTAATTACGTAAGTGAACTCATATAATACTACTTACCAGAATGGACCAATTTCATTCAATTCAAAACTGGACCAAGCGCACTTATTTGTTCCAAGCGCATTTTTATTTGGGGCACATGGTTTTGTTTAATTTGTTTAGCTTATACCTAGGGCCCGCTTGGTTCAAAGTGGGTAAAGGTAAAGGTAAAGGGAAAAGGAAAGGGAAATGAAATGCAAATGAATGATTGAGGTGGGTAATCAATCCTTTACCTCCCAATTTACTCTATAGTAGTTCATTATCCACTACGACGTAATCAATCCCTTGCCCCCCCCCCCCCCCCCCCTAACCAAGCACATGTAATGAATAATTTATTCATTCCCCACCCTCTTAAACTTAATTTACCCAGTGGGTAGTCTACTCATGTGCTTGTAATATGTGGCATGTACATGTCAATGACTGAATTATACCTCATCCGGGTAAACTACCCAGTGGGTAGGTGTATCCATCTTCCCCACCAATCACCCCCTAGCGTTTATAAGTTTCTTTTTTCTTTGTCAATTAGCTTTACCTGCCATCATAAATGCATTGACATCCATTGAGTATTGAGTGTATTCCTATTCATTGATTTGTAAGGAATCTATGCGGAAAGAGGCTTGTACGGTACCACACACCATCACTCTTGTATAGAGATTCATGCTATGATTTTCGTGATGTCCTCACGACTTGACGTAACCAACACAAGCACAACACACTTCCTCTGTTTATTAAACAAATGTTATTGTAGGCGCTCTATGAGTTTCTACTTTCTTTGCGCTGCACTTTGTCTTTTAGTGATTTATTCTACTTATTTGGTTTTTTCTTATTCTATGCGCTTAGACGCACATGGGCAATTGAGTGCGCAACTAGTATGCGCTTGAACATTTGATGTGCGCCGGTGTATTTGACGATTGGATGAGCAAGATATAATGTAATATCTAACGGAGGATTGATCTTTTTTATTTTTTGAACGGCTAAATTTCATTTATAGAACTAGCAAGAAGCTAGAAAATACAATAGAGATAAGGAAATCAATACAAAAACACCAAACCTAAAAATATAGCACCTAAAACATCTCCTCTGACGATAAAACTCACCAAATCTAACGAAGGATTGATCGAAATTCCATTTTGGTAAAATACATGTGCACGGTCCATTTTGATAATCTACTACCATAAAAAGGTTAATTTAGAAAAAAAAAACTCTCTTAAATTAAAGTCTATCAGTATGTGAGCTATTGAAAAGATTCCAAACCATGTTTTGGAGGAAGAAATAATAGAAAAAAAAGGTGATGTTTCAAGATTAAAGTTTTTAGCATCTGATCACTTGGATATTGGTAGATTTTAAAGTGGTTTAAGAGGTGCATTTTAGCTTTTTTTAGTGGGTTTGAGATGTTTGTTCGATGTCTCATAGAGGTAACGTTTCTTTAGGTGCTTGGTTCTCAAGTATGGTGTTTTAGTATCACTTTCATTTTCCATTTGTATTTTCTAGCTCTTTGCAAGCTATATTAATGAAAATCTTATTTGCCGCTAAAAAAAAAAATAACAAAATAAAAATTCATTCATGCATATATGTAGAAGAAAAAAATTAGTTACTACTGAAAGCTATCATAAGTCAATTTAAATGACCTTAATTGCATATTTTGTCTTATTAGTTTGGTATATTACAAGGGTAGACTGAACATGAAAAATCGAAGTGCAACATTTTTTATCGAAAAGAGACGGGAATTGAACAAAATACCTGACTTTTCCCGGGAAGATGGAAAGAGAAACGTCGGTACCATGTACCAAATATTTTCATGTCTAAAGGCGACAACATTTGGTTAGCTTTCTCTTGTGAGGCTAGGATAGATTCAAGACCTGCTACAACTTGAGCCATTGTAGGCCGTTGCTTTGGACTACTATGCAAACACCTGTCAGCTAGTCGCGTAAACTCCTTTAAACATTTAGAGGATATACTCCCCCTAATATTCACATCAACAATTTGCTTGACCCTGCCTTCTTTAATAGAGTCGTGTGCCCATGCTGCCAAACTACACTGTTCCTCGTCAATACTTGTATCTACTGCTTTTTTCCCACACAATACTTCAAATAGTACAACTCCAAAGGCGTACACATCAGACTTTCGAGTCAACTTACCTGTGCAAAAGTAATTTGGATCTAGATATCCAAATGTACCTCTTACCATTGTGTTAACATAAGTGGAAGGTTGATTAGTTGGGCCTATTTTGGATAAACCAAAGTCCGATATCTTAGCAGCCCAATTGATATCAACCAATATATTTGAGCTTTTAACATCTCGATGTATAATTCCATGTTTTATACCCGTACCAGTGTGTAGGTAATCTAAGCCACGAGCGGCCCCTATGCATATTTTGAGTCTTGGCAACCAAGTTAGAGTAATTATACTTTTATGGAGACGATCTGCAAGAGTTCCATTAGGCATATACTCATAAATAAGGATCATCTCTTGGCCATCATTGCAGTAACCGATCAAAGACACCAAGTGGCAGTGCCTTAATTTCGACAGCATCTCAACTTCAGCCCAAAACTCTACAGCTCCTTGATTAGAAGTTGATTCCAGCCGCTTAATAGCAGCATCCACGCGATATGAGCCATTAGAGACGGTCCCTTTGTACACCTTGCCAAAACCTCCACGTCCAATAACTAATGACTCATCAAAGTCATGTGTTGCTAGAATCTCAGAAAATGTAAACTGGCGACACGGTTGTATCGACTCTAAGGATAAGGAGGATTGAGCGTGCTGGCTGGTGGTTGGAAATGACATGATTATGGATAGGAATAAGAAGAGAACTAGATAATAAAGTCTCAAAATGTACATATGGTCTTAGTTAATTAGTTATAGATATGCATGAGCTGCATTATTGATTTTTCTTCTTCCAGAAAGAGACATGGACCCAGCTTCATTTGGTGGTTCAACGACGTAATTATGATATAGTTTGAAATGGCTTACCTTATATTTTCCAAGAAGTACCGTGTGAGGTCCACAAAAGAAAAGGTCACCAGTTCATCTAAGAGCATTGGGTGTGATCGTGCCATGGCACAAAAAGTGGTCACGTCAGCAAAAATTTTCACGGCACCAGAAATCCCACGGCACCACATTTTGGCCGTAACAGTTGGCACCAGAAATTCTGGTGCCGTTGGCCAATTTTTTTTTTTTTTTTTTTTTTTTTTTTTTTTTTTTTTTTTTTTCACATAAAATAAAATATACACAATATAAACTAAAATAAACTTCATTTACATAAAATAAAACATTACATTAACTAGTTTTAAGAGTTTTTCTAAACTTGGGTTAAAAGTGTAAATTTTGTAAACCTCATTTGTACTTTATAAAATGAAACAAAAAGTTAATGATGAAAATGTAAAATATATAAAACCTTAGGGTGCAAAATGAATGTTTCCTATATTAATCATCTTCCTCATCTATAGATCTAGCAAATACAAAAAGTGCAGTCTTCTTCTCCATCGCGTACAACCGTTTGCGAAAAAAAAAAAGTAGCGACGGCGTTGGCTGGTGGTGACGGCGCGACCCACGATGGCGCCAGTTCTGGTACGGTGCGCCGTGGCCTTTTTTGGGCTGGTGGTGATGGCACCAGCGATGGCACCACCACACCCCTCGCTCTAGCAGTAGTCAACAATGTTGATTAAAAAGAGGAAAATAATTAGTAAAAGTAATTTTCATAGATCTAAATATATCTATAGTTATATTTATACTTAGCTAGTTATGATTTCTATATTGTTTTCATACTTTTCGTAATGCTTTTAAGTGAGTGCATGCTTAGTTTATCATAGATCCTTTAGTTGCGGTAGTTTAAAAGAACCGGTTATACTTGGTATGCTAGGAGAATTGAGCATAGGACCCTGGCGTAGTTGAGTTGTGAGGATATGGTTGGGATGACAACGGGCCATTTACCTTGTGTGCAAATTGACCATAGGACCACTTTTCAGGTTGGATAAACTTAAGTAATTAAAGTATGGTCTAAGATCCGAGAGGCCGGACCATACAAAGATAAATCTAGCATGTAGTGCACTAAATGACTCAAACCCGTCTACCATACGTCGGCTTACTACAGAGGGTAGTGCCTTTGGTTCTCGGCAAGATTCGGGGGAGATAGGCTAGGGAACTTGACCATATAAATCTAGTGACATATGTCCACCCCACCTGAAGCATTAGATTAGTTTTATAGAGAACAAACGTCTAAAATGGTTAACCGTGACCTGAACCGCGGGTAACCGCTCATTTCGGGTACCCGCGTATCCGGTTACACGTCTAGTACGGTTCGATTTCTGGTAGTAAAATGAATTACCCGCCCCGCGATGAATAGTATAAATCTTCCAACTAACCGAACCGAACCACCTCGTGAACACCCCTAATACCTGCCTTTTTCCCCTTAACTTTGTCACACAAAATGTGTCTAGTGTGTTTGATTTTTCATCTACTCAGAGAAATCTATTTACAAGATGGGTGAACGATCTAAGAAAGCATCGTATCTCGTTCAATATCATTGTCAGCCAAATGGAAAGTATCGAAGTCAGTTGAACAATCGTTGCACAAAGATGGGTACTTTTCAAAAGGGTCTCAAATCTCATATTGTTGCGCTTACAAAAATGCTCCCAAAATAAAATCTAACTAATTAATGTCATATAATACATAACGGACTATCTCATTTCGAGGCCTATAAAATATTGGCCATGTGCGCCGCACCACATGCATTGTCTCATTACTAGCTCTCAAAATCAAACCATACTGGTTTTTCTAGGATAGGGAGATCGATAGATGAGGTGCCAATCAACATGCCAACAACCTCCTCCATTGTTGGTCTCTTCTTTAGATCAACTTGTATACACAACAACCCCATTTGGATCAATCTTTTCATGAATGGTGAATCAGCATTAATATTGATTCTTGGATCAACTATATTTGAATATGTTCCTTCCACCCAATTACTCCAAACCTACATTAGTTCAACAAACATGTCAGTAACTACTAACTACAATATTTTAGCATCACCCCTTATTGGGGCATATTATAGTGACCCTCCTTGTGGGTCAACCATACAAATCGAGAAGCACACAGTACAACTGCTCGATGCATGCAATGATTGACCCCCCTATTTTATTATCCTTTTCTGCATTTTCCACACTCACATCACATTCTTGTCACAAGAGAAGAATGATAATTTAAGTAAAATACTTTTCCACAATTTAGACATTCTTTTCAGTCAAATGAGAAGTGCTAATAAAGGTGGGGCTTGCTTTGATATTAAAATCCATGTCAACTTATGTTATACGAGATTGATTTGAAAAAGTAGTAATTAATGCCTCAACTTTTGGAAAATAGATCACACAAACACAATTCTACTATCATAGAATCTATCATACTTGGTGTACCCACAGTGGTGACCTATATTGCATCATCTTTCCGGCTGTCACCTCAGCATTCTCTCTCCTCAACCCATATTCACCTCTCTCATCACAGTGGCAACCCATATTGCATCATCTTCCTTTATTTTATTTAAAAAAAAAAATTTTTTTAACACAAACACAACTTTTATTAATAAAACGTAAACATTACATAAACGAAACAATACGGAATTAAAACATTACAATACTAAATTAAATGTAAATATAACTAAACATCACATAAATTCTTCATCGTCTTCGTCCTCATCGTCCTCATCTTCGTCTTCATTGTTATGAGGGAGACGATGTCTTCGATTTGTCCAAATGTGCTCGACCAAATCAGCTTTTAAGTTTTGATGAGTTGCTGCATTATCGAGCTCCAGAGAAATTGCTAAAGATTCTTCAAATGTATTTAAGGGATCGTGTGGTTGGTGGACCTCCTCTTCGAATCATGTAGGACATATCGCCCGCTGGTCGTCTTTTATGATCATATTATGTAGGGAGGTGATTGGCACACTCCCAAATCTTATTGGGACACTCCATTGCACAAGTAGTTAATGCTGGCTATACTTAATGTACAACTGTCTATTACAGACAATGGAGTGTCCCAATAAATTTTAAGAGTGTGCGAATCATTTCCCTATTATGTAATATGATACATGTATATATAATATCTTTGAGATCACTTTTAAAAAACCCTCGAGCCGGAACTTTAAGCATTTTCCACTTCTTCTTCAACACACCAAAAGCCCGTTCCACATCTTTCCTTGCTGCTTCGTGCTTCCTCTTGTACAATAGTCTTTTATGATCATCCATGGGAGGATTTGAAATGGACTTAATAAGAACGGACCATTGTGGATATATCCCGTCAGTAAGATAATATCCCCTTTTGTATTGTACATCGTTTGCTTCGAATTCAACGTCTGCTGCTCTCCCAGATCTGATAACATTGAAGACAACATTGAAGACAGGTGAACGGGTTTAAAAGGATGTATAGTGGGCCCACGGGTTTTGTATAAAACCTACCATATTATAGTGGAATGAAAAAGTCATGCGCCTCACGGATTCCTTATTCAACCAAACATAATAAATCTATTATGTGTAATACCCGAATCCAAATCCCACACCCCTCAAACAAACTGGCCCTAATTAATGTAATCTTTTATATAATAAAGAAATTACATCATTTAGGAGTGATTTTGCAAAATTAATCAAATTAGACCAATAGGAAAACTCGATTTTGAAACATTAGTGAAATCGAGCAATATAATTGGCCAATAAAAAGTCAAAAATTGAATTGATTTTAATCAAACTTTAATAAATTTGGTGAAAATTTTGATTGAAGAAAAAAACACATAAAAATATAGGTGTCAAATTTATGAAAAATTGAAAATACAAACTTAAAAAAAAGATGAGGTAATTAATAAAACATTAATGATTGAATTTTAATATATTATATGGATTTAAGTGTAAAATTATAAATCTCCATAATTTTTGATAACTTTAGATAATAAACAAATAACCCCTTACACTTTATACCCACTATACTTTATAATATGAACTTTGTTTACAATTACATGAGTATTAGTATTAGTTTGAGACTTCCATCCATTAAACTTACAAAATTTTATAAATATACGATGTTAAATATTTTTGAAATAAATATTAGTTTTAAAATTTCATATGTTAAAATATTCTTTTTACTATATACGTTAAATAAGGACTCATGTTATCTTATTTAAAAGTTTAATCTATGCTTACACGGATTTGAATATTAAATACGACTAAATTATTATTAACGGTAATATAAATATAAAATTTTAATCACGAATTACTGTAATATAAAAATAAATATACGCGATTGTACTTATAGCAACGACTCATGTAATTATTATTTAAAGTTTATATACGGATATCTTAAAAACATTTTTGAAAAACTTTACGGAGTATATTTTAACTTTATCAGCTTATTATGTGCTACTAAACTCGCACATTTCATACAACATGATACCAATTGTTAAAAGTTGAACAACAGCATCAACCTCAACATTTATGTCAGCTAAATAAAAGTTTATATATGGATATATTTTAACTTATAACAACGACAGCGCTCGTGCTACTAAACTCGCGTTATACAACATGATATCAAATATACGCGATTGTACTTATAACAACGACTCATGTAATTATTATTTAAAATTTATATACGGATATCTGGAAAAACATTTTTAAAAAACTTTACGGAGTATATTTTAACTTCATCGATGCTCATTAGGTGTTACTAAACTCATACATTTTGTATAACATAATATCAATAGTTAAAGTTAAACAACAACCTCAACCTTAACATCTATGTTAGCTAAACAAAGTTAAATCTTTTATGCAATAAAATTTTGTACAAAATATTACTAATAGATATTAATACATAATGACAAACTCATGCATATTTATTAGTTGTACTTATATCACAATTTTCACACGTAAATTCTTATACGTTCGTATTAGGGATGAACATGGGTACCGAAAATACAGTACGGTACCGGTACCGGTTTACTATACCCGGTACGGTACCGGGACTACAAAACAAGCTTGAAAAAAAACCGGTATCGTTCAAAATCGGTACGGGAAAAAAACGGGACTTCCCGGTTTCGGTACCGGAATTAAAAGGTTTTGTTTTTAACTGTCTCATGTAATCTTATGACCGGAAAATATACCCTCATAATTGACACATGCTTTTCAACGTTGACAAAACAAAAGGAGTATAAGTTGTCCCAAGTGTAAAGTTGCAAAAAAGTAAAAACGTTGCCAAATTATAAACTATCCCAAGTAGTCTGATATAGTATTGCAATAGAAGGCAGTGCCTGGGTTGCTCGGTTGCTCCGTATAAACTACACCAACATTGCTCCAGTCCAATTTTATACCTTTGAAGTTTGAACTTATTATGTGACTATTGCACTAAACAACATTGCTGATAAATGCCGCTCCTATTTGGATAAAATAAATCAAAGAACTCAATGTAAAACTATTGAGAGTAGCTGCAATATTTAAGATGAACTTCACACTGTGTTTCAAACATGCAGAAACCTCAAGTTAAACACTAAAGAACCTCATGTTCTTCTATCTTTTTGTTTAAAACAATTTGCTGGTTTGTTTTTGCAATTTAATACTAGTAGTTGTACCATATGGATAGTCTGGACGTCGTGTGAGCTATAACTCCTTGCCAAGTTAAGTTTAGGATTGCATCAACATCATTTTAGTAGTTGCATTATATAGCGACGTAAAAACATTTTTATACTAATTATGTATTTGCATTTAACATAATATATATACTAGTATAGTATGAACGCATAGTATTTATAGGATCTCAGATGCTAGTTTATGATTTTAAATCAAACACAAGTTGTCTATATAAAACGGTTCTTAACAAAACGGTTCTTAACAGGTACGGTACCGGTAAACCAAACCCGGTACCGGTACCGGACATACTCTCGGTTCCGGGAACGTTACCATCATTTGTGGCCGGGAAAAATAGCGGTACCACCAAAACGGTTACCATTTTGGTACTGTGCTCATGCCTAGTTCGTATAGTAAACCAAAATTTTAAAATAAATTTAATTTATGTGTAACCCCGTGCATGCACGGGACTTATAACTACTAAAATACATAATGAACTATCTTATTTCAAGGCCTGTAAAATATTGGCCATGTGCCGACCACACCACACGGTTGTCTCATCACTAGCCCTCAAACTCCTCACCTGCACCATCTGCATCGCTTGGATATATATCCCACTCGGAGAAAACTTAACCTACCCGGTGGGTAAACTACCCAGTGACTAAAAACATAAATGAATGTATTTGTTGTAATATGTGGCATGAAAGGAATAAAAACACATTTAATGCTTTGTTGCTTCCCTCCCAATGAGTGAATGCCACCTCATCCGGGTAAACTACCCAGTGGGTAGGTGTATCCATGCCCATCCCACTCATCACTTAGATGTCAGTCCCGATAAATAATTCTACAAATATTTGGGCTGTTTTGGGATAGGGAGATCGATAGATGAGGTGCCAATCAACATGCCGACAACCTCCTCCATTGTTGGCCTGTCTTTTCCATCATCTTGTACACACAACAACCCAATTTGGATAAATCTTTTCATGAATGTTGGATCAGCATTAATATTGATTCTAGGATCAAGTATAATTGAATATGCTCCTTCCACCCAATTACACCAAACCTACATTATAGTTCAACAAACATGTCAGTTGCTACAATTTATAAGCATTTTCCCTTTTTATAATTTCAGCATTTTCCACACTCACATCACAATTGTCACATACGGAGTAATATATAAGAGAAGTATAATAATTTAACTAAAATACTTTCCACGGTTTAGACATTCTTTTAAGATAAATGAGTACTACTAAAAAAGGACGGCTTGCTTAAAATCCATGTCAACTCTGTTATATGAGATTGATTTGAAAAAGTAGGAATGCATCTACTTTCGGAAAATAGATCACAAAAACACAATTCTACAATCATAGAATCTAATCATACTTACATGAGAGTGATTGTATACGCTACGCCCACTTAGAATTTCCAGAACTACCACACCAAAACTATAGACATCAGTCTTAGCTGACGTATGACCATGAACCCAATATTCTGGATCCAAGTATTTACTGTCACGTATGCAATGTAGGTATTAGTCATGACCGACACTATCTAATACCATAATATCAGAAAAGAAGGCAGAGATGCACACATGTGAATAGAGATTAAAAACTTATTATTAACACATACAATCTTTCTTTGAATTGTACGACTTATATGCAGACATGCAATATACACCCAACTCTGAAGAGGATCGACGACACAACTATAAAAGATAAATTTGTAGATACCCAAAGTAATTGCATTATTTCCTGTTGAGCTAAGTTTTAACCCAAACTGATCACCTCCTCCCTTTTTTTCTAAACACATAAGGGATCTTTTAAAATATTGAATTCGTACAAGTTGGGTTAAAAAGCAATTGATTACCTCGTTGTGTAATATTTATTGATAGGATTGCTAATGATCCATAAGAGTTTTGGATTTACCTTGTGACTATTGATGATAGTGGTCATCTAGGCGTAACAACAGCTTTCACTTATTAAGTTTAAACTCTTCAATGCTCAAAAGGAACCAACACTAGATACAAATTGAGTTCACACTACTTTACTTCGACAAAAAGAAACTGAATTAAAAGCATTGAATCACATATTAAATGTACAAACCTTTGTGGCAAAAAAACATGTACAATTAGATACCCCCCTTTCACAGGATCCAATGGACTCGTTTGAAAAACATAATATCCAATTAAAGAGTTGAAGAAAGGTGAATACGGTTCAGATGGTTTTATCAATGAATGTTTATGTACTTACTCGGTGTCAGCCAGAGTGAGTTTGTGGAAATCATCCTCAGTTTTTGAATAACCTTTTGCAAACTTGAAATTTGATAATTTTGGGTTCATTTGTTCATCTAAAAGAATGGTTGAAGATTTAACACCATGATGTATGATCCGAATGGGAGCATGCTGTTGAAGGTAAACAAGTGCCCTTGCAACACCAAGTACTATTTTATACCTCTCATCCCAGCCCAAGAGAGCACAATCAGGATCTGCAAAATACATGTTTGGCAAGGTTTAGTCTCAAATTTATAATCTTAAAAACAATCACTGTGTATACATGCAGTTTTAATATAGAAATGTACCAAATAATAAGCTACTCAGAGTTGCATAGGGTGCAAAGTCATAGATGAGGTATGCGCATGTTCCTTCAATACAATATCCAAGCAACTGAATCAAATTCTTATGTTCAACCTGTACAAGTATCGACACTTCATTGATACGTTCTTGATTAATCCTGCGATGAGAAGAATGTTCAAGAGGCCCAGAAATTGCTATATCTTGTCCATTGTATAGCTTCCCCTGAATAATGAAACAACGTTAGAGTATCTAGCAAAACTTGAATAACAGAAATTTTTTTTAACACTTAAAAAAACATTGAATTTGATTTATGATTATGGATACCTTGTAGATGTAACCATTGTAACTATTTCCTGTAATTGTATTAGCTTCAGAGAAGTTTTCTGTTGCAACACTGATGGTATCAAAATCAAACCGACGTAACATTTGTTTTTCACCTCCGACAGTATGAAGGTACATTTCCAATGATATTAAGTTCCTATGTTCAACTACAAGCTCTACAAATTTATAACAAGTTGTTAGAATATGCCACAGATTAAA
Source organism: Artemisia argyi (assembly GCA_030686995.1). NCBI lineage: Eukaryota > Viridiplantae > Streptophyta > Magnoliopsida > Asterales > Asteraceae > Artemisia > Artemisia argyi. The sequence goes on from CM060709.1 coordinate 307,791,159, forward strand.
AATCTCTTCTAACTTCGTTATAGAAGACAATTAAAGATAAGTTGTTAAGATAGATGCAAATGGGACAACCGAGCATGTTCAATTCATATTTTTTGTAAATGAGTAGATATACAAAATGGAAAACGGACCAGCGAGAAGGTAGAAGTACAAGAGTAACAAGTACAACACCAAAAGCAACTACAACTAAAACTAAACAGAAGTAGGACCTATATACTATATGATTTAAATTACAGTGGTCAGCTTGTTCATGATTATCATGACATATCAATCATGCATATATGTTGGGATTTTTTTTTTTTTTTTTTTTTTTTTTTTTTTTTTTTTTTTTTTTATTATTATTATTATTATTTTTTTACTACTACTGAAAGCTATCATGTCAATTTAAATGATCTTAATTGCATTTTTTTTTGTCTTACTAGCTAGTTTGGTATTGCACAATTACAGGGGTAGTCTGAACATGAAAAATCGAGGGGCAGTCTGACAAGAAAAATCGGAATTCAACATTTTTTTTCCGAAAAGGATGGGAATTGAACAAAATACCTGAGCTTTCCCGAGAAGAAGGAAAGAGAAACGTCGGTACCTTTTTAACAAATATTTTCATGTCTAAAGGTGACAACGACGTTTGTTTAGTTTTCTCTTGAGAGGCTAGGATAGATTCAAGACCAGCTACAACTTGGGCCATTGTAGGCCGTTGCTTTGGACGGCTATGCAAACACCTGTCAGCTAGTTGCGCAAACTCCTTTAAACATTTAGAGTATATACTCCCCCTTAAATTCAAATCAACAATTTGCTTGACCCTGCCTTCTTTAACAGAGTCGTGTGCCCATGCTGCTAAACTACATTGTTCCTCATCAATACTTGAATCTACTGCTTTTTTCCCACACAAGACTTCAAATAGTACCACCCCAAACGCATACACATCAGACTTTCGAGTCAACTTACCCGTGTAAAAGTAATTTGGATCTAGATATCCAAATGTACCTCTTACCATTGTGTTAACATAAGTGGAAGGCTGATTTGTGGGACCTATCTTGGATAAGCCAAAGTCTGATATCTTAGCAGCCCAACTGTTATCTAACAATATATTTGAGCTTTTAACATCTCGATGTATAACTCCATTGTTTATACCCGTACCAGTGTGTAGGTAATCTAAGCCACGAGCGGTCCCTATGCATATTTTGAGTCTTCTAACCCAAGTCAGATTCTGATATTTATGGAGACGATCTGCAAGAGTTCCATTAGGGATATACTCGTAAATAAGGATCATCTCTTCCTCATCGTTGCAGTAACCAATCAAAGATACCAAGTGGCAGTGCCTTAACTTTGATAGCATCTCAACTTCAGCCCAAAACTCAACAGCTCCTTGATTAGAAGTTGATTCCAGCCGCTTAATAGCAGCATCCACACGACTTGACCCGTTAGAGACGGTCCCTTTGTAAACCGTGCCAAAACCTCCACGTCCTATAATCAAAGACTCATCAAAATCTAGTGTTGCTAGCCGAATCTCAGAAAATGTAAACTGGCGGCACGGTTGTATCGACTCTAAGGATAAGGAGGATTGAGCATCTTGGCTGGAGGATGGAAATGACATAGTCTTGAGTTAGAAAGAGAGAGTGAATAACATCTCAGAATTCATTTATCTACATCTATATGATCATACATCTATATATTTAAATCTGGTATCAACTAAAGAAACATGCAGGGCCCAGCCAACACGTCATTTGATGGTTTACTTTGTCATTTTATCTATTTTATTTTTGTTGAAAGGACTAGATCACAACTCAATTGTTAGTTGGAGCAGGGGTTCTACGAAATTAAGATATAATAAGGGAGCTAGTGACCGCCCTTTGCGGCAGGTTGAAATAAAATAACATTCTAAGAAATTTGTTATAATATGTCTAGCTTATATATAATATGTATGTATTTGATCATACCAGATTGGTATAACTCGTACATGTTGCCAAAAGCCATTGACTTTCATTTGTTTGAGACCCAAACACTAACCAACACGCACCACCATTGACTTTCATTGTAATCCTTCATCATGCATCACCAATATCAAGTTCATATTTTGAAAAAAGTTAAAAGATAAAATGTTATGTGTAAGAAGTTTGTGTGACTAAATTTTGAAACACGGGACTAGAGGGACAATTTGTGTCATAACTCTAAACTCCCACCTAAATCCCTCGTTGACTTTCAAAAAGTTCCATATTTCTGTAGTGTTATGAGTGTGTGACGAACCCAAGCCAAGAGAAAGACTGAGACATATTTTGTGGAGTAATTTGATCTATTAAAGTGTGTAATCATCAAGCTCTAAGTCCTAAATACCATTCTCTATCAAGTAATATGCCTAAGTTGTAATAATCTTGTGTTTTAAGTAGGGTTTATCAATGATGAAATTGGGGATATTGGTTAAATTGGAGTTTTGAGTTAAAACCTTATGCTAATAAGTTAAAGAGTGACCTTCCTATAATGATTTGGGATGATTTAGTAATTTTGCTTAATTGGAAATAACGGGGTTTTTCTAATGATCATGCTTAATCAAATAATGAGGTGCTTGGGATAAAGGAGGATTCATATGATCACATTGTTGATCTTGTGTATGAAGGATGCTTAGAAAATAGATAATGGATATACTTGTTATAGTTGAAATAGTATGCTAATTATGAATTTAATTTCATATAGGAACCAAGCGATAGAGATTGACATTGCAAAATAGATTTAGTTACGGATTTGAAATATCAAATTCAAACTCCTCAGTCGAACAATCGTGCACAAATATGTGAACTTTTCTCGATTGCTAGGATTACAAAATGGCCCCAAAATTATATCAATAATCAATGTAATGTATTACATAATGGACTAGCTTATTTCAAGGCCCTATGAAGTACTCCGTATTGGCCTTGTGCCGGCTACACACCCTGTACATGCATGCTCATCATCGGCCCTCAAACTCTTCATCAGTTGAATAATGAGCATCGCTTGGATATGTCTCCTCTTCACCAACATCTAAATTATTTTCACTATGCATCGGCTATTTGGGGACAGGGAGATTGATAGTCGAGGTGCCAAGCAACATGCCAACAGCCTCTTCCATTGTTGGCCTCTCCTTAGCATCATCTTGTATGCACAACAGCCCAACGTGAATAACTCTTTTCATGAATATTGAATCAACATTAATCTTGATTCTAGGATTAACTATGTTTGAATATGTTCCTTCCACCCAATTACTCCAAACCTACATTAGTTCATCAAACGTGTCAGTAGCCATAATTTATAAGCATTTTCCCTTGTTATATCCTTTTGGCATTTTCCACACTCACATCACAATTGTCACTTATTATATAAAGAGAAGAATATAATATATAATTAAAAACCAAAATACTTTTCCACAATTTAGACATTCTTTTCAGATAAATGAGAAGTACTAAAAAAGGACAGGCTTGCTTTGATATTAAAATCCATGTCAACTCTATGTTCTATAAGTTTAACTTGAAAAAGTAGGAATGCCTCTACTTTCGGAAAATAAATCACACAAACACAATTCTACCATCATAGAATCTAATCATACTTACAAATTCTAGCAATCCCTTGTTGATTTCCGGAATATTCTCGCCTACTCTATGCCCACTTAGAGTTTCCAGAACTACCACACCAAAACTATAGACATCAGTCTTAGCTGACAGATGACCATGACCATAATATTCTGGAGCCATGTATCCACTGTCACGTATGTAATGCAGGTATTAGTCATGCAACACTATATAATACCATAATATCAGAAAATAAGGCAGAGAACACACATGTGAATAGAGATCAAAACCTTATTATTAACATATACTATCTTTTCTTTGAAATGTACGACTTTTCTATAAAAGATAAATTTGTAGATACCCAAAGTAATTGCATTATTTCTTGTTGAGCTAAGTTTTAACCTAAACTCACCTCCTCCCTTTTTCTTCTAAACACACAAGGCTTTTTTAATATATTGAATTAGTACAAGTTGGGTTATTAAAAAGCAATTGATTACCTCGTTGCATAATATTTATTGATAGGATTGCTAATGATCCATAAGAGTTCTGGATTTACTTTGTGACTATTGATGATAGTGGTCATCTAGGCTTAACGACAGATTTAACTTTACTGTGACAAAAAGAACCTGAATTAAAGACTGAACCGCATACTAAATGCACAAACCTTTGTGGCAAAAAAAAATAAAAAATAAAAAAATAAAAAATAAAAAAAAAAAATAAAAAACACCAACCAACTACAATTAGATACCATCCCCTTCCATTGGAACCAATTGATTCGTTAAAAAAAACATGACATCTAATTTAAGAGTTGAAGAAAGGTAAATAAGATTCAGACGGCTTTATCAATGAATGTTTATATACTTACAAAGTTCCCATCAGAGTGCTTTCGCAAAAATCATCCTCATGAGTTTTTGAATAACATTTTGCTAACTTGAAATTTGATAGTTTTGGGTTCATTCGTGCATCTAAAAGAATGTTTGAAGGTTTGACATCACGATGTATGATCCAACTGGGAGCATGCTATTGAAGGTAAACAAGTGCTCTTGCAACACCTAGTACTATTTTGTACCTCTCATCCCAGCCCAAGAGAGCACAATCAGGATCTGCAAAATACATGTTTAGTCATAAATGTATAATCTTAAAAACTATCATTGGGTATACACGCCATTTTAATTTAGAAATGTACCAAATAATAAGCTACTCAGAGTTCCATAGGGTGCAAACTCATAGATGAGATATGTGTCTGTTCCTTTAATGCAATATCCAAGCAACTGAATCAAATTCTTATGTTCTATCTGTACAAGTATCGACACTTCTTCCATTAATTGTTGATTAGTACGATAACTTGGTGTAGAAATTGCTATATCTTGTCCATTCTTTAGCTTCCCCTGAATAATGAAACAAAGTTGGAGTATATAATATATATATATAGCAAAACTTGAATAACATAATTTTTTCTAACAGGCACACTTAACAAAACATTTAATTAGATTTATGATTATGGATACCTTGTAGGTGTAACCATTCCAATCATCTCGTGAAATTATATTAGCTACAGAGAAGTTTTCTGTTGCAACACTGATGGTATCAAAATCAAAACGACGTAACATATGGTTTTCCCCTCGGACAGTATGAAGGAGCATTTCCAATGATATTAAGTTTCTACGTTCAGCTACAAGCTCAAAAACTTTATAACAAATTATTAGAAAGGAACATATTAGTAATATATCACAGATTAAATAACTAGTCTAACTTCGTGATAGAAAATTAAAGATAAGTTGTTAAGATAGATGCAGTGAAAGGGACAACAGAGCATATATATATATATATATATATATATATATATATATATATATATATATAGGGGGACTTTCTTATGAGAACCATTTTATCTGCGAGAACTGAGAGAACCACCAAAAACATGCATGCACGCATTTTAAAATAAAATAAAAATACATGCAAATCATCAATAATCGTAAGCATCCACCTATGTTCTTCAATATCATTATGAACTCATCATTTTTTTTCACAAAAACCTTACCCACGGCCGTAATATTGTCGTTGCACGTCTTATAAGAACATACATGCACACCTTCAAAGAAAAATTTTGTATTTTTAATTTCTTATCAAATTCTTTAGAACAACTATGTTTTTTTTAAACATATGTGTTGTTTTTAAAACATATGTGCAAAAATACAATTATTGAAGGCGTGCATGTATGTTTTTGGTGGTTCTCTCAGTTCACGCAGTTAAAATGGTTCTCGTTTGAAAGTTACACTATATATATATATATATATATATATATATATATATATATATATATATATATATATATGGGAAGGTTAATATTAGATTAAACTTAAAGTTGTAAAAATAAGATCTAGTCTAAACAACCGCTAAAACCATTTTATAAGCAACCATATTAGCAATAATACACGAAAAATAAAATATTAATATGAATTACTAATATTTTAGCAACTAATAACCAACTGATACATGAGTTTTGATTAGTGATTCACAACTATAAATTTACTTGTCGAATCAAAGTGTATCACCTTAACTTGATATATTACATGTCGAATCAAAGTGTATCACCTTGGTTTCGTCAATTTAAAAAAGAAAACTATCGGAACTTTATCAATTTTAGTTGTAATCAATAAAAAAATTAATTTTATTTTAACGAGAGTGTCACTTGTCAGATTTTAGTTGGATCTAGATTATATATATATATATATATATATATATATATATATATATATATATATATATATATATATATATATGGGATCCAATAAAAAAAATAATTAAAATAAGAAGAGTAAGAAGTAATTCTAGCCACACATTTTAATGTGGGAGAGAAAATTTGAATGAAGATGCATCCATTTTTGTAGATGCATCTAGAATGTGTGGTTGTGGTTACTTTTTATCATTTCTATTTTTATTATTCTTCTTATTTGATCCTAACTATATATATATATATATATATATATATATATATATATATATATATTATATATATATATATATATATATATATATATATATAAGAGGTGAGTTATTTTAAGGACCAAGTTTTTGTTACATACTGAGGGACAAATCATCACCATCCATCTAGTTTGATCTAATGGTAAGGATTAACCTAAGATTTAATATGAAAACCTAAGTCCATGTCTTTTTTTCCCTTTTTCTTTGTCTTTTTGTCTTTCTTATTTATTAACTTTTTTTTTAACAATTTTTTTTTTGCCTTTTTTTGCATCACGTTTTGTTAGATTCTTTTTTTTTTCTTTTTTTTTTGAATCACGTCACTTAAATTTTTTTTCTTGCCTTTTTTTGGAATCACGTTATTATAATCAAAGTTTTTTTTTCAAGTTTTTTTTTTATTATTATATAAATTCACGTTTTTTTCAGTTTATTACGTTTTCGTCCGATTTTTTCTATGTTCACATGTTTATATACGTTTTCAGATGTTTTTGTCCGTTTTCGTCGATTTTTTTACGTTTTGCCTGTTTTTATACGTTTTCGTCCGTTTTTTATGTTTTCGTCTGTTTTCAAACATTTTCGTCTGTTTTTATACGTTTTCTTCCGCTTTTATACTTTTTTTGTCCGTTTTCATACGTTTATATACGTTTTCATCCGTTTTTGTCTGTTTTTACACGATTTTGACCGTTTTTATACGTTTCTGTCCGTTTTTATACATTTTCCCCCGTTTTCATATGTTTTCGTCCGTTTTTTATGTTTTCTTCTATTTTCAGGCATTTTTGTCCGTTTTCATACGTTTTCGTCCGTTTCTTACGTTTTCGTCTACATTTATACGTTTACGTCCGTTTTTATACGTTTTCTTCGTTTTTTGTTCGTTTTCATACGTTTTCGTCCATTTTTATACGTTTCCGTCCGTTTTTATTCATTTTTGTCCTTTTTCATACGTTTTCATCTGTTTTCATCCGTTTTTTTGACGTTTTCGTCCGTTTTCAGACGTTTTCGTCCAAATTTATACATCTTTGTCCGTTTTTAAAGGTTCTCGTACGTATTCATTAGTTTTCTTATATTTTTGTCTGTTTTCTTACGTTTTCGTCTATTTTTAAATGTTTTCAGCCACTTTCAGACGTTTTCCTACTTTTTTGAATATCACAAATGATATTCTGAATATCACAAGTGATTTTCAACTAATGTTTTGTAACATGAAAATCACTTGTGATATTCAGAAAATCATAAGTGATATTCAGAAAATCACACGTGATATTCAGAAAATCACACGTGATATTCAAAAAATCACAAGTATTCTAAGTATCACAAGTGACATTCTGAATATCACAAGTGATTTTCAACTAATGTTTTGTAACATGAAAATCACAATTGACATTCAAAATATTACAAGTGATTTCCAAATAATGTTTGTAACATAAATGTCACTTGTAATTTTCTGAATATCAATTGTGATATTTAGAATATCACTTGTGATATTCAGAATATCACTTGTGATTTTTAAGTTACAAAGTATTAATTGAAAATCACTTGTTATATTTAGAATATCATAAGTGATATTCTAAATATTACAAGTGATATTCTGAATATCACAAGTGATTTTTAACTAATAATTTATGACATGAAAATCACAAGTGATATTCAAAAAATTACAAGTGATATTCAGAATATTACAAGTGATTTTCACGTTTTTTTTAATTCACGCTTTTTTCACTTTCATACATTTTTGTTCGTTTTCATATGTTTTCGTCCGTTTTCATATGTTTCATACGTTTTCGTCCGTTTTCATTCGTTTTCATACGTTTTTGTCGCAAACTATGTTTGGACTCATTTGGTGAGCATGCCGTGCATTGTAGAGAGCTCCCCGGCTTTAAGTACAGACATGATATGGTTCGTGATGTCCTTTTCGATGTACTTAAGCGTGATGGGGTCTCTGCAAAGAAAGAAGCACCCGTGAACTTCCTGACTGACCCCGGGAGGGTAGATCAACACTTAGACCAGCGGATGTTTTGGTTTTTGGTTGGGCAGGTGGTAAGCATGCTTGTGTGGACCTAACAGGTGTTTCCCCTCTCGTGGGATTGAGGAGTGGAGGTTTTACTGCAGGGGAGGCTGCTCTTAAAGCTGCCTTATGCAAAGTGACCAAGCATGAGAAAGCGTGCATTGACAATCAGCACGAGTTTATACCTTTCGCGTTTGACACTTTTGGTTTTCTAGCACCTGATGCTGTAGTCTTCCTAAACAGAGTTCAGCGGGTCATGCACTCTAATGTGATGACTCCTAGATCCATGAACGTAGTTTTTCAGCGGATTTGCTTTGCAATCCAAAAAGGGCTGGCGGCACAGCTTGTTGCCCATTTGCCTTCAATTGCTTTATGTTAAACTAGTTAATTAAAAAAAATTCTTAATATTACAAGTGATATTTTGAATATCACAGAAAATCACTTGTGATATTAAAAATATCAATTGTGATATTCAGAAACGTATAAAAACTAAAAAAAACATAAGAAAAAGAACGAATACGTATGAAAGCGTAAAAACACGCCTGAAAACGTATGAAAAATTGATGAAAACGGACGAAAACATACAAAAACTGCCAAAAACGTATAAAAACTGCTGAAAATGTATGAAAACAGACGAAAATATTTGAAAACGGACAAAAGTACATAAAAACGGACGAAAAAGTTTATGAACGTATGAAAACGGACAAAAACGGATGAAAAAACATATAAAAATAGATGAAAAAGTCTAAAAATGGGCGAAAACTTATAAAAGCAGACGAAAACGTAAAAAAATAGACGAAAACATATAAAAACGGATAGAAACGTCTGTAAACATATAAAAACTACCAAAAATGTATGAAAATAGACGAAAACGTTTGAAAAAGGACAAAAATGTACAATAACGGACGAAAATGGACAAAAACGTTTGAGTATCAGAGAATATCACTTGTGATATTCAGAAACATATGAAAACGTCTAAGAATGGCGGAAAAAATTAAAAAACGGACGAAAACCTATGTAAATGGACGAAAACGTTTGAAAAAAGACAAAAATGTAAGAAAACAGACGAATATGTAGGAAAAACGGACGAAAACATCTGAAAATGTATAAATATGGACTAAAACGTCTGAAAACGGACGAAGACAGAAGAAAACGTATGAAAATAGATGAAAACAAATGTAAATGTAACGGACAAAAATGTATAAAACAGACAAAATCGTGTAAAATCGGACGAAAACGTATGAAAATGGACGAAAATGTATATAAACTTATGAAAACGGACAAAAATGTATGAAAACGGACGAAAACGACTGTAAACAGATGAAAACGTATAAAAACAGTTGAAAACGTATGAAAACGAACAAAAATGTCTAAAAACGTATAAAAAACTGCCGAAACTGACAAAATCATATGAAAACAGAAAAAAATGGACGAAAACGTATAAAAACGGATAAAAACTTCTAAAAACAGACGAAAACGTAAAAAAATTGACGAAAACGAACAAAAACGTCTGAAAACATATATAAACATGTGAAAACAGACAAAAACGTAATAAAGTAAAAAAAACGTGAATTTATATATTAAAAAAATAATAATAAAAATAAAGAAAGCTTGATTTAAAAAAATGTGATTAAAAAAAATAATAATAAAAAATAAATAAAAAATAAAAACTTGATTTAAAATAACGTGATTAAAAAAAGGCAAAAAAGAAGATGATCTAAAAAAGTGATTAAAAATGCGGAAAAAAAAAAGTTTAAAAAAAATGAATAAAAAAGAGACAAAAAGACATAGAAAAAAAAAGAAAAAAAAAATAAACTTAGGTTTCCATATTAAATCTTAGGTTAATCCCCACAATTAGATCAAATTAGATGGATTGTGGGGATTTGTCCCTTAGTATGTAAACTAGCCCCTAAATGAACTTTTCTCATATATATATATATATATATATATATATATATATATATATATATATATATATATATATATATATATATATATATATATATATATATATATATATATATATATATATACCACTCTTATCTGTAAGAACAGCGAGAACCACTTTTTAAATATTGGATTAATTGATCAATGGTCAAAAACGAATGTGCCATTTATGTATATAATTAAAAGATAAGGTAGATTGGTGTAACTGCTGTAAGGGTAATTTAGACATTTGTTCTC